>OX352772.1:299638991-300238991 GCA_947095535.1 Poecilobothrus nobilitatus | reverse complement strand
AGGATCTACGGAAAATATTAACAGTCAGCCACATGAAATTAGAACAAGGATCCACTTGATAGTTTCGGACGGTACCTACAGAACCAAAACCAATCTCTTTAAAACTAAAATTTAGGATGAGACTGTAATATAAATGTACATATAAGTGTATGATTTCGAAATAAAACTATGAGAAGGATACTTGGGGAATGACGTTTGGAAATTTTAAATTGTGAAGAATGTAGCAGACGAATTTTGAAGGAATATTTTGAAAAACGATCTCAAATAGGTAGGTAGGCAGGTAGGAAATGCAGATGTACACTTAGACCAATTTATACTCATTGTGATACCCTGGATTAGTATTTCTCCTAACTTAACAATTCGCAGCTTCTTAAAAAAAAATTTATTAAGTCCACCTCCGACGGATCGAAAAGATTATTTAAGAAGAATTTCCGCAGAAATTTCCTTCTTTTTAGAGCTAGAGCCGGACATTCACACAACAAGTGAAATATTGATTTCTCGTCTTTCACATCTTTCCAGCTTCCACAAGATTCATATAAAATTAGTTCTAGTCTTTTGACATATCTGCAATAAGGGTTTAGTTGTTTGTCTAGGGATTTACGATAAGAGTTTAGTTGATTGTTTAAGATCTAATGTATAGGACAGGTTTGTTTGGTTACAGTGGAAGTATTAATAGAAAGGCACCTGTGATTTGTGATTGTATTGTGTTTTTGTTCAATAAGTTGACCAATACTTACATGTTGTGGCCTGTGGAAGAAAGAAAGATCTTAAACTTTACAATTTTCACTAAAGTTCTTCTAAAATTTGACTAAATATTATTTCATAATTTGTCAATTCAATTTCTTATTTCTTTTATAGCAATTTCTTTTTTTTCGTATCATTTTTAACTATCCTTCTTTTCTAATGAATAAATAAATCGAAAATATTAGTTTTTATAACAAATTATTTAAAATTGTATTGTTAAAAATATCGGACAGATAAAATTTTCATTTTGCTTTTTTAATCATTTTCATAATTAGGGTTAGGTTTTTTTTTTAATTTTCCTCTTTTCAATATTTAATCTGCAATTTCAATTTAAAATTTTCTTAGTAAATTAAAATGTAATGGAATGTGATCTTTTTAACGAAAAAAAAAAATATTTATTTGTTTTTTTTTTTTTGCTTTTGTTTTTGTAATAAGAAAAATTAATTAATTAGAGTTCATTTTTGAAAATTTGAATCATTTTTTATTAGGTACTGTTTGAATATTTTTAATATTTTTTTAATTTTTTAATAGTTTTTTTGTTGTTGTTTTTTTTTAATTAAAAAAATTGAAGAAAGTTTTTTTTTAAATGTTGACAAATTTTTGAACCGTATCAGAGTTAGTGAAAGAAAACATATTTGATCTGACTAAAAACAATGTGTGCAGATTCAATGTTCAAAAATGTTTAGAGAATTGATAAAACACACCAGAATTAGAAAACGTTTTAAGTAATTTGTAAAAATAAAACCATATACTCTGGTTATGTCAGATAAAAGGAAATAAAATATAAAGTTTTTTTTTTTTGTAATTTTTTAGTAGATTTCCAAAAAAAATTTGAAAAAAAATTCCTGTTAGTTTCACTCTGTCCGTTCGTCCGTCCATCTTTTACAAAACTTCTACACCGTTAAAGGTGGAACAATGAAAGGTAGAGAAATTTAACTGTGAGCAGAACTCGCATAAAAAAATATTAATAATGTAGAACAACTTTTTCATGTAGCTCCATTCATTACAGAGAACAGTCCCTCAAACTTTGAAAAGCCCTATTTTCAAATGTGTATATCTCATGTTCTGTTTAACATTTTTCCAATTTAAAAACGCCAATTAAAAATTTGACAGAAATTTTTTTTACATTTGTAAATCAATATGAAAATTATACATTTTTTTGAATTTAGTATTAAAATTTACCGTTATGTAGTAAATCAAAACAAAATTTTGCATGGTTTTTCTTCCTTCATAACTCCGGCACGCTTTTAGATATTAACTTGAGATAAGAAAGAACTATGCAGAACTAATTAGTATACGTTTCCTCAGAACATTTTTTTGTACCACCCCTTTTTAAAAGCTATTAGGATTCAGTTTTAAACACCTGCAACTTAGACACCTGTACAAAGTTTTAACCTGTACAAGACATAAAAATGAAAACTCCAGTAATATATTTTTACGTGCGTTAACGGATTTTCTTAGTTGTATAGGGTTACAACTTACAGAGTTACAGCTCTTCAAAACTGCAAAAGAGTCCTATTTTAAAACGCTAGAAGGCCGAAATTATAATTTTACAAGTGTTAATGGTGTTTCTTAATTATGTAGAGTTCCCTTAAAATTCAAAAAAGTTTCTCTTTTTTTCACATTTTTTCTTATTGTATATCATTCTAAGAAAATTTTCAAATTTTGGTACAGAGTGATAATTCTAAACTGTTTGTCTTGTCTTTTAAAAATGTGCGCCTTTAAAAACTGTTGGTTTAAATTATGCCTTGTTCTTTTTAATAATTTTAATAAAAACTGTGTTCTTTAACCCCGAAACAATTAAAAAAATGTAGTAATCTATTAAATAAATTTAGGCTAATAGGAGGAGTGTTGAACCTCCTACAAATTAACTAATTAAATATTAATAAAAATTTTATGTGATTAAATAGACTTTGTTGTCTTTATAAAAATAATTATTTACAAAATGTTTAGTTTAAATAAAAAATAAATGTTTTTAGATTAAAGTCAATTTATTGATGTATTCATGTATCGGTAGAGATTAAAAAAAATTTTACCAAATTTTAGGTATTTGAATTATTTTGGAATCAATATTTAAAACACTAGAACCATTATTAAACAGTTTTAATTGTCAAACTAACATAAAGTTTAAAAGAAAATTGATTTAATATTTTTAAAATTAAAGATTCAAGTAATTGTACACCTAAAAAAAGATATATCTACTCTTCAGCCTATTAAAATAAAAAGTAAGACTTAATATGCTGCAATATTATAAATAGCACCAATAGCATAAATAATCAATTTGATTATCTGTGGTAGTAGTCTAAAAAATACATTAATTTGCAAATGCAAGTTAATTTTCTTTTTCCTAAGAGAAGTGACAATCTTCCAAAGTCACCAATAATTCCCCTTTGGGGAATTGTAAGGAGTTTGTAAGGAAACAATGAATCCGCCTATTATTATTACTATTTTACAAACTGGTTACTGTAGCCATCAACAGTTATAACATGCAGTAGTATATAACAACTTGCTGCATCTGTTAATAATTGAAGTCAACCCCACTGTCATTGTAGTTTGTTTCCTAATAATAATATCTCCTTAAGTACGTCATTAACATTTTTATGTAAGAATAAGAGGAACATTTTAGTCTTTTATTTAATTACTAACAGTAATTACTCGACTAGTCGACGCAGTGGTTTGTTTTATACAAAAACAATTTTATACAAAAAAAATTAAGGCCAATCAATATCAAAGTTAAACTATATGGACGGGGCACCGAAATAATGAAAAAAATATTAAACCGGTTATAGTGGCAGAAAGAATTCACAGCTCTCAATAATCTGTAACGTATTACAAAGCACTACAAAATTTCAAAGAACAATATTTCTATAAAGCTTAAATTTAATGCTTTGAGTTTGATATCAGTAGCTATGTCATAAAAAGTTAAAATAAAATTCAAAGATACGATAGAAAAAGGTTATGGTAAAATTCAAAGGTACATAAAAATTTTAAAGTTTCTATTATTGAAATATTTATATAAAAATATAATTAAGAGGAATTGTAGAGCTGGTAATAAAATCAGAGTTCAGCACCCAGAGTTGTTGTTAAAATATGTCTGTGAAAATATTTAAAAAGAATTTTAGAGTTCCTTACAAATTCAATTTTATAAACAAAGAAATTCAATTTAAGTTTTTTTTTTTAATTTTGAAATTTTTGACAAACTGACAATTCTTCATTTATTATTATTATTGCTTCATGTTTCGTGTTTTCAAAAGTAAGTTACAGCATTTTTTTCTTTAAATTTATAATATTTCAATATTTAAAAATGTTATACAAGTCACAGTAGATTTTGTGTTTATAAATTTTCTACACATTATAGATACATAAATGAAAATATGTGCAATTACCCGCTACTTACGTATAATTGCAAATATCTAATAAGTGCACAAGTTCTATTTGTCTGATTGATGTGCACTTATCCGTTTTTGACAGGATGTGAATAAAATTATATAATAGGTTTCATTTTTGGAACCTAAGTGAAATTTGTTTAATATGTAATAAATATTAGCTACAGTATAATTTAAATTGTAAGTATAACACAATAAATAAAATCATTAAACATTAGTGCCATACTTCTATTAAAACTAATTTTGTGTTATTTCTTATTATCCTTTTTTTCTACTTAATATTTCATATTATCCTTTGAGTGGTATAAGTGCGTTATATCACTCATTATTTACATTGATCCAGTTGATAATTTCAATAATATTCTCTCACCTTTTTTCTTATGTTTTTTATGTTTTTTTTTTTTTCTGTGTTATAATTTATGTTCCTGAACTGTGATTAATTTTCAAAACTTAAAATATCAGTTAAAACACAGTATTAAAGAAATTCACATACATGTTTATGTAATTATGAGAATCCATCAAATCAATTTTTTGTTATCAAACTTTACTTTTGTGCTTTTATTTCTTGTTAATTTGTTCTTTTAAACACTGTGCGATTAATATAAGTATTGTATTTCTGATGGATTTTTTTCACTTAAATGTAACCATATTTTATATAATAGTAAATTGATGGAAGAAGGAAACAAAATATAACAAATCATAACTATGATATAATATTTTTTTTTTACTTCATGTTATTGTTTCGTTCATTTACTTATTAAAATATGGGTGGGGTAGAAAAAAAAAATCCTAACAAATGAAACAACATTAAAAATAAGTTTAACCCAAAAAAAAAAAAAAACAAATTGGTTGTAAATGAATAAATTTCTCTGTAATATTATAAATAACCTAAATTTATTGAATTATTTTATAATTTTTTATAATATGTATAAGTATTTTCATACAAATATGTATATGTATGTATGAATGATATACTCTTATAACATATTTATATATAACTAATAGAAAATTAACGAATCCATCATATTAAGTTTAATAAAAAAAAAGGAATATAATAATATACTCGTATATATAATATGTGTGACATAACCTGCCTAATATATTTCATATTTTGGCACCCCCAAGTGAGCTCAGAGGTCAACAAACATAAAATATATAAAACCATTCTATTTTTATTTGTGTATCCAATGGATTCAAAAAACAAAGAAGAAAATTATACATAATAGCAAATGAATCATATAGGGAAATTTGTATTTTTTGTTTTTTTTTGAGTACCTACCTAATTTTCAAATGAATTTTTTATTAAATAATATTATATTTTCAATTTTTCTTAAAATATTAAAAAATAAATCATTTTATAAAACAAAGTTTTTATCGTTCGTCTGTCTTAATTTATATTGCAACAAATTTTTCGTTTAAAGACAAGAAACATTAAAATCATCCTTTACAAAATTACAATTATTGACACCAGAGGGCATTATAATATTATACAAATATTAATTTCTCTATAATAACTCATCCTAGCATGATAAATGATAATGTTAATGTATTACACTCGATCTACATTAACACTCTTGTTTCGCTCTCTATATGAAGATTTTCTTTATGCAGCTTACAAAAGAGTGTCCACAATAATATTTGAGCTTGAGAGAAAAATTTTAGATAAAATGAAATTTACATATTACAAAAAAAATATTATTTACTAAATTAAGGCTAACATAATATACAATTATGTAAAATTTGTTTTATTGAAAAGTCTGAGTGGGAATTGGAGATTTTAGAGGTAAAAATTCAAAGTCGGAAGTTGGAATTTGTATGTTTTGGATCCCGACTTCACATTCCTGATTTTAAATAACATTTACTTCGAAATTTTGAATATTTTAAATTTAATTGGAAACTATATAGCAAAAACTTAATATATTATATAAGTATCTATTTAACCAAATAATTTCTTTTTATTTTTTATACTAAACTACCATTCATTTATTTAATATTTGAATTCGTATAGAAAAAGAAAAAAAATTAAAAGTTAAAAATTTTTTTTCCACGAATGCGCAACGACTGCATTTATTGTAAATACTATCCATACAATTTAATGCATTTTAGGGGCCTTAGTTGCCTAGTGGCTAAGAACGAATAAAATACGGTGTAAACACCGAGGAAGTGTGGGGTCGAATCACTACAAGTAAGAGTAATTCTACCTTACGATATGTTCAGCGACACCTGAAAAAGAAAAGCTGTATAATTTCCTTGTTACATATAATGTGGCAGGAAAATGCACAAAAAAAAAAAAATACATTTTAACTTTACTTTGGCAGCTGAACTACTATAGATAGAGAGCGAACAACGGACTGTTCATTGTAGATGCAGCTTTACGCATTTTTAATTATTGACATGAAATGTCATAATCTCTAGTTATTGTTTCACAATATTAATAAATTTTATTGTGAATATTATAATAATTAAAACCGAGGTAGTGTGGGTTCGAACCGCACACACGTTGTAAGAGTTATTCCCCCTTACGATATTTACAGCCACGCCTGAACAGGAAAGGCTTTGTAATTTTCTGTCCACATTTATGTGGCAGGGAAATGCATTAAAAAAAAAATAATGTGGATCGACGGCGATTTTGATTTTAATATTAAGAAAAGGTGTTAGTTTCCTTTAAAATTACCTTTAATAATTAAATTAACTCAAATCACTTAAAATACTAAAGACTAAAATTCCACTAATTATATTTTTTTCTATATACATAGGTATTTCACTTTAATGTTAAATTCAATTTTATAAAAAAAAGTGCAACTTAAAAGCCCTGTATTTATTTTAACATAAGTTTTAGATCCTGTTCTTTATAAAATAAATTTATATGTGATATACAAGTGACACCCACGCCATCTATAATCATATTAAAATTATTATAATAATATTATTAATCGAGAGTATTTTTTTTTTTCTTTTTTTACTTTTCTGTTTTTAATTCGCATAAACCCAATCCTTCTTTAGTTACTTTATTCTCTCCCTAGTTTTTGTTTTTTTTTTTCAACATTTTAACTTAAATTATTATTTAATTTTTTTTTTTTTTGTTTTCTAGAACTTTAATCACAGTAAAAAAAAAAAACCAAAAACAAAATAAACTTTATATGAAACCGCGGTAAAAAAATATAACTGTAAAAAAAAAAAAAAAAATACCACTCCCTTGTGACAGTAAAACGAAAATCGTGTTTCAAACAGTTTTATAAACGAAACGAATTTTTAATAACGAAAAAGGAAAGAAAAAAGGCAACAAAATATAGCAACAGTGTGTTGAAAATGGAATAAAATCAAATTGAAATGAAACGGAATGATGAAGGCGGAATAAAATAAAATGTTTGAAAAATAACGCTGAGTTTCGTAAAACAAAAAAAAAAAAAATGGGTGAAAAAGAAATAAAGTAAATAAAATTAAATTAAAAAAATTATCCTATTAAATATAGCGAGAAAAACCAAAAGGAATTTAATTTTTATAATTAAGGTGGGTTAACATTTCTCGCGTTTACGCTGTCATTATTAAAAAGTAAAGAAAAAACAAATTTTATTTTTTATATATTATGTATTATTTACTTTTTTTATTGTTTTATGAAAAATCTTTATAAAGCCAATCTGTTTGTCATTTAAAAAAAAAAAGAAAATTGATTGCTGTATCATTTAAACTCGAAATCAGTTAAGTTGCACTTTATTAAAAGATTAATAAAAAATTATTTGTAGATAGGAGTAATTTTTAGTTATTAAACTTAAAATAATTTTTCAAACATTTTATTTCAATCGGATTATTAACACTATATAGATGAGTGGAACTAGTACAAGTCCTCTATAAATATATTAGATTTTAACCCAATAAATACCATCTTCTTTTTTAAAACCAAATAATAGGTTTTTGATCTTTAGTAGTCATGTACTGCGTATCCAAAGCTAGTTAAGTTAGTAAATAAAAATTGATTTTAAGTTGACAGGCTTATTGTAAACAAAGTTTTTAATGTTTTTAATTCTAGGGCGCAAATGAGTTGAGAGATTTCTACATTCTACATTGGCGACATGCATACCACAAATTAATTCCTGTAAGCCGGATTATGCCATCTCGGAGTTTAGCATAATTGGTAGACGGCAAAGTTTCAATTTCGTCGAAAGAAAAACTCACTTCTATAAAGTATCTTTATAAAACAGGATAAGTATTGCTGTTAGGTGGTGAAGATCAAATGGAAATAGCGTTGAGATGACATGTTCTTGTTTAACCCAAATAAGAAAGGATTACTTACAAAAAAATATTTTTAGATCACCGTGATAGGCAAACGCAGAAGAAATTCCGCTCTTGCTCTTGCAATAGGATTTACTAAAAATCGAACAATACTGGATGAATAAATTGGTGCTTGAGTAGAACTAAGACTTTTTAATTTTTAGTACATACATAATAATTTATAAGTTATGTTTTTACTAAACATTTTGTTATCGTTATTTTAATAACGGTCAAAAAATCAATTTAACAATTTTCGTTTTTCCTTTTGAAGTTTTGTTTTTAAATTTCGAACTAAGAAAAAAAAATCGTTGTATATTTTGCCATGAAATATTTCTTTTAATCGTAAAATAAAAAAAAACAACAACAAAAAAAAAAAAATAAAAGTAAAAATTAGTTGAGTTGAGTTTTGCACGAAATCTAAAGATAATAACTTTAATACGAAATTGTTTGGGATTATATTTGGTCATTTTGTTTTTTTTTTTTTTTTTTTTAAGTAAATAAATAAAATATTATTATTACTTAATTTGTATTCTTAATTATATTATACATATTTTAATTAAAACTAATTTAGTTTTTATTTTTAATCTCACCATCTTGTTAATTTTTATTTTTTTTTTGTAGAATTGAGTTCAAAACCATAATGTCAGGATAAAAAGAATGTGTTTTTTTTTTTTGTTTTTTTAATATTTTAATCTTAAAATTATTATTTTTGTAATTAAAATTAATATAAATTCTTTTCGGTTGATTAATACTAATTAATCTAATTGACCTAAAAAAAAAGAAATGTATGAAATGTAAACCAACATTTTTTTTTAAGTATAGGTAAATAAAAATGGCAAAAGGGTGAAACTTTTGAACTAATAAAAAATAAATTATTTTGTAATTTTTCGGTTATGTTTTTTTTTTAGTCATTTTATGAACTTTGAAAATAAAAAAAAAATAAAATTTGGAAACTACTGCATTAAATAAATAAAATTTTTAGATAAAATTATAGTTAAAAAATTTGGTTTCTTTGAATAAAGTTCATTGAACTCTTCAACATGAATCGTTTTTCTGTGGTTCTTTTTTTCTTTTTGATTCTTCTTAAAAAAAGGTCTTTATTAGGCTTTGTTGAACTCTTATTTTAGTATTCCTAATTTTATCAATATCGACCATAAAATTCGGTAATTAAAATGAAAGAATTAAATTTCGAATTATATCTATGACTAATTCATACCTATATTATAGTATTCAATTTGGTAACACCTTTTTTTTTAAATCAATAGCCTATCCTTAGAAGACTTAGAAGAGTTAGGAATATTCAATAGATTAGACATTAAATGTGATATAAATTAGAAGAGATGAGAGGAGATCTGCAATATAAATTAGAAGAGATCATATTTTTTACATTTTCTCATAATTCCCCTCTTTATTCAATAAGAGCCATGTCCAAAAGACTGTACAGTGATCTATGCTTTAAATAAATAATTTTTATCGAAAATTTCTATATGAAGAAAAAGTTTAGTCTATTGAAAACTTTTTTTTTGTTAATAGCAAAGAAAGCTATTACTAAACGAACAATCGTTCCAAAAAATACATTTAAAAGTCTTCAAGGGTTATGTTTTGTAAAGCTTGATGAATTGACCGAAATGGGATAAAAGGATCAGTTGTTGATAGCCAAATTTTCTCGTCTAATCTTTTCCGTATGTTGCATTATTAGTTAAAAGTTATTCAGTAATCAATTTTTTAGAAGCATGGTGAATTTACTACATTACAGCATTATAAAAACTGCAGACACAAGTTGGAACACATGAACTTATTATTTGGTTACCGTTTTTAACAAAATTGTTTTCATTTCTCAATTATTTAAAAAAGAAAAAATACTTATAAAGTAACTAGATTAGATTTAGGTTATTTAAAAGGAGTATTACTAGGTACCACTCTAACCTTTTGAAAATGAAAATCTATTATGCTCCCTCTAAACAACACTACTGTCTTGAAGAAACTAAAGATCTGTAAAAGGTTTATTGCTTTCAGTTCAGTATCCGCAGTTTTTGGGTTTCTAAAGATTCTTCTCCTTCTTAAAGAATAACAAGTTATTTTTGAAGTTTGAGAGAAAAAAGAAAAACGATTGAATTTAAATGAATTGAAACTGAATAATGATAAAAAAGTAACTCAAGGGTATATTAAGAGTTAACCTATATATTATAAAAAACAGCATTGTTACATTAAACCATCATTTTGTAATTGACACACAGAAAAAAAAACAAGAAATATATCAAATATAGAAAAATTCTAGTTTGTCATGTTTCTAACCTCTTATTTCCGAATTTTTTTCTTAATAATTTTTTCTATTCTATTCTGCAAATATTTCTCTTCATTTCCTTTTTTTTCTCATTTATCCGGATGGAAAACTTCATTGGTAACTTAATAACAAACTCAATAATTGTAAGTGTATTACAAACATCTTTCATATTTGCCCAAATAAATTTAAAAAAAAAATATTGAGATCAACAAACAAAAACTAAATAGTAAAGATAGAAAAAGTATCAGTCAGTTCATTAAATTTACTTCCGTTTTTTTTTTAATTTACTTTTTATGTCCTCTAAAAGGACGTTCAATTCTGTTTAAATTGCAGTTTTCTTTATTTACTTTCATTTTATTTGTCCTTCGAATTTAAATTGATTGTTCAAATAATTTTTTTTTAATAATTTATTTCCGTTTCCTACAGTTCTTCGTCAACTGACCCAACTATTTCTCCAGGGAATATGATGAACTTATTCAGATTTCATTAGGAAAATGGTATAGGCATTTTACAAAAATTGTTTGAATTAACTTACAATTAAAAAAAAAAAAAATTCAAGTTATTCTGAGGTCTTCAAAAAGTTTTTACAAACAATATGGTGAAGGGGAGAAATGTAGCAAAGTAGGGAGATATGACAAATTTTGTGAAAAGAGAGGGAGTATATTATGGAATTGGAAACGAATATAAAATTTTTTCTTATAAAAAATTCTAGAAAAAAATAGAAAAATAAAAAACTGTGTATCTTTAGATATAAAAAAAATAATAAAATTATTTTTTGACTTTACCATTATAATGGAAATTTCTTTTTTTTTCAAATTTATATAATATTTTTTTAGTTCTTTCATCTTTTAAGTTATATTTTTTTAACTTTTTAATCCAGTTAATAGAATATCTTTAACCCAGTCTTAGACAATAAATTATTTTCCAAAGAAGTTTACGTTAGTTAAAATTAATCTAACAAAGAAACAGCCGAGTTGGGAAAATCTATATGTGAAAGTTCCATTCGCCAATTGCTATTGGACATCATTTCTTATTTTACAAATACCATTATAGAAAAATTGTCCTTCAATAAATAGTTTTATATGAAAAGAGATACTTTCCAACTAATCATTGACATTGACTTCACAATATTAATATTTTTATATTTCAGAATAAAATTCTGAAATTCTTCCATGACTGAAAATGATCCATTATACTAAATGTAAATTTCCAAAGCATCGATAGATTTTTTTCCTCAAAGTTCTACCTTACTGACTACATTCACCTTTGTTTTAGCGCATATAATGGGATGAAACTCCTAACTGCAGTATATTGGTCAGGAAATAGGGGAAGGATAGAATATGAGAGGGATGCGGAAACATTGAATTGGGAGTGGTGCTGTAAGGAAATAATGCGTCAATTATTATTACTCTATTGCTGGTAAATTACTGGGAAACTGTGCCAAAATAATTCTGAAGAACAAATAGACACAATATATGATAATATATACGTGTATGACAATAAATATATCCTAAAATCGCGAGTTATCTAAAGAAAAAATATTAAAATTGATATAATAAAACTTAAACACTTAATATCATAACTGAATTTTATTCTAGTTGTCCTCAGTGAAATTTAGCTTTTCTACAGTACGTTAAACTAAATGGTCAAAATATGACAGTAAGTATTTGTTCAATTAAAAAACGACGATGTTTTCTTTTTACTTTAATAAATTTTCAGGCATTTCTAATAATCAGTTTGATAAGTTTAAAAGTCACAACGCATTTTAAGAATGTTCTGAGATTACATAAAAAAAAACTTTGCAAGAATTTATTAATTCATAAGTTCAATATCAATTTTTTACAAGTTCAATATCCAAATATTTTATATATTGAAAGTTTATATTAACTGTGAATATTATTTACCAAATACAATATTTTTGGTCGTTAAAAAACGAATAATTAAAATAATTTAGATATATTTAAAAACTTTACTAAATAGCATAATATAATGGTTCAGAGAATTACTACCTATCTACTGATGCAAACGCAAAAAAAAAAAATATATTATGTAGATGCAATTTAAGCAATGGAACATTTTTTACTTCTTATGAATGAAGAGGTTAGTGAAAAACAAAAAATATTTAAAATCGTTATGTTGTTGAACGAATGATTTGGGAAATTATTCTATGTTTTTCATCATCAGCATATTTTTCAAAATTTTTTTGTGAAAATTTTACTTCTTAATTTCATTTTGTCGGTTTGATTACAAAACTGTGTCGTAATGCCGCAATCAAATTTTAATCTATATAAATTTAATTTTGTAAAAGAGCTTTTTATACGTAGAACCACAACCGTCGAGCTACAACCTCTCAACATTTTGAAAAAACACTATTTTTCTAGTTCTACTTAATGGTTTTTTCATACAAAAATTACGGAACGCTGCTAGTTGAAATATAAAAAGCTCTTCTCCTCAATAAAAAAAAATTTGTTTTTCCCCCTATTGAAGAGCTTATTAAGGATAAATTAAAAAATTTGCTATTGCTACAACTGTCCCATTTACAGTGTCAATTTGTAAGAAGAATGCAAAAATTAAAGCTTTTTTTAGTAAAATAGTAGCTGACTGGGTTTCCTTAAAATTTGAAAAAAAGTGTCACTAGGTTCTTCACATCTTTTTCTTACATAAAAAAACTCTTAAAAAAAATCCAAAGTTCAAAAGTAAATTGTTCTTATAGTCTTTTTGAAAATGTGTGCCTTTAGAAACTTTTGATTTTATATAATATAGTGCCTTGCCTGCATTCCATCTTTCTATTTTTAACATTCATATTTCAATTTACAAATTTTCTTTTTTCTTCATATTATTTTCATTTAATTTAAAAATTGTGCTGAGATTTTTTTTTTTGTTTTTTTTTTTGTTTTGTTTGAAGCGGCATCCTTTTAAATTATGTTAATTTCAAAAGATTAAAAGAAAGACTATAAAATCTGAAATGGTAGTGTTGGAGAAAAATCATTTTCTCTTTATAGTTCAGGAAACTTTGAATCCCTTTACGGCTTTTTGAAATGGCTAGAAAAACATAAAAAGAAAATTTGAAAAAAAAAAAAATGGATAAAAAAAAAATAAAAACAAGTGAAAAAAAAAAAAAATTTGGAAAAAATTTGTTTTTGATGAGGTTAAAAATAACGCGAGTAATTTTTATTTTTCTTTTATTTTTTAATATTTATCATTTGTTTTTATTTTCGTTTTTGCTTTAATCTTTTGAATTTTAACTTTATTCGCTTTTCATTTTTTTTTCGTTGGCTTCAACAAACTCAAAGTATATATTGACAGTAACTATGTATGTGTGTTACGCATTTAAATTGAACTATGGACAAAGAGTTTT
This sequence comes from Poecilobothrus nobilitatus, assembly GCA_947095535.1. Lineage (NCBI taxonomy): Eukaryota > Metazoa > Arthropoda > Insecta > Diptera > Dolichopodidae > Poecilobothrus > Poecilobothrus nobilitatus. The sequence goes on along the minus strand of OX352772.1, from coordinate 300,224,950 downwards.
TTTTTTTTTTGATGAAACATGAATTGAATTATTTATTTATTTATTTATTTTTTTCTTTTTTTGTTTTTTTTTTCTATAAAATTTATTTTTAAAAAGAAAACTTTTGATTTAATTTGGTTGTAAAATAAATGTTTAATAATCTGTCGAATAAGATTTTTTAAAATTACTTTTAGAGACAATGAAAATGTTTTTAGTAAATTAGGATGCGTATTAAATTAAAAAAAAAAAAAAATAATCGATTGTTTTTTTTTTAAAATGTTAAAAAGTTGTTTTTTTTTTTTTGTATTATTGAGTGATCGTTTCAATGAATAAATTAAAGGATTTTTTTTTTTTGTTTTTAATTTATCTTAGATAATATTAAAGAAAAAATTACATTGGTCTTAATATGGTTTATATCCGAAATATTTTTTTTAGTTTCCTTGTCGTATATTTACACTTAAAGACTTACTAAAAGAAAAATTATAGGATTATAAACATTCTAAACAAAAAAATTTCAAGCTAGGTGATGATGTTTTAAGTCGTATTTCCCCTTATCATACAAATTTTAAAATTATATAAGATAATATTTATTAGAGAAAAATTTTTTTAATTTTGAATAAAATTCAATTCAAAATAACAAAATAATTCAAATTTAATTAAATAATAATTTAAATAAGCCGTACGTTAATTTTTTTTTAATATTGTTTTTATTTTATGAGAGATTACATTAATAAATAAATAAAATATCACTTCAAATTAATAATTATTATTTTGATTTGTTAGATTGATCCTAAATTTATGCAATCTAATAAAATTTCAACTAAAAAAATTTTTATAAAAATACTTAAGAAAAAAATTGTAAAATTTAAGTGTCACCTTCATCAAATTATAATAATTGAATGAAAAGTTAAAATTCTAAAAAATTCTTTTTAATACAAAACCCTTACCTCAACCCTTATATTCATTACAAACAATTTCTAAAATTAAATTTTTATTTTCTATAAATGAACTCTGATCAATAATAAAAAATGCCCTTCCGGAAAAATAAATATTTATTTTATCAATTTCAAAAATTGGAAATTTTTGAAAAATTTTTTAAGAATTTCATTTAAAAACTAAAAGTATCCTTTAGTCATTCAAATTTTACCCTTCTGTTCTTAATATCCCAAATTTTTTGTTTTATTTTTTTTTTGTTGTTTTTTCATTTTCACCTTAGCCAATTTTGTTTCCAATAATAAATTTTTGTATTTCAATTAAAACGATTCATTTTAATTATTTAAAAAGTACAAAATATAAAATAAAAAAAATTGTTGAAAAATAATTCAATAAAGTGTTTTTTAATTGAATTAGAGTAATCATCAATTAAAATAATTAAATTATTGAAAAACTAACAAAAAAAAATTTAAAAAAAAGGGAAAACATTTTTTTTCCTTGATTTATTTCCTTGAAATAAATTTTTTTAATGTTTATTTAACTGATTCATTTTGTTCGATTTATTTATTTGGTTTTTTTTTTTTTTTTTTTTGTTAATTTATTATTTTTTTTTAGATACTAATTTACTAATTTAATTGAAGGACGAACGAAATATAAGGACGAGATAATGGAAAATATAATGTTTAAACTATGTTTAAATTTAAAATAAAAATAATTAAAAAAAAAAATTAAATCTGATGTGATTCTGAACTCAAAATTTTGCAGAGGAATTTATGCTATAAAGAGGTTAGAAAACTTGCATCTAGAAAAAGAAAAAATATCTCAAAAATTTGTTTTTTTAAGATTAGATAATTTTCGGACAAGGACATAAGAAATTTTTAAAACTTTTTCTGTCAGAGTAAGTATTATTTGTGATATAAATCTAAAAACCTATATAAATGCATGAAAATGCATTACAAACCTGATATACGAAAATCTCCGCTTAACAATTTATACAAACTCAAAAGCGGACTAAATAAGTGTACCGCAGCTTACTTTTGTTGAACATTTTAATTGAAGAAAATGCCATAAAGTCCAAAAATGAGCTAATTGCCAAAAAAATTAACTAATTCTCGAAAAAATTAAGTAATCCCCCCAAAAAAAAAAGAATTAATCAAAAAAAAAAAAATTAATTAATCCCTTGGTTAAATTTTAGCAAAAATATTGTTGGATAGTACATTTTTATTTTGATAATTAGCTCGTACCATCGTATGTATGTATATGTAAAAGTTTTTTAAATTTTACTACTTTACATTTTACGACTACAATAATAAACTAGGTAATGGACATTTTCGGCTTCAAAAATAATTAAATTACTTAAAAATACATATTAATAGTAATAAAAACTGTCTATTTGGTCAGACTAAAGCCAAAACAATAGCAAAAAATATATTTTTAATATTAAAAATAATTTGTCATCATTATTTCAATTTAATACGCATTTTATTATATTTAATTTTCGAAAATGAGACAAGACAGAGTTTGAAACTTGACAGTTACTTAAAAACTCTTTTAAAATCAAATAATTTAGAATCAACATTCATTTTAATTTTATTTTTAAGATTAAAAATAAAAAAAAAACCAAAAAAAAAAAAAATTAAATAAAATCAGAGTCAGAAAAAATATGTGTAGATTGCAAAAAAAAAAAAAAAAAAAATTAAAATTGCAATAAAATACTACTAATAAAGGCAACTTAATTGTATTTCGCTATAACAAAATATATAATGATATTATATAACTGTATAACTACGACATTTAAATTTTTTTTCTTTGAATATTACAGTAAAAAAAAAACAAAAAAAAAAAAAACGCAAGAATGTTATTTCTACATTAAAAGCTCCAATAGCAAAATATATGTATATATCTTTTTTTTTTATGCAACTTCATTCTAATAACGAAAAAGCTAAAATATTAATAAAAATAATAATAACGAAATATAAAAAAAAAAAGTAACAGAAAAACAAAAAAAAATTAAAAAAAAAAAATTGTGAAATATAACGAAAAATAATTTTATCGCTAGCAATAAAGAAAAAACAAAAATAAAAACAAAAGAAAAAAACAAAAAAAAAAAAATAAGTCGGTATGTCACAAGATGAATTTTAATAACTTCATTCAAGGGATGGGAAAAAGAAACTAAAAACTAAATAAGTAAAAAAGGAGAGTTTTATTTTCTATTGCTTTTATATTTTTATTTATTTTTCTTTTTCTTTTACAAATCCTTGTCATTTTTTAGTAGAATTTCTCAACAAATGGTTTTTTTTTTTTTGTGCACAATGAAAACTGGCGACATTTTTTTTCTATTTCACAATTTTTTTCTCATTTAAAAATTTCTGATTTGAAAGTGAAACAAAGACAGCAAAAGTAAAACAAAAAAAAAAAAAAAACAAAAAAGAAATAAAAACACCAAAAAAAAAAATAACCGAAAAAGAAAAACAAAAAGAAAATTTTGCATTCCTGTGATGATAGAAAAATTATTTTATATATGTATATAGAAAAGTTGTTCATGTGATGCAAGATTTTTTTAATTTAGTTATAATTAACTTAATGCTACAAAATTCGTTACAATAAAGTGTTGTTATTAATTTAATAAGAAAAGAAATTAAAAGAAAAATATACAATCAGAGAAAAGAATTTAAGTAAAAATTGTAAAGATAAATAACATTTAAATGTTAAATTATAAACGGCTTTTATTTTTAATTAAGATAATATAATAGAATAAAAATACATGCAAAATATATTAATTTCTTTTTTTTTTTTTGGTGTACAAATCATAGAATTTCAACAAGAGAAAATGGATTAAAACAAAAACTCATATTAGGTATATTAATAATAAAATCTACTCAACAAAACATTTCAAACTGAAATCGTATAATAATTTGATGGTCTAAACTCTAAACTATTTAGAGTTTACAAATATTACAAAAAAAAGCAAAAGACACCCTATCGTTGCATAAATACGAATATACATATTATATATATGTACGTACAATTAATTATAATAACCACTCCCCACAAAATACCTTGAAGAATAAGGTTTGTGACTTTACTAAATCTGTATTTTTTTCATAATAAGCCTATACCATATCTTAAAAAAAATAATTTCTATAAAGGAATTCTAAATGATTAATTTTAGAAACAAAATAATTAATTTTGCTAAATGCTTGCAAAACAATAAAAGTAAAAAATGATCGACTATGTACTTAGTAATTAACATTGTTTCGAGGAATCATAGTGAAATTCTTTTAATATATTTTTATTTCTAAGGAAGTTGGAAATTTTCAAAGACACCAAGAATATCACATTGGTAGAATCAGATTCTTATACTGATTAAACTTATATATTGGCTATGGAGAATAGGCTAGCAGAATAGAAGAGAATAAGACAAGAATGCGGAAATTTTGAATTAGAAATTGAAACTAATGTAAGACAAAATGCATCTGACTATTATTTTTTATTTTCCTTCTTTTACTCCCTTGGAGTGCATAGGGCTTCCACATAGCTGCTACATCGTACTCTGTTTTAGGTCATTTGTTTTATTTCTGCCTATGTTTGACCGTTCTCTTCTATTTGTTTGGATATTGTTCTCCTTCATGGCATGTGTGGTCTTCCTATTTTTCTTTTGCCCTCTGAGTTTCACTCTAATGCTTGGCGTGCTATAGTGTTTGATGCCTTTCTGAGTGTGTGTTCTATCCACTTCCTTTTTTTCCTTTTTATTTGAAGTGCTATTGGTTCTTGTTTCATGAGACATCACAGATCTGTGTTGGAAATTCGCCCACCCAAAAAAATCTTAACTATGGTTCTTAGGCATTTATTTACGAATGTCTGCAGTTTGTGGTTTGTGGTTTGGTGGTTAACTGCTTTACGAACCAAGTCTCGCTCCCATATAGTAGGACTAATTTCACACAGGAACTGAAAATTCTTATTTTGGTGTGTCTATTTAAGGGTGAGGATCTTCATTCAGACTACAATCTGTCAAATGCCATTCTTCACTGTTTTAGGCTATTTTTCAATGTCTTCATTTGCCTCTCACCTCCTTCAACATTATCCCTCATCACCCATGAAGACATCAACAGTTACAAATGTTTGCAAGGTGTAATATTTGAAGTCAGCTTCACTATCACTATTATTACAGCTATTATTATTTGTATTAATTATTATTATTAATATATGCTACAAAATTAAAGCCATCAGTGGATTACAACATGCAGAAGTACATGGCATATTTCTACATGAGGTAACCAAAGATTGTTTCACTGTAGCAGCTGATTATTATTATTAATATTATTATTTTATTATTATTATACCCTACACATTAAGTATAGGGTATATTAACTTTGGTATGGTGTTTGTAACCACCAAAAGGAAGCGAGTTAGGTATAGACATGTATATATATTCTGAATCAGGATCACCGCCGGAGTCGATTTAGCGATGTGCGTCCGTCCGTCCGTCCGTACGCACGATAACTCAAAAAATAATGATGCTATCTTGATGAAATTTATACTGTAGGTTAACAATGACTAAGGTAAGGCGGGGATTGTAAATGGGCGAAATCGGACCATGCGTTCGAGTACCTCCCATACAACTTCCAAAACCTAATACGCATATTTTCGAAATTAATAAAGATAGAAACTTAAAATTTTGTACGAGGGTGTGTTTTTCTGAATCCCTGATATCCTCAAAATTTGAGATGAAGTGGAGTGGTTGTTCGGGTACCTCCCATACAACTCCCAAAACCGAACAAGCATATCTTCGAAATTAATAAAGATAGGAACTACAAATTTGATACGGTGCTGTTTCCTAAATCCCTGATTTGCCTAAAATTTGAGATGAATTGGAGTGGTCGTTCGGGTACCTCTCATACAACTCCCAAAACCGAACAAGCATATCTTCGAAATTAATAAAGACAGAAACTTCAAATTTGGTACAAGGGTGTTGTTTCCTGAATCCCTGATTTGTCCAAAATTTAAGATGAATTAGAATAGTTGTTCGGGTATCTGCCACACAACTCTTAAGACCAAACAAGCATGTCTTCGCAATTAATAAATATATAAACATGAAATTTGATATTAGAATGTTCTATCCTGTTGATGTCTCTAAAATTTGAGATGAATTGGGGTGGTGGTCCGCGTGCCTTCACACACTTCCCAAGACCTAACAATCATATTTTCGAATTTAATAAAGATAGAAACCTGAAATTTTGTACAAAGGTTGTAACAGCATTTATTTTTTTTATCTTGTATTAAATACCTAACTAAAATAACTTATGGATTTTTAATTTAATTTGAATGTTTTAGGTGTAGGGTATAAATAAGTCGGTTGCATCGACTTACTGTTATTTTTACTTGTTATTATTATTGTTATGCCATATAAATTATTACGATATAAAATTACTATTTTTTTTTTTTATATGATATGACTGGTGTTTTAGCTTTAGGAACTTACAAATAAAAGGTTGAAAATTTAACTACCATGCCATTAGCCAAATAGATAGTTTTTCAAAAAAGAATAATTTGTAAGAAAAACAGCTTTAAAAAAGTATAGAATGAAGTTCAAAATATTTTTTCAAATTAATGCAAAAATATGCAATGCAATATGATTTATATTCCACCTAAAATTACCTCTAAATCTTGTTATTAACGATTATAAATAGATTGAGAAAAATAGTGCCATACTGCTATTAATTATTTAAATCAAAAATATCAAATGGAATATTTACTGACTAAAATGTTTCAATATCAGTGCAATGCAAATTTACTGAAAAACTTTAAAAAAATTTGTAAAAAGATAAGACAAAACATAAAACTTTACAATTGAAAACGAACTTTAAATTTCTAATTAGGTGCGTACATACTTTATAAACTGCTGGTCATTTTATATTTTGTTAAACATTCATATAGTGGTAAAAAAACAGTAGGAGCAAAATTCACACCTTTCGAACATATCATATAAAAATACACTAAGTGTATTTTGTAGAATATATTTTACTACCTGGACAAAGATACATTACAAAAGTCAGTTACAAATGAAAATTACATTAAAAGAAAATTTCTCATAAAATTATATTTTACAAAAAGAAAAATTTCAAAATAATAAACAGAGCGGAATGGCCATTTGAATAAAAAAGTATTTATTAAAAAAATTTATTTAATTAAACACCATATAAAGGTAGATGTATAATAATATACAGGGTGTTTCCGACTAGATGGTCTTCCTTGCAATGTGTGATCGGGCATACCGAGACGAACAAAAAATTGTATTGGAAGGGGGGTCTATTCTATACTCTTTTCGAGATATGAGGGGTTAAAGATTTTTTAGAGACTTTTCATAAAAAATTCTACAACTTTTGAACGGCTTACTATAGAGAGGTAAAAAAAAATGTATTTTATAGAGTAAGTCAGTTAGCTTTAATTTGTATGCCCTAATGTTTTCATAACCCTAACAGTTACAAAGTTATGGAGGTTTAAAATGTTTGTTTCAATTTTCTTTTGAAACACCCTGCATTTGGGGTACTTTTTATTGTATATTTCAAAACAGCTTTTCAAACCCTATAATTAGTACCTAATAACTTCTTTTCTATCTCCAACCATTTTAGAGATATAAAAAATATAAAAGTCACCCATTTCAACGAAGACCATCGAGTCGGAAACACCCTATATATATTTTTATGAATTTTTTGATTATGAATAATTATGAATAAAGATATTTTTATTTGGAACAATCAAATACAATATATTCACACTGTTCTAAACATATGATATTTTCAACTGATTTTTAAAAAGATTATTAAAATCTTGTTGATTAAAATTATCCGCTTGTTTTAAAAATGTTACACTATGTGACATAAACATTAATGTTACGTAATTTTATAATATTTTAATTTTGACTTCCGGAAGTTTAAGACGTTAGCCGCCACTGTAAGAAAATATACATTTTTAACTAAAACACTTGACTTTAACTTCTCCCGTGCAAGAAATCTTAAATTGCGCTTTCGCCAGATTAATTTTAGAATTTGGAAAAGATAAAAGATTTTTTATTGTAGTCATATATGAATCAGCTTTATGTTAAACAGATTTTGTAAAATATCCATCCACCAATCAAATGGGAAATTTAGGAAGAAACTCGATTTTATTTTAAACAACATTTGAAATATTATTGTAACTTGCAAAAATACCGTTAATAGGGTGTACTGTCTTTTAATAAGGTGTGCTCTATCCTGTATTATTAAATTTTAAAGATATCCAAATGCAAAAAAGTGCAACCAATTTTAATCAAAAGTTCAATTTTTCAGAAAATCTTTCAGATGAGATTTATATATATAACAGCATATTATGTTATGTATACTTAGAATATACCCTTAAGATGGCTTTGTATTTCATTATATTACTTAAATGTTTTTTTTTTTTTTTTTATGCTTCATGATTTAATCGTTTTAAGCGTTTTCAGCTGAGATATTTATGTATTATTCAAAATAGATTTTTTCTTAATTTTTCTTCTCTTAGTTTGTTACTTCCAAAGCAGTCATTAGACAACTATCTAATGTATCCTAAATAAAAATATATATTTCTAAATTCGATTTTTTTTTTTTTTTTGCATAATTCTCTAATGTGATGACACATACCTTACACATTTTTTTCATTTTATAAATAAGTCATACTTATTTTTTCCTTAACTTACTTACTAACTAGCCGGATCTGTTACAACAAAATACCTGTGTATTTATTTAATTTTAGCATAAAAAAGTAACATTTGTTACTAAAATATATTCTAAAACATTTTATTTTTATTTAACACCTACAACTTGATTTGAACAAAAAGTATTTTATAAGTGTTGAAACTTAATATTTTTGTTTTTGTTTTTTTTTTTTTGCTTAAAGTTGGTTGATTTTTCTGAATATAGTTAAATCAATTAACTAAATATAATGCAAAAGCATATATTAATGATATATAAGTATAAACGTTGCAATAAAAGAAAATTTTTTAGTTTTTATTCAAAATTCACAAGGTAAATGAAAAAAAAAAAAAACGTTTTTTTTTTTTTTTTAAATTAAATTAAATTTTGATGCAGAAAACTTACTTAAAAAACTTAAATGATCTGTCCTACTTTTGTTTTTTTATTTTTTTTATTTTATAGATACATATATAAGTACATCAAATAGTATTCATTTGAATTTTTTATGAGTATTTAAAAAAAAAAAAAAACTATAAAACATAATTTTCATTTCTATTTTAAAACTATTCAGCATTTAAGATTTTCTCTAATGCTACATTTTAAGTTTTTTTTTTCTCTCTCTCTTTCATTTTGTCTGTTTTGAATGTTTCAAGTTCTTGGTTTGAAATATTTCAACCCTTTTTCTTTTTCTTCCTTATATCCATATATACAATATCTGTCCATTTTATATATATATTTTTATTTTATTTTTATTTTATTGCACAATTTTTTTTAAGGTTTCATTTTCTGCAAGTTCACACTTTGTACAATCACGTTCCTAAAGTAGAATTTCATTAACTTTAGTCTATTTTGTTTTAGTTTTTTTTTTTTTTTTGCAAAATTCATTTTTTTTAAATTTAAAAAAAAAAAAAAAAACGTTATACCATCACTTTATTTATTATATATATGTATATATAATGTGTATTTCATTTATTTTAAATATTCTATATATTGATATCTATATAATATATAATAGTTTTTTTAAGATTTTTTTAACTATTTATATAATTATACTATATATATATATATATATATATATATGGTATAATAATAATAATAATAGTGTACTCAAATTTTTTCTTTTCTTTATTTTCATAAATTGCTCGGTTGGCATGATTTTTACCAGCTGTATTGGGTTTTTAGGGCAAAATATATTTATTTAAGCATAAAAAAACGTAACGAAAGTGAATATAAAGAAAAAAAAAAATAAAAAAAAAAAAAAAAATAAAAAAAGTTTAAAAATAAATTATTATCGTTATCTTGATTAGAGTATTTTAAAATTTTAAAAATTAAATTATTTTTCATCCTGTTGAATAAATATTTTACTTCTGAAGCCTATAAGTATGCAATTGTTTATGTTTTTTTTTAAATACTTGTTGAATGTTTAATATTTTTCTTTTTATTTATTTTTTTTTTTGCATAATATTTTAATAAATTTTTATTTTATTAATAATTTTATTGAAATATACTTATAAAGAATATATGCTTATTATTTTAAGAGATTTATCCGTATATTATTTCAATTATTATAGTTAATATCTGTCGCACGCTCCTATTTTGGTTCAGTTTTTTACAAAATTATTTTTCTACTATTAATTTTAATAGATTTATACTTATAAGTAAACTCTTATATTAAGTACTACTTTTTCTAAAGGTTTACAATTAATTTTCATAAACTCATTTGAATTCACTCCAATTTTGCTTAAGCTATTTTTAGATTTTAGTATTGTTTAGTATTGTATTATTTTTTATAAGTGATCTTCCTTTAAACTAACTAATTTCATTTTGATTTTCCTTACGAATTTTCAAGGATTCATTTAAAATTTTAATTCGTAATGTGATATAAGAGTTGTAATAACTATGTTATATACGTATGTGAAAGTAAGATTTGGTTTTATGTATGACTTTATTTTGGATATTTTTATTTTTTTTTAAATGTATTTCTCAATTACACAGTCCTTCCCGTTCAGGCGTGGCTGTAAATGTCGTAAGGACTTAAGGGGGAATAACTCTTACGACATGTGTGGTATTCGAACCCACACTTCTTCAGTGTTTACAACGTATTTTATACGCTCTTACCCGCTAGGCAACCGAGGCCCTTTATTTTGAATTTCTCCCTACTTTAATATTTTACTGCATTGTACATTTTAATTCCAATTAGGTGTTTTCGTTATTTCTCCCCTTAATGAACGGAACAGATCGCAATATAATTTAAATGAAAGTAGTTAAATTATTTATTTCAAATTAAAATAAGTGTTTAATTTTTTAGCGTTTATTTTCAAGAGTCAAATTATATCATATAGTTTTGTTAGGCATATCAGATTAATAATATTGGTAATTGATTAATTTTAGTTGTAATATACCATCTATAATAAAAAAAAAAAAAAAAAACAATGAATTACGATTCTTATATTTATATTCGGCCAGGCAAATTTCACTAGACTACCCACTTTTCTAAATTAGTTTGAAAGAAATACCAAATTTGAATCATAATTATTCAAGTCATGTATGGGTATATTCAAAAAGCTGGAAGAATTTCTTAAAAATTTTTTTCCAAAACTGTTTTTTTTTTGAGTCGTTTTTCAAATTGACAGACAAAATAATAAATTTTAAAAATTATCTACAGTATATTATTTTAATTTTTTAAAAAAGTAGTTTTTGCAATAAGAGAAAATCCGACATAATGGTTTCATTTCACTCTTCTATACTTTTTTTTTTTTTGTTTTTTTTTTTTTTAAATTCTTAAGCATTACATTAGTTTACACTTTGTGTGCCTATTCCGGTGTTAGAAAGATTTTATATTTTATGCAATTGTATGCATCATATGTACCCACAATGAATGGCAATGAGAGTAATAAAAAAAAAAAAAATCAAGCTTCATTTTCAATATAACTTAAAGCGATTTTAATTTTTGTTTCTGTATATAGTGTTGTAGCAGTAACTGCAACATAATATAATATATATTTATTATTTTTTTTTGATTTTTTTGTTTTTTTTTTTTTTTTTTTGGAGGCGCATTTAAAATCTATTGATGTTGATGATTAAGTCTGCTGATACCATATGTGCATAATATAATATAATATTTTTTAAATTCATATCAAAATGTAATGCTGATATCATATATAGGATTTACTAACACTTTTATTATGTTTAGTTTTATTTTGAAATAGTGAAGTGTAAGAAGGAAAAAAAAAAAAAAACATTAAAAATACAAAAAAAAAAAGAATTAGAGGGTGAATCACGATAATTCACGATACGCTAAAACAGAGTGAGCGCATGAATGAGTTTTTGAAATTTTCTATTTTGTTTGAAATTGTTTAGTTTTTTAATTTTTTTTTAATTTTTTTTTTTTTGTTTCTAAATGCGAAATTTAAATCGTTGTTAAAATGAATTAAAGGGTTGAACACGAATTTCTTCAATCGTGATCATTTTAGCTTGCATGAATATTATGTTTTTGTTTTTTTTTTTTTTTTTTTTGATGCAATGTTTGAAATTCATTAGAACATAGTGCTTTTTTGTTTTATGTGTGTTTTTTTTTTTTTTTTTTTATTCTCAATTTTAGGGTATATGTAATGAGTGGTGTATAAAATGGTTGTTATTTTATTGTAAAATTGATTGAAAAATAAACTTGATGATGAAAAAGGAACAAAAAAAAAAAAACAAAAAATAATTTTTGAAGTGTTTTGCTGAAAATTAAAATGATGTTTTATTGTAAAATATCTCGACTCAATATTATAGACTCATTGTTAAAGAAATGAAGTTTTTCGTTAAATTAAATCGATAAAACTACACTTGAAAAACCGAGAAAAATATCATTTTTAGTAGGAAAAATTTATTTTCGAAATATTTGAAATTTTTGAATTGTGTGTTTATCGTAAATGTAATTGTGAAATAAAATTAAATAAAATTTATATGATTTTCAACATTAGGTATATGCTAGCAGTATAAGTGTCAATTTATATACATGTAACATCAACAGTATATAGATATAGGTATGATTAGTAGGTCAGTATCAACAGTAGGCATATTAATTATATCACCAGTAGGAATATAATATTAGTAGGATGATATCAACAGTATAGGCAAATATCAACAGTATATATTTTTATACTGATATCAATATTTACAAAATGAAAATGAAAAACTGCTTGGGTAAAAATAGTTTAAACGAAAAATTTCGTGCGTTTTTAATATAGTTGATGCGTTTAAAGTATAGATGATCTTCATTATAGTAGGGCTGTATCAACAGTAGGCATATATCAATAGTAGTAGAATATTAATAGTATGATGGTATCAACTGTGTAGACTGATATCAACTGTAGGTATCAATTTATATATGAAAATGAAAAAATCTTTAGATAAAAGTAGTTTAAATGAAAAATTTGTTTTAAAATATCTGTATTGGGGTATTTATTATTGTATTTTAATATTTATTTATTATTTTGGTATAGTAACAAATTTAATTCTTTTTATTAGTATTAGATTGACATGCGGTATTTTTTTCCTTATGCTTATATTTTTTTCCTTATGCTCTTTTCTTATTTTTTTCAACTGTTATTAGATACAAAATTTTAATTAATATTTGAATATTTGATAATAATTAGAATAAAAATTTGGTATAATATTTTAATTACATACAAAATACATTATAAATAAATGTTTTGATAATATTATTTACATTTAAATTTTTTTAATTTATTTTTTTATTTGCTAAGGGGGTGGGAATCTTCGAAAGACATCAAGAATTCTCCCTGACTAAACATATTCCTACTAACTAAACTCTCATATCTCTCTCATATTCCTACTGACTAAATCCACCTTTCTCTTTAGTCAATATAATTGGATGAAGGCCTTACCTGCTAACGTAGTATACTGGCTACGAAATAGGGATAGGAAAGGACAGGATGCGAAAACATTGTATTGGGAGTAAGGGAACAATGAAACCGCGTATGCGTTCATATAGGATGTTAAAAGTTTTAAAACGTTTAAACGGATGTGGGTTTTCTGGTTATTTTATGTAAAACTGTAGAAGATAAATATTATTACTTGTAACTTTGAAGTGTTTGAAGTAAATTCATAGAGTTTCAAGTGTTTGAAGAAAACTCATAGAGTCGTTGTTTACATATTAATGCTCTTGAAAAATAAAGCATTAATCAAGATATTTTCTTAATTTTGACATTTATAGTTAGTTTTTTTTCGAATAGTGGTAAAAATTTTTCATTAAAAATTTATTTTTTTATTAACAATATCGTTTATATTATGGTAACTTATATGATTTAATTTAGTATAGTGTTGAAAATTCCAATCAAACTAATGGATTTTTTTTTTTGAATACAAAAACGAAAAAAAAAGAAAATAAGTAAAAAAAAATTTACAATTCAATTATTGAAATGATTTTCTAACATTTTAATTTTTCTTTTTATTCTATTGAAATTATTCTTTAGTAATTTAAAAACTCAAAATGCACTTTTTTAAAAACTATATAATGGTGGTATCGCGAATATGTACTTATGTACCTATATAAATTGTTTCTTTGCCATTAATTTGTTCATGTTAGGAAGATTTCAGTTACTTGTTAAAATTAAATTTTAAAACATATTGATTAGATTTAATTTATTAAAATTTAAAACTGTTTTAATTCATTATAAAATCAAAATTAATAAATTAGAAAATTAACTTAAAGATAAAATAATAAATAAAATAATTTTAAATAATTGTTTCCACTCAGTTTAATTTCTAGAATTATGAGTAAAATTTGTTTTTTTGTTAAGGTCGAATAAATAAATTTTAAACTTTGACAGGCGCTGTAAAAAAATTAATTTTGTGGAATAATATCTTTATGTAGCTCCATTTATAACGTATCTTCAACCCTTTAAAGATGAAAAAACTCTGTTTTTAAATGTTTATATCTTAAGTCAAGTAGAACGATATAAACATTTAAAAGCAGAGTTTTTCAATCTAAGAGTCAGAGTTTTTCAATCTAAAAACGTTAAGCGACAGAAAATTCAAGATTTGTAAATGTATAATCAATTTAACGTATAAATTTACTGTTTCGTGAAAAGAAATGTTCGAAAATTTGGTTTAATTCGCATCTTTTTTATTCAGCAACACTTTTAATTAGTTACCCTGTTATTTTGATACCTTCTATTTATGAGCTATTTGGCGTGAAAAATTTAAAATATTTATATTTTCAGATATACATAACATGGGCGTAATATAACAACCTAAATGCGTTAACTGGTTTTCTTAGCTGTAATTGTGCAGTTAGCAGTTAGGTGTTCATCTTCTTTATCAAATTTCATTTCAGGGTTGTCAATTTGTGGTATCTTTAAAAGATTCCCACCTATCTTGGAAAAATAAAAAATGATTTTCCTAAATTTCATGAGAGTTTTTCTTACATTTTCACAGATTTCTTCACTAAGAAAATTCGAACAGAATTACAAATTTTTCTTTTAAAACCTTTTGCTTTACATACTGTCTTTCTTGAAACTTTTTAGGCACTTATTAAAATTATGATAACTAACTTTCTTATTAGATGACTTATCAATGAAAAACAAATTAAAAAATATCTTGTTATAGAGACTACATGTGAGATCATTTTTTATTATAGATGATTATATCTTTATTAATTAAGATAAAATAAATCAATAAGTATAGATTATACATAAAAATTATATAATGTGTGAAAGGGGAGATATAAACAAGTAAAAAATATCATGAGAAGATTTGATAAATCTTTAATGGTTATTTAGATGATCTATGATGTAAGCAGAAAGGAAAATAAATTAGAATAAAAAAACTAAATTTATGTTGTGTTATGTTGAAAAATTGCTTAAAAGTTAACAGTAGGTATTCTAAATTATAAAACTTCACTTTTATTTTGGAAAAAGGGACATTCTGCAACTTTTTGTTGGGATAACTTCGCAAAAATGTATTTAATAAAATTAAACCTTAGAAATATCATATATTATATTCTGGTAAAACTGTACCCTGATTTCTCTACTCTACGGGGGAATTTTACCCTATTTAATTTTTTAACATACATATTTTGTTAAAAGCCAATTTGGCGACGAATCGAATCAAATCGAATTTTGAGTCGATTAAGCCATGTACGTCCGTCCGTCCACACAATAACTCAAAAAATAAAGAAAGGAGGAAATTTTTTTTACGTCACTTTTCCAAAATTTTAGTTTTGCTGTTTAAATCCAGCATGTTTTGCTACCGGGTTCGAGTAGCAAAAACTTCTTTCAACTTCAATACAATACAATACAACTTCTTTCTTTATATAACGAGGAAGAATACAGTTGACTTTGTCAACTCTTAGATACCCGTACGAACCGTTAGTATGTTCACAGCCTGTCACTCTGCTTACAATATTATTTTTTTAATATTTTAGTATTTTAAAATAATTTGGGTGAATTTTATAATTTCTAGAACTATGGGTTGTACATATATTCAAACTATATGTTTATATGTACATTCTTCAAAAGCAGATTCTAACCTTCCACATAACGATTATCAATCCAAAACTTTTTCAAATATTCTATAGTACCATTTAATACTAAGCGGTAAATGTATATTAAATTTACTAAGTACAAAACAGTAAATATAATTTTAAATATTATATTATATTATATTTAAATATTCCATTGACAGAATAATTTCTTATAAGTACAATAAAATACATATGTGTATGTAAATACGGCGCTATATAATATACATCTATACTCTTATCATTCATTCACTAGTGACATATACGATATGTAAATAAACATTATATTATATAAGTATGTATGTATATCAATATCATATAAATAAAAATTCTTCAAGCAACCGTTATGTTGTATATTTATTTACATTTTTTTGTACTACGCATTATATCCTCAACAATTTCAAATTATCGAGTAAAACAAAATGGAAAAAATTCGTTTTAAAGAAATTTGTTAGAAAATTTGAAAAAATCAAGTAACACTTTCGTCAATTATAAAGTAACCCTATATTATTAAAAAAAGTTGTTAACAGAAATAAAAATATAATGTTGGAGCTTTAATTTTTGTGTATTACTTCAAAAAAATTTTAACAGGTGTTCAAGTTACAGGTGTTTAAAAATAGGAAATTTTCAGTTTTTGACCCCTTACAGCTCCTAAACGGGGGGTGATACAAAAAAAATTTCTGAAATGACTCATACTAATTTTCAAAGATCTAACTTCTGTCAAAATTTCAAGTTTCCAACTTTAACCGTTTAGAAGATGGAAGGGTTAAAGGATTTTGCAAAATTTGAGTTTCGCATAACGGTAAATTAAGACACCGTATGCCAAAAATATATATTTATTGTATATATACTTTTAAAGCTAATGAAAGTAGTAATCGTTTGGTGTTTTCAAAATGAAGATATACGTTATACAACTTGTGCTATAACAATTTAAATATAGAGCTTTTTTGAACCTTTGGGGAGCTGTAGCTCCGTAACGGGTGGGGCTACAAAAAAAAGTTATTAAAAATAAAATTAATATTTTTGTGAGATCTATCAGTAGTTAAAATTTCATAGCTCTATTGCAAAAAAAATGTGGAGATCTAAAAGTTAGGTGTTCGAGAGCTACCCTAAGGCTTGCTCCAAACTCAACCAAAAAAAATAGGGAACCTACAAATTACTCCAAAAATATTTTGTGTAATTTTCAAGATTCTAGCTTTCTTAGTTTTTGAGTTAGCGTGCTGACGGACGGACGGACGGACGGACGGACATGGCTCAAAAGTCTTAGAATTTTTTTCTGATCCGATCCATACCTTTGAAGGTATATCTAGCTCGCTTATTTCGAGGTGTTACAAACGGAGGAGTAATTTTATTATACCCGATCCTATCGTACGGGTATAAAAATAACTCAGTATCTATTCAAACTAGATATCTGAGATTATGCAAACGATGATCAAGTTTTATGGCAACAACTTCTGTAAAATTTGGTTGTGATGGTACGACAGGTTTGGGTAGCTGCCATACAACTTCTCTTTTTAAATGAAAATAATGCAGGGTCTATTGAAGCTAGCGCTATCAGAAATTTAGTGAAAAGGTGTCGAGTGACATGCCAACAATTTTTGTAATATTTGATTGGTTTAAAGCAGCCGGTTCAGGCTTCTTGCATCTCTTGCATCTCGTGTCGCTTTTCTTAAAAATCTTTTTGTAAAGCGATCTTTTGCTATACATTTTTATTTGTCAAATAGCATTAAGCGATTATTTTTTTTAAGAAATCGATTTCAGTAAACAAGATAAAACAAAACAAAACAAAATTTGAATCTCAGATGCAGATCTGTTTCAAAAATCTAATAATTAAAAACTAAGTATGTCTACAATATTTGCTTTGAATATACCTACCTTTGTGAAGTAAGAAAATAAATGATAGGATATTAACTAGACAGATCAAAAAAGAAATTTAATATTATAAGTTTTTGGCTAGAACTTCATATCTACATCTTCAGGCAACATCTACTGTATATACTATTATTAATTAATTTTAGTTATTATATAATTCAAATAAATAAATAAATAAATTTCAGAATATCATATTTGGTCCGTGATCAGATGTACTAGAATAAGACAAAGTCAATACTTTTCATTTTGTTCTCAATTTTATATGCAGTAGCCCCCTACTTAGATGTAGATTTCATGTTTAGAGAAGATTAACTGAATTTCGAAACCTTTTTATCATTATTTCTCTTTTATTTTTTATAACAAATATAAAACTTTTATTATTTTATTTTGTTAAAAATGTTTATTTATTAAAAAGAATAAAAATAACCTAACATAATTTAAAGGTTTAGAAAAAATGTTTTTTCTTTTCTAAAAAGCATAGTATATTGTACATTTTCTTTAAAATTCAAACAATTTATCTTATATTAATTAAAAATCTTATTTTCCTTTTTTACCCTTTTTACCTTTTTTTCCTTTTTTCTTGTAAGGTCCCAAATTTTGTCTTACCATAGTACCACGCCACCATGATTGAATAACAACTGTTGATTCAACACGTTTCTGTTGTTCATTTAAGATTTGTTCTTGTAATGCTTTTGCTGCTGTATACTCTTCAATAAATAACTTTTGTTGTTTATGAATTTGTAAATGTTCTGCATGATCATTTTTGATTTTATTAATTGTATCAATTAATTCTTTAATTTTATCATTATTTTTATTAATTTCAACTTCATATTTGTTCATCCAAAATTTTAATCTTTGACGTAAATCTTCAATTTTTTCTTCATAAAATTCTTAAAACATTATTTTTATTAAAATTTGATCTAAAAAAAAAGATAATTCTAATTAAAAGTATAGTTACTTTCAGTATTTGCCATAGCATTTTCTTCTGCACGAATTTTTTTATCATAATATTTTAATTCATCAAGTAAATCTTTCTCTACGTTTCTAGCATACAATGTGCCTTGATCAAAACGAGTCGATTCCCAATTTTTAACTAAGTCAAACTCAATTACATTTACGACTTCGATGTTCTAAAAGAATATAAATATTTTATACGATTAATTTAATATATAAGAAAATACAAGACGAGTTTTAATTGGTTCTAATCTAAATTTTCATTTGGTCAAATAGTCAAATTTGAAATGTTTTATAAAAATATCTGTAAATGATTGCATAAATATTATTTAAATTAGCTTATTTTCTTGCATACAGTATATTTATTTTTATTTTATTTTTTAAGGTCCCTGCCACATAAATGTAACAAGGAAATTACATAGCCTTTCCTTTTCAGGCGTGGCTGTACTTGTCGTAAGGGGGAATTACTCTTACGACGTGTGTGGGATTTGAACCACACTCCCTCGGTGTTTACAACTTGTGTTATACGCTCTTATACTCACTAGAACACCGAAGTCCCATACAGTATATTTAAACAAAGTTATTTAACTAACACAATTTGTCTGGTCTATTTGCCGTGTATGTTAACGGAAGGAACTTAATTTATAATGGGTATTTTTTAACTGACCAAGCATTTTGGACAGCCGAATAACAAATTGATTTATGGTGTTTTTTAATGCAATTGAAAGTCCATGCAAGATCCGACACAATTCATTAAAAAAAAACTATTTTCGTAGATCGTCATAAGCCAAGCAACTTAATGTCTAAAACTTGCATTTAACATGGCGAAGTCCTTTGTCAAAGATTGTCTTTTTGATTAAATTTGAGCTCTAATAATCGAACTGTTATAGTAAAATAAAGAACAAATTTTTAATATGATATCATCTCGGAGATGATTAACAGTACTTAACATTATTAATTGGTTTTCCTGAAGGTGAATAAAGCATTTTAGAAAATTGAATAACATTTGATTTGAGAGATCAAAATGACAATGTTTCCCAACAACAAAATAAATTCCATGTAAGGAACAACGTTTTTTTTAAAATTTGTATTATATCGATTCAATCGATTAGAAAAAATAAGCAATAATGAAAAAATGTTTAATATAACATTGTGCTCGAATGCGTTAAAAGAATATAAGTCTGAGGTTGTTTTTAAAACTGTTAAAGTAACTTGCACAATTTAAAACGATTTAGTTAGAAAGTTTTAATATAAAAACTAAAAGTAATAAACGCTACTTTCTAAATTAAGGAAAATTTTACGCTACTTTCTAAATTAAGGAAAATTTGCAGTTTTTGTATAATTTAATTAATCGCCTAGGAATGCATTGTGTTTCTCCTTTTAAGACTATCCTATGTTGTTTTAAAAATATTTTAAAATTGCTTTTTTTTTTTGAAATCCTCAAAAAATTCGATATATATATATATATATATATTTTTTTTGTTTTAATGCATATCTCTGCCACATGAATGTGGACAGGAAATTACACATCTTTTCCTGTTCAGGTGTGGCTGTAAATGTCGTAAGGGGAAATAATTCTTACGACGTGTGTGGGATTCGAACCCACATTCCCTCGGTGTTTACAGCGTATTTTATACACACTAGGACACCGAGGCCCCTAATTTGATATATTTTAAAGTAAATTGTTCAACAAATCTATCAATTAAATTTAAATTGTCATTGAATATCTTCTTAGAGCACTTCAAAAAAACTAAAAGTTAATTCTCCTTTCTAAAATATCTTTTGGTATATCTTTAAATTGGCCGAAATTCAGATATTAAATTATAATATATCCAGATATTAATTTATAATATATGTATATATATATATAATATATTGATTTATATTTTTTTATTATATTTTAAGGAAGTTGAAATTTAATAAACATTTAGTAGAATTTTTTATTAGATAGATAATTTCTAAAAATTACCTATATCTCAACGAATCAATAATCAATGTATAAATTATATCATTATATGTATATATCTGTAGTAAATTAATTTACCACAATTAGACAAATTTTAATCTTTTTTTTAGATTTTCCATATATCTAATATCAAAAATATAAACATATTTTAATAAAAACTTACCATTAATTCTGCTCTTAATAGTCTTAGTTTATCATCACGTTCATATAATTCTTTTTTACTTCTTGAATCGTAATGTTTTAATTTATGTTTGCAATCATTATATTTCTTATGAGTTTTATTACAATCAACAATTAAATTTTCTTCATCATTGGCCTCATCAATTTGTGCCTGAATTATTTCCAATAAACCATTAAATGTTCCTTTCTCTTTTATTTCTTCCATTGTTTCAATATGTAAAGTAATTAATGAATTTCTACAAAATTTTATACATATATATATAAAATACATTATAATTTAATTATATCTAACGAATAAAACTGAAATATTTTTTAAGTTAATAATTAAAAAAAAAAAAAAAAAAAAAAAAAATCAAATATTTATTATATACGTTTCTTCTTCAACTTCTAATTCATTCATTGCTTCTTCAGATGGTCTTAGTGGATCCAATTGTTGATAAACTGATTCATGAATTTTACTTTGAAATCTTACTTCACATGGATCATTTGTTTCCATTTCAGTTGGTGAATAACGTCCTTTATTGGTTACTTTTAATTGATCAATTGAATAATTGAAAACTTGTGTTACCAAATAAATTTGTAATGGCTCCATTACTCTCTTTTTTTATCCAACTTTAACTAAAGATATTTATGTTCTGTTTTGAAATTTTTATTTTTTTTTTCACTTTAGGGTAAAATTATTTTCAATTTAATACAAAGTTTTATTTTTAATTTTTTTTTTTATGTAAAAAAATTTTATTATTTCCATAGATTTAAATTATAGTTAAAAACAATTATTATTTATTTACTATAAATAAAAAAAATGTTGAAAGAGAAATGAATATGGTGGTGGTTATGAATTCTATGGAAACCATTATAAACTAGTATAATAAATCAAAAAAAAAAAATAAATATCTTTACATATACCTTTCACTCCGGTAAGGAGTGCATTACCGAAAAGAAATTTTTTTTTTTAGATTATTCCACTGCTACATAAATGACACAGGCTTTCCTTTTCAGGCGTGGCTGTAAAAATCGTAAGGGTAAATTATTCTTAGGACGTGTGTGGGATTCGAACCCACACTCTCTCGGTGTTTACAGTGTAATTTATACACTCTTACTCGTTAGGCCACCGCGGCCCCGAAAGTAAATTCAATACCGGTCTTTCTGTTAAAAAAACATAAAACATCGAGGTCATCAACTTTTAAGTTATATCTAGTGAAATTTTTATGCATATTTGGCCTGCAGCAAAAGAAGGATCGTTCCGATTCTATGCTTGTAGGATGTATTTTAAGAAGAAGTTCATAATATATTTGTTGGATATAATAATATGCACATATTCCCCTAAAGTACACTCGTCTTCGAAATTTTAACACTAATATACATTATATTATGCATACTTCTTATAATATGTTTACAACTGTATTTCAAAAAGCGAATTTATTATTTTTAGAAAGGTGTCTTATGAAAGTTAAGAATAAATATATTCTATAAGAGTATATAAAATTATATAAAATCAGAAATTTATGCATATCCATAGTGTAATAAATCTTTTAAGTCAATGTTACTGTAAAATAAATTTTTTTAAAAAATTTTATTCTTAGTCTAACCAGATAATAACCATAATATAAATTGGGTCGCAATCATTTTCAAATTATAGATCAAAATATAAACTTCCAATTCACTATAGGTAGTAATTTAAGGAAGACCATAGTTAAAAATAAATATTAAATTAATACCTAAATATCGGAAAATATTAGCCTTGATTCTAGTTTTGGAGACTCCGAGTTCTCGGTATTGCAACTCCCTAAATATATAGGTAATATTATAAAAGGTTGAACTTAATCGGTTTGGGTAACCATGCACACAAATAAATCAATCGGAAACAAAACTATATTATAGAAATGTTATTTTACAGGAACAAAAATTTACAGTTAATTTTTCAGTTAATTTTAAATGAAAATAGACTTTAAAAGAATAAAATATCCTTTTGAAGGAAGAGTCGTTTTTAAATTCACATAATGTTGTGTATATTATTTTTATTTCATATTTATAATATTATTATAATATTGTATTCATGTTTGCAAATATCTACAGTGAATGGCAAAATTGTATAAAATATTAAAAAATTTTATTAATTTGTTTTGTTGTATAAGAGTGATAGAATATTGAACAAACAAATTTATGAACACTAAAGTCTAGCCCAAAATAGATGTATCGAGACAAAGTAGACGATAAAAATGTTAAAAAAATTGCACTAAAAATCATATGCCATATAAACGGAAGAAATGTCACGTAATATTTCCATCTAAATTTCTGACTAGAATTTTTTAATTTCTCAATAATAATTTAAAATATTAAACAAAAACAATTTATAAAGATTCAAAAAAGAGAGAAATGACAAAAACGATTAAATGGGCGACTAAATAAAATTTTTATTTGTAAAAATTTATAAAAATTTTAATGACGTTTTCCTTTTTTTTTGCGTCATTATTTTGCTAAATTTTAAAGAGAAGTATTTTTTATTTTAGAGTTTGGAAATACATTTTCCTGAAAGATTAATTGTTATTTTACTTTAAAGATAAAAGAGTGTACGATATAATATTTAATTGACATTACCATTATACCGTTATTTATTTTTTTTTAAATGAAAGTATAAATTATTAAATTTTTTTTAAAGCTAAGTGTGAAAAATTACATCATTTAAGACATTTTGCTGGGGATGAGGTGGCCAACCAAAAACAGCATTTTTTAGTTATTATTCGGTCATCGAAAAGTTCTCGCAGAATCGCCATTGTCTATCTCGCGGTATAAATTGGAATCATATTTCATGGTTATTTAGAACTACCGGACTTAAATTTTTTCCGACATGGTCCGGGATACCGTCCCAGAGACGGTTTCTTGATGCTCAGTTTCATATTCGAAAAAATATGGACCGATAACTCTATCAGTCATAATTTCACACCAAACAGTGCATCTGAGAGGGTGTAATTGTGGCTAATGTACTGCTAAATTTGGCTGTTTATTGAAAAAGTTCTGTTTATTAACATATCCATTTAAATGAAAATGTCGCTTTATCGCTCATAATGAGATTGTTCAAAAAATTAATCGCATATTGAAACATAATAAAATTCAACAATTTTTACACGTTCTTGCACTGAGTATGATGACATTATAAAATTTTATAAAATTCTTTATTATCTGCAAAAAGTATAAAATAAATAAAAAACTTTTAAAATAAAAAATTATAAGCATTTCAAATCAGTCAGTCCAAGTTGGCCCATCCTGTATAAATCGCCGGTATCTTATAGAGTTGATTACAAAATCAGACTTCCAATAATTTATGTAGTTGAGGTTTGGGGTTTGATTTGCGGTTTCAATTATTTATTTAGCAGGGACTCTTTTAAATGTTTTGTTGTTGAAATATGTATGTATGTTAAATATAGAATTAGGGTTGATATTTATAGTTGACTAGAAATCAAATACAGTCAAATAATAATATAGACAAATGAAAATACAATCAAGTGATATACAGTCAAATGAAATACATTCTTGTGATAGTAATCTTTTTACAGATAAAAGTACGCAAACAATTCTATAATTTTATATAACCAATACATAGCTCTAATATTAATTAAATAGAGCGTAGCTTTGCATAGTTTTTATTTACAAATTATCAATTAATTGTAATGTCAAGAAATATGTAGATACTTAAATTTATTTAATACTTATTTTTGATTTGTCATAAAATTTTGTATCAATGTATTTCAGAGTTAACAAAAAAAAAAAAAACAAATAATATTTTTTAGACCTTCATTTTTGCTCGCCACTGTATAGAATAATTTTAATAATTATCTACATAATTATTCTAATTAAGAATAATTGTATTTGAATTTATTTAGGTACATATTTATTATATATTTTTATATGTTTATTATGTACATAAATATCCTATATTATAATTTTGTATATAATATGTAGAAGATATAATCATTTATTCAGAATATCAGAAAAGACTGCTTATTTTATTTTAATTTAATGCAGTAAATTAAAATAACTAAAATGGATAGGTACATTATTTTTTTTATTCATTTTAGTTATTTTAATTTATGAATATTTTAGCGTATAGAAAATAAAATCCTGATAATTTGTAATATAATCTATAGTAGATTTGGAAGATCAAAATTCTTGCCAAAAATTACAAAAAAACAATCAAACAAAATTCATTTCGTATATTTTATATTTTATTCATTTACAAAATAATTTAAATTAAAGGTAATTTTAGTTTTAATAATTAAAGTATATGTAATTCTGCATTATATTTTTTACATGGACCCATCAAATGGATATGATAATAATTTTACTATACTAGTACTAAATTTTTGAGTTTTTATTGATTTATGAGCTATTTCTAACTTTTTTTGTCACTTATAAACTTGATTACAAGTACTCTTAGTATTATATATACAATACATATATATATATATATTTCAATGGGAGTTGGGAATTTTCCCAAGACACCTTTCATACATATTTTTAATTACAACTACTCGAATTTTAAACAAAAAATAAAATAAAGGATAATATTATCTATTATTTATATATAAAATTTTATATTTTTTTTACAAACTTATAAATCAAAAATATCTAAACATGGTTAAAGCAACAACACCCAACTTTATAAAATGTTTACTTTCAACCTACATTTATGTTAATATCTTGTATAGAGCAATATTGAATCTGCTTTATTCAGTTACAAACATCTTCATAATAGTTATTATAATAAACCGATGATAATAAGACTTGGTGTTAAGACTGAATGTTCGCTATATTCGACGAACTCATATGGAAACGTTTTATTGCATGTCATTTTTGTTACATCTGTTGCCACTTAAACGAAATTTTGTTGAAAATTCAAGCACTATTCCTTTATATTGAATGACGTCACATTGTTTGTCTTCTTCTATACTAAAGACCCCATGCCCACTTTTATTCAATTTTTTGCAGACTTTTTCGGTATATATACTGCTAACTAAGAACCGTCTCCCTCCTCAATACGGGGAAAATCATTTGTCTATTGTTTTGTACTGTATTAACTATTTTGGGTAAGTATAAGCAGTCTCTAAATTATAGTACTAATCTAATATATATATAACACATCAAAGATAGATAAAATGGTTTAGAGAGTCATAAAGTACCAAAATGATGATGGGAGCTTTTTACTGACAGAAAAATTAAATTATAAGTTGGAAAATATCGGATTTATTCAATGCAACACAGATAATCACATAATTAGAATAATATTTTTAAAATTATATTATTATTGTGTTACAGTTAATTTGATAAAATCATTATTAAAATTTTATAAATTCACTTACTACAGATACATGATACAGGATAAAGTATTTCAAAATAATGATAGCGGGTACCATTTTCTATGAATATTTTAAATACTGATACCCCAACTTAAGGTAATATTTTTAATAATATCATTCAAAAGAATTAGAAATCTTTTTTGTCAGTGGATTTTTTTTAGATAATTTATTTTAGAATATAATACAAATAGACGTATGGTATTATATGAAACTTTCAATAAAACCGGCAATTAAGAAGTCACAAGTATAAATTAAAGTTCTGATCTAAAACATTATTTTAAGGTATACTTTTCTACATCAGAAAATCTATTTTTATTTTAATTTTTTTTTTTTTCTGTAATTAATTAACTATTAGTTCAGAATAAATCTTAGCCTGCAGAAAACAAAAAAAAAAAAAAAAATTATTTTCAAACAATAAAATTTTTAATACATTTCACGTCAATAACACTATGGTTCAGAACATATGGAGAGAAATAAAATAAAAAAAAATTTACGTTTGTTTCCCTGCATGATGATGCCATTAAAGAATTTTCAAATACATAGACATTACCTATATAGTTGATAATAATGGCCATATAATAATAGTAATATATTTGAGTATATTCAGTTTCTGTACAGAATTTTTCTTTAAAACTTTTTTAATTTTCATTTTTTCAAAGTTGCATATTGCCGGTTAACTTTTACGAAGTCATTACATATCTGGGCAAAAATGATAAATACATTTTATAATATAACTTTATTCAGACTTTTACAATACGAATCTAATACGAGATGAACCCTTTTTTATTTCTTTGGTGATGGTGATGGTGATTATTTTTGTCCTTGTTTTTTATTAGATTTCAAGTACCATCAGTATAGAAAAAAAATTTGTCGTACTTTTTGGTTCCTACTATACCAACTCTTTATTTCACACAAGGTATAAGAAAAAGACTTTGACTCTTAAAAGACACGATCAATACAAAATACTTTACTATAAATATATATATATTTTTTTTTTTTTTTAAAGAATTTAAAAGTTAAAGGAAAAATAAATCTAAAAAAAAAAAAAATGGAAGAAAAATTGCAAAGTCCGGAGATGTCAAAACTTCTTCAATATTTTTACACAGTTTTACTATTTTTTTTTTTTTTTTTTCAATATTATTTCTTTATTGTTTATCACTTGAAAAATTTTTCTATCTTATTTTTCTTTTATTTGTTTTCTATTGTTTTCACATTCATTCATTTTCTTTTAGTTACTGGGGTTTATTGTTGTTCGATATGTTTGACAAAAGAAAATTTCAAAAACAATAAAAAAAAAAAAAAAAACACAGAAAACTAGCACTTAGATTATTCTTCTATCAAACAAAAGGTTTTACTATTTTGACAAGTCATTTGTCATTAGAAACGGTGACATAGTGTCATGACAGAAATGACATATTATAGTACAATAAATATATAATATGTAGATATAACATACTCGTATTATATAAATATTATTATTTTGAAGGAAAAGTTTTATTTATGTGAAAGTGAATGAATAAATATATAATGTTTAAAATATTACCGTTAATATTATTGCATAATTAGAAATTATGCTGTAGATACTGCATCTTTCATAAGTACAGGTATATTTTAATTCTTTATCTTAAATAATATAATGTTCTTATTTAATTCGGTTGCAAGACTCTATAGATCTGTAGTGCACTTTCGCAGAACAATCTATTGACAGGACCATAGTTGGAGTTGATGTTGACTTTTTCTTGACAGATTGAGATAGGTGCTGAGAAAATACTCCACGATCTATATAGAGGCCAATATTTCTCTGCAAAAACTACAGTTAAAATTCACATGCATACTTTATCATTGAACATGTCTACCAACACGACAATGAATCGTTACAACACTAACCATAATTGTCTTATTTCATGTTTAGAGAGAGAGAAAGTATATATTTGGTTTTTTTTTAAACTTAAATCTGTGCAAGCGACTCTTGTTCTACGCTAAATTTTATTACGATTTGTTTTAAATCTGAATGGCCGTATATTTTTTTAGTGACCAAACTTACCCGTTAAATTTTTGATATTTTTAATTTGCTTTTATACAGTTAAACAGCGATTCTTTGCTAATGCAAGTACCAAAAAGTCTAGTTAAAAAATGAAACAAATGGACAAATTAAAATTTAGAACGCTATTATAATAAAAAAAAACGTTTTAGCTAAATTTTCAATAAATACAAGCAAAAATAAAGTTTTGATTATTTTGCAGATAAACTACCATTTACAACAAACTGTTACTTACTAAGATGTATTGAGTGTAAAAAGATGAAAATTTATTGAAAAAAATTACAAAAATTACTTTAACCTTTAAAAAATAAAAAAAAAAAAACTTTTTTTTTTTTTCATTTAAACTATTTTTCAGTTGATTGATGAATCCTTCAAGGTAAATATAAAAAAATTATGTTTTTTTCTTCGTATTTTGAGAAAAACAAAAAAAAAACAAAAATATGAAAAAAATGTGTAACTAAGATTGAAAAGTATTTAATTCGATAGCAAAAATTATTGTTTTAAATACCAATAACAATAACCTATTTAAAAATCTTTAAATTAGCTCTTATTTTTACCAATACCTAATGACATTAACGCTTTTATTTCAAAATTTCTTTTAATAATCAAATCGTTAGCCTTACACTCATTATTTTTTTCTAATAGTTTAATAAATTTTTTAAGCTCAATTAATTTTAGTTAGTGAAAATGAAAACTAATTTGCAATGTTATAAAAAAAAAAAAAAAAAATTAACAAGCCTAAAAGTTATCTGGTTATTGCTATAGCCTAAAAGTTGTTCTCTCTCTATAGCATTATATTTTAGACACTTAGGTGCTAATATCATTAACGAAGTGAGATCAATTGTTCTTTAATTTTACACAATGATAATTGAGTTATGTCTACGAAAGTGTATGATATCGCCAGCTTTTCATTATGACCATATAGTTGGATATTCTTATAGAGAAAGTGATTGTCTCTTCCATTCCTTTATTTTTACAACTTCTGTATTATTTTGTGTTGGAACAACTATACTCAACCTAGGCTATATGGTTATCATAATTTTCTTGATGTTTTACAGTTGCTTACTATTCTATCTAAATTTTGTTATTATTATAAAAAATATATCTTCTAGCTCAAAGCCTACCCACCAATTTTCTTTTAGAATCATATCTTGCTAAAGTGTCAGCAAGTTCATTAGCTTCAATATTATTGTAACTAAGCGGGCATCTATAAATGTTAACTCATATTACTTTGAATCGAAAACTTAAACGACAAAGCTGTTCACGCAACTCTTTTACCATTTTCGATGTAATTGTGAACGAAATAATACCTTTGACTACCTTTTAACGAATCAACATAAATTGTAATATTACCAAACAGTATTTTTGTGTTACGATTTAGTATGTTACCTAACAGTAAATACTTCCGCTTTGAAAATGCTTGTTGAATTGGGAATATAAAAAGTGTTCCTGCTCCCAGATTGTTTAACTCATTGTATAAAATTGCATTTAAAGCTTACGTAGGATATGATTGTTAAAGTCTTTACCGAAGTTATTTGTTTTATAATTCTTTTTCCAATTATTCTAGTGATTTCGCCTTTGAATACAATCTCTAATGAGGTTGACATTTTAATGCACTAAAGTGTCAAATCGTAGGTTGAGGCCGCCATAATTTTAATGTTTCATTCTTTTTCTTTTTCCAATTATTCTAGTGATTTCGCCTTTGAATGCAATCTCTAATGAGGTTAACATTTTAATGGCACTAAAGTGTCAAATCGTAGGTTGAGGCCGACATAATTTTAATGTTTCATTCTTTTTCTTTTTCCAATTATTCTAGTGATTTCGCCTTTGAATACAATCTCTAATGAGGTTGACATTTTAATGCACTAAAGTGTCAAATCGTAGGTTGAGGTCGCCATTATTTTGTTGTTTCAATAACTAAAGTTTATTAATAATATTGCAGTTGAAGAAAACAGAAAAGATGTTGCAAAGGTAATTATTAACATTTTTACTGTAAATTTGTTTTATAAAAAGTTAATTTTCCAATAGAACTTAATAATACAACAATAAAGAAACTTATTTTAAACTAAATAAAACAAATTTTATTTTAAATTAAATAATAATTCATTCATTTTAAATGACAAAAATTTTCTATTTAATTTAATATCAATTTGTTCAGTTAAAAATAACTTTTAAATAATATTTTGTTAGTCTTTAAAATATAAGGAAAATAAAATAAAGAATATTTTTGTTGATTTCTTAACTGATTTTTAAACATGAAATTTTCTGTTTAATGTACAGGAATTAATAGAAAACTGATGTTCCTGAACTGTTATGAAAAGTGTTTTTTTTTGTATTTTTTTTCTTTGTTCTTAGAATGAAAAATGTTGAATTTTCTTATGTTTTATATTTTATTTATTTTTCCTGATAAAAATTGCATTATAAGTTTAATAAACTACTTTTGAATACAAAAAAAAAAAACTTATTCTTATAAATTATTTTGTTTTTATCATTTAGTAGACATTTTAGCATCTTTTCATTCAAAAAAAAAAAAAACAAAAAAAATTTATTAAACTGTTAAAAAGTTTTGCAAAAAAAAAATCAAGATTATTTTGACAATAATTTAGAAAGTTGTATTCTAGATATATTTTTATTATAAAATACTATAAAACAAAATATTTTTTGTCTGTTTCCTATCCTGTCCGGCTAAACAATAATGATAATAATAATAATACATTTACACAATAACAATAAAGAGTACGCACAAAACCCGTACCCAATAAAATTATATCCAATTAGCAAAAAATAATGTAATTTAAGTATAAAGTTAAGTACACACAGCCCACGGCAGAGCAAAAATGGTAGAGTTGAGAAGAAAATCTCAGTAGAGAGATCTATATGTGTCGGAACATTCGTTAGAGCTCTACCATAGAGTTCTACATTGACTCTATAATTAAGAGATATTTTATTAGACATTTCTCTACCGTCTAAACATTTTCAAGTAGAGCAGTTTTTGTCTATGCGACAACTCTGTGTTTGAGGACATGTTTGTAGATAGAGATTCTACAGTAGATTTTCCTATAATTCGTGCATTTTTCCTTATTATATTGTTTTTTAAAGAAAAATTCATTACCAAAAATAATGTAAAATTCCTATATAACAATAACCAATAACAATAAGAAATTTGAATTTTTATACCCGTATGAACTATGTTCAAGGGTATAATAAATTTACCATTACGTTTGTGACACCTTAAAGGAGTCGAGCTAGATATAGTG
This sequence comes from Poecilobothrus nobilitatus, assembly GCA_947095535.1. NCBI lineage: Eukaryota > Metazoa > Arthropoda > Insecta > Diptera > Dolichopodidae > Poecilobothrus > Poecilobothrus nobilitatus. Next base: position 300,193,174 of record OX352772.1, on the reverse strand, counting down.
TCAAAGGTATGGATCGGCTCAGAATCGAATTTTGAGTCGATTAAGACATGTACGTCCGTCCGTCCGCACGATAACTCAAAAAATAATGAAACTAGGAGGCTGAAATTTTTTTTACGTCACTTTTTCAAAATTGTTAGTTTTGCTGTTTAAATCCAGCATTTTTTACCACCGAGTTCGAGTAGCTGCCATACAATTTCTTTCTTTATATAAAAATAACTCAGTATCTATTCAAATTTTATTGAAAAGGCCTACAATTTTTGTAAAATTTGGTTGGTCTAAAGTGGCCGGTTCAGGCTTCTTGCACTTCTTCGAACTTAATGAAGCTAAGCGCGTGAAATCTTACAAATGATGATCAAGTTTTATGGCCACAACTTTTGTAAAATTTGGTTGTGCTGGTGCAGCAGGTTCGGGTAGCTGCCATACAACTACTCTTTTTAAATGAAAATAACGTAGTGTCTATTGAAGCTAGCTATCAGAAATTTAGTGAAAAGGTGTCGAGTGACATGCCAACAATTTTTGTAATATTTGATTGGTCTAAAGCAGCCGGTTCAGGTTTCTTGCACCTCTTGGAACAGAATCTGAGAACACTTTCGTGTAAACATATTTGGTAGGGGAAACTTTTGTTTGCATAGAGCTCTATCAATTTTAGTCTCTCTTGTGTACTTAGCAGAGAAATAGATGACGAAAATAATTCATTCACAGCATTATTGTATTTTATTCATTTATTTATGAGATATCATAACAATTCAATCAAAATAAACATCCTTCTGGACATTTCTACAATGTATCTTAAGAAATAAAAAAAATGGGATTTTTTATGGGAAACCTTTTATACTCACGAATTATAATCCTTCTATGAACTGTTATTTTAAATTGCAATAACGTATTGATATCTATATACACATATACATAAAAGAAAATCCACATATCTATATATGTTTTATTGTCAGTTGTCAAAAAATGTTTGCGTTATTTCTTGTGTTAAAAAGACTTTCATTTCTTGAAATTCTGAATCAAAATAATAAAACAAAATTTAAGTATCTTATTGAAAAGTCACCAATTGTATCAGTCAAAATATTATTTTGTACAGTTTCAAGTTGTTGGCATTTTTTAAGATATAATTTTTTGTTAAGTATATTGCTTTGATGTCAATATTTAAAAAAAAAAAAATCTTATTTCGGAGAAATACAATTTAAAAAGTTAAGACAACAGAGAAGCATGTACTTTACATACCCTTAAAATTTTGAAGAGTTTCTGTAGGAGAAAAAAAAAAAAAATTTATTGTTGAAAATTAAAATCGACAAAAAATAACAAATAAAAGTTTTTTGAATGATAGTTAAAAAATAAAGTGAAATTTTAAAAGTTATTTATAAGAAAAGTAAAAAATAAACTTCTTTGAACTAAACAACTTTTTATATAATTCTTATATAGTTTCAAATTATATTTTTATTAAAAATATTTTGTTTTTTTTTTAGAACTTAAAGTTAATTTTTTTTTCTATAAAAACCTTTATAAACCTCTAATATTTATTATTCAAAGATCACAATCCCCCTTCACTATTTCAAAATCACGCTCAAATATTGGAGAATTTATTATAGCTTGCAAAATAAAACGACCATCACTTAAAACAAGGAAGAATGTAAACCAATAGTTTTAAAAGTGTGCATTTCCAAATAAGAAAACAAACTGTTTAGAATAATTGTGACTTGCACAAAAATTTGAAAATTTCACATAAGGAAGAATGTGAAAATAGAGGTTTTTTGCAATTTTGAGGGACTGTATATCCGAGACCCTATATAACTAAAACTGATCGTTAAGACGTAAAAATATATTACTGAAGCTTTAATTTTTATGTCCTGCCGAAGAAAAATTTGTACAGATACGTTATAGGTTTCAATTTTTACAGGTTCAACGTTACAGGTTTCAACTAAGTTACAGGTTTCGATTTTTGAGTCCTAATAACTCTTAAACACGGGGTGGTACAAAAAAATTTTCTGACGGAATTTATGCTAATTCTAAAAGTTCTTTCTTGTTTTAAAATTTCAAGTTCCTATCTAAAAGCGTGCCGAAGTTATAAAAAAAGAAAAATCAATGCAAAATTTGGTTTTCACATAACGGTAAATTTTAATACTAAATTTAAAAAAATTGTATAATTTTGATATGGATTTCCTGTCGAATGATGTTTTCAGATTGAAGAAATGCTAAGCAGAATCTGAGATATACGTATTTAAAATAGGGCTTTTTCAAAGTTTGAGGGACGCTAGCTCCGGAATGGATGGGGCTACATGAAAAACTTATTTTACAACATTAATTTTTTTATGAAACCTACCCATGGCTAAAATTGTTTTTCTCTCTATCTTTATCGGTGTAGAAGTTTTGTAAATAGACGGACGGATGGACTGACGGACAGAGTGAAACTAACAGGCACATTTTTTCAAATTTTTTTTGCTAATGTGCTAAAAGTAATTTTAAGCTATAAATATTTTAACAGTTTTATTTTTATATGTAAGTTTTGTAACACTTCTTTCAATCGGTTATGACAAGTTGTAGAAAAATAAGTTTATTTTTTGGCACTTCAATATTTATTTCGATAATTTTATTGATCAAAAAATATTTTTAAGTTAAAGTCCCATTAGGTATGGGTCGAAATGTCTAGAATAGTATAAAAACAGCTTAAAACAATATAAGAAAGCAAGTTTATAATGTTAGATTAATTCAGATAAATTCAATTTATGCGGCGGTATTTTAATCATTTATAGGGTAATATTATATATCGTAATAAATGGATCTGAAAATAATGTATCTCATAATCTTATTGTGTCAGACATTAGATATTGGCAAGTAATCAACGGCATAATCAAAAATAATGATTCAAGAAACTGAAGTGAAATCTAATATGAATAATGTACGGCTTGATTGACGCTCTCTTTAGAAAAGCAAAATGGACAAAAAAAAACGTTGTTAATTCTCTCAGCCCTGCCGGTCTTTCAAAAACTGAAAATCATAAAAAATATAGAAAATCTAATAACTTTTGTCAATTCTTTTCTAAATTTAATAATTAAAATCAAACCTATATACAAACGAGGAAGAATACAGTTGCCTTTGTCAACTCTTAGATACCCGTACGAACCGTTAGTATGTTCAGCCTGTCACTTTGCTTACAATATTATTTTTTTAATATTTTAGTATTTTAAAATAATTTGGGTGAATTTTATAATTTCTAGAATTATGGGTTGTACATATATTCAAACTATATGTTTATACATTCTTTAAAAGCAGATTTTAACCTTCCACATAACGATTATCAATCCAAAACTTTTTCAAATATTCTATAGTACCATTTAATACTAAGCGGTAAATGTATATTAAATTTACTTAGTACAAAATAGTAAATATAATTTTAAATATTATATTATATTATATTTAAATATTCCATTGACAGAGTAATTTCTTATAAGTACAATAAAATACATATATGTATGTATGTAAATACGGCGCTATATAATATACATCTATACTCTTATCATTCATTCACTAGTGACATATACGATATGTAAATAAACATGATATTATATAAGTATGTATATATATCAATATCATATAAATAAAAATTCTTCAAGCAACCGTTATGTTGTTTATTTATTTACATTTTTATGTACTACGCATTATATCTTCAACAATTTCAAATTATCGAGTAAAACAAAATGGAAAAAATTCGTTAAAAAAATTTGTTAGAAAATTTGAAAAAATCAAGTAACACTTTCGTCAATTATAAAGTAACCCTATATTATTAAAAAAAGTTGTTAACAGAAATAAAAGTATAATGTTGGAGCTTTAATTTTTGTGTATTACTTCAAAAAAATGTGTTCAAATTACAGGTGTTTAAAAATAGGAAATTTTCAGTTTTTGACCCCTTACAGCTCCTAAACGGGGAGTGATACAAAAAAAATTTCTGAAATGACTCATACGTATTTTCAATGATCTAACTTCTGTCAAAATTTCAAGTTTCCAACTTAAACCGTTTAGAAGATAGAAGTGTTAAAGGATTTTGCAAAATTTTAGTTTCGCATAACGGTAAATTAAGACACCGTATGCCACAAATATATATTTATTGTATATATACTTTTGAAGCTAATGAAAGTAGTAATCGTTTGGCGTTTTCAAAATGAAGATATACCTTATACAACTTGTGCTATAACAATTTAAATATAGAGCTTTTTCGAACCTTTGGGGAGCTGTAGCTCCGTAACGGATGGGGCTACAAAAAAAAGTTATAAAAAATAAAATTGATATTTTTGTGAGATCTATCAGCAGTTAAAATTTCATAGCTGTATTTCAAAAAAAATGTCGGGATCTAAAAGTTAGGTGTTTGAGAGCTACCCTAAGTTTTGGTCCAAACTCAACCAAAAAAAATAGGGAACCTACAAATTACTCCAAGAATACTTTGTGTAAATTTCAAGATTCTAGCTTTCTTAGTTTTTGAGTTAGCGTGCTGACGGACGGACGGCGACATGGCTCAAAAGTCTTAGAATTTTTTTCTGATCCGATCCATACCTTTGAAGGTATATCTAGCTCGCTTATTTCGAGGTGTTACAAACGGAGGAGTAATTTTATTATACCCGATCCTATCGTACGGGTATAATCAAACTATATTGAAAACAGGAGATCAAATGCATAAAACTGAACTTTAATTCAAATCTCACATTTTAAAACAAAAACTGCGGTTGAACTCGTAGATTTTGTTTCAAAAAATTAGATTTGAGTTATTCAATCGATCCAGACTCTCACATTTGGACCAATGGTATAAAAGAATTTGTTCTAAGAAAAATTCCAGAAGAATCAAAATTAAATACATAATAGTAGTAACCAACGAAATTTGAAACAAAAGCCACAATAATAATTAATAAAAGAAAAAATTTGAAACGAAATTTTCTAAATAAAGTAGTATTTAACATTTTTAATAAAAAAAATTTCGGAAAATTTTTAATTTTTAATTTTATTCAAACCATTTCGAATTCATCTTAGTCAATTTCCTTCACTTTAAGTTAGCAATAAAAGCTTTTAAGTATCAAGGAAAAAATCATCAAAGAAATAAAAAAGGTGAGATGAAGAAGAACTCGTTCTTTCTTGGGCCAACTACAATCACTTCGCTATAAATGCGTCAACTCTAATAAAGCAATATCATCCTTTCCTAAAAACGTGTAACAAACGAAGGGGCTTGACGATGTACACATGATTTAGAACTGATCCTCAACTTGCATGTTTTCTAACTAACAAATTTTAACAACAAATCACATAATTACCGAACGTACAACAATTAATGACATAAGAAAACAACAAAAATGTATAGTAACTTATTATATGAAGTATTATATATTTTATTATTTATTTATATAAGTGAAATATTTATATAAATAAATAATAAAAGCTTTTAAGTGGGTTGGCCACGAAATCCCGAATACAAAATCCCAAACACAAAATCCCAAAATGCCAAAATCCCAAAATTAAAAATTCCAAAATTGCAAAATCCCAAATACCAAAATCCTAAACCACTTTCATTATCGTTTCGTTTGAATTTTTTTATTTGAGATTTGGGTTAATTGGGCCCCCATCGATATCCTGAAAAAAAATCTTAAAAATAAAATCTTGAATTAAAATTATTTATTTTTGAAATTATGATTTGAAAATAAAAAAATCGTGGTTGTCGCCCCCAAACCCCCACTAAGCACATTATTGGAACTCTGATTTTGTATCTAACTATAAAATTTCAGAATGTGGCATATACATCATATTATATATTATACATATTCTGGAAAAGGCGGCAATTCTAATTTTAAATCCAACTCTACAATCCTTCCTAATTCAGAATCTGGTATATACATATATATGTATAAATATTCTGGAAAAATGGAATACCTACCCCGATTTTGAATTCAACTTTAAAATCGCTGCAAATTCAAAATCTGGCATATACATTTATATACATATTTTGGAAAAAGCGCCAATCCTGGTTTTAAATCCAACTCTAAATTCAAAACGAACTATAATATAAAAACTACTTTGGTATTTTGAAATTTTGGGATTTTGGAATTTGAGATTTTTTTTTTGGGATTTCGTCGCGCTCACTTTTTAAGCATATCCACTATAAAAACGTCTGAAACACTCCAAGGACTTTTTAAAATTTTTAAATCCAATAGATTCGTTTATATCATTTTTATCATATTATAAAACAATCATATTATTATTGTATTCAAAAATATCCTAAATAAATATTTACGAATTAATAATAGATAGGCATTATATTAGATGTTATTTATCAAAAATACTTTCTTAACTTTTTAAATATACCTATACATACCTATACATACAAATACAAATCTATCAAGTCCAATATTTTTTCATGGAAATTTGTTATTTTTTATATTTTTTTTCTGTTTTATTGCCAAAGTTGTGAAAATTCACCTTTTTTTATAATATTTAAATATTTTGTTAAATATTCATCTTAAAAAAAAACTAAAATGAGTTACTTATCTATTTACAATATTATTTTAAATCAATAACAAAAATATGATGCTGAGTGTTATATGAAAAACAAAACTTGAATAGGTTGAAATTTTAAAAATGTCTAAGGTGGTAAGAAAATAATAAGGGTATTAACTCTTTGTATCATTTGGTCTTTTTGGTCTTTTGAACTTTTACTAAAGATACAATGAAACAATTACAAAAGGTAATTTTTAAATGAAAAAAAAAATGGCTGATAAAAGTATAAAAACTAGTAGATACACTATCTATAGATAGTAAAATCAATGCATTTGAATTTTCATTTTCAATATCAAATTTTTATTTTTACTCAAAGCTAAAACATTTCAGTTTATTTATTTATTTTTTTTTTTGAAAAGTGTTTTTGAAAAATTTTTCTTTTTAATTCAATCTGTTTGTCCGTTTATTTATACAATTTCTCCACATTTTAAGATAGAACAATGGATTTTTAACTACGGAAATATCTCATTAAAAAATTAATATTGTAGATTAAGATTTTTAAGTAATTTTACCCCTTAAAAATGTGCAACACCCCTAAAAGGTAGTGTTCTGCATCTAAAACTCTAATCTAAAAATGTCAGATGACAGGACGGTATTTTTTAAGGTTTACAAATTAATATAAAAATTATAATATGATTTTTAGCAATTTAATATTTAAATTTACAGTTATAAAAATAAAATTTTGTTAGATTAATTAGAACCTTAAAATGAGATATATGACAAGGAAGATCTTTCAGGATTAGCAAAAATTTTGTATTTTCTCCTCCCTAAGAACTGTTAGAAGTCAAAAATTTAAAATTTGCTATTTCTATAGATGTATGTGCAAATTTGTCATAAATAAGATATAACAAGTAAAAATAACAGTAAGTCGATGCAACCGACTTATTTATACCCTACACCTAAAACATTCAAATTAAATTAAAAATCCATAAGTTATTTTAGTTAGGTATTTAATACAAGATAAAAAAAATAAATGCTGTTACAACCTTTGTACAAAATTTCAGGTTTCTGTCTTTATTAAATTCGAAAATATGATTGTTAGGTCTTGGGAAGTGTGTGAAGGCACGCGGACCACCACCCCAATTCATCTAAAATTTTAGAGACATCAACAGGGTAGAACATTCTTATATCAAATTTCAAGTTTATATATTTATTAATTTCGAAGATATGCTTGTTTGGTCTTAGGAGTTGTGTGGCAGATACCCGAACAACCATTCTAATTCATCTTAAATTTTAGACAAATCAGGGATTCAGGAATCAACACCCTTGTACCAAATTTGAAGTTTCTGTCTTTATTAATTTCGAAGATATGCTTGTTCGGTTTTGGGAGTTGTATGGGAGGTACCCGAACGACCACTCCAATTCGTCTCAAATTTTAGGCAAATCAGGGATTTAGGAAACAGCACCCTCGTATCAAATTTGAAGTTCCTATCTTTATTAATTTCGAAGATACGCATGTTCGGTTTTGGGAGTTGTATGAGAGGTACCCGAACAGCTCCTCCAATTCATCTCAAATTTTGGATAAATCAGGGATTCAGGAAACAACACCCTAGTACCAAATTTGAAGTTTCTGTCTTTATTAATTTCGAAGATATGCTTGTTCGGTTTTGGGAGTTGTATGGGAGGTACCCGAACAACCACTCCACTTCATCTCAAATTTTGGGGATATCAGGGATTCAGAAAAACACACCCTCGTACAAAATTTTAAGGTACTCGAACGCATGGTCCGATTTCGCCCATTTACAATCCCCGCCTTACCTTAGTCATTGTTAACCTACAGTATAAATTTCATCAAGATAGCATTATTATTTTTTGAGTTATCGTGCGTACGGACGGACGGACATCGCTAAATCGACTCCGGCGGTGATCCTGATTCAGAATATATATACATGTCTATACCTAACTCGCTTCCTTTTGGTGGTTACAAACACCATACCAAAGTTAATATACCCTATACTTAATGTGTAGGGTATAAAAATTAAAGCTTATAAAATTTAATGTTGATCATGTTAACGGTTTTTGTTGGTTATATATAGTAGAGTTGCCTTAAAACTGAAGTAACATTTAAATCTAGAGATTGTCTTATTGAAAATGTACACTTTTAAAGAGCTTATTAGTTCTACAATACTGTTTAGTTTCATCATTTTACATAAACTCAACATTATAGCAACAATTTGATCTATAATTTTCCTACAATTAATGGACTCTTCGTGATAAAAAACTACTACTTTTACATTTTACAATAACATAAAATCCAAATGTTACAAGAGCAGAAAACGTATCCTTAATAAAATATTATATTGTACACAATAATAAATATTTTTTAATAAAATTTAATTCTATCAGAAATATTTTTAAAATATTCACTAATTTTAAATACAGGAAGTATAAATTAATTATTTAATTAAAAAAAAAAAAAAAATAAATTTTTAAAATTAAATTTAATAAACAAAAAAAATTATTTATTAAACTAGTATAAAACTTTATATATGGATAATCTGTAATAATAACACTCATCATCAGACTCAAGTTTTATAATATATAGAGATGATTCTTCACCTAAAATAATGATTCTATTCTAAAGTACATAGTATTATCCTCAATTACACATACATACTTATCTTTGTTCTTTACTTATACATTATTGTTGGAAATATGTTATAAAAATTTTTATAATGTGTTATGTTAGCTGTTATCTATTGCTTATTGTTGATTTCTAACTCCATTCATCCAATTTTGTTTTTATACCCGTATGAACTATGTTCAAGGGTATAATAAATTTGCCATTACGTTTGTGACACTTTAAAGGAGTCGAGCTAGATATAGTGTCAAAGGTATGGATCGTCTCAGAATCGAATTTTGAATCTATTAAGCCATGTACGTCCGTCTGTCCGCACGATAACTCAAAAAATAAAGGAGTTAGGAGGCTAAACATTTTTTTACGTCACTTTTGCAAAATTGTTAGTTTTTATATTTAAATCCAGCTTTTTTGGCCACCGGATTCCAGTAGCTGCCATACAACTTCTTTCTTTATATGGAAATAATTCAATATCTAATGAAGCTAGGTGACTCAAATTTTGCAACGTCATGTCGAATTACAGGCCAACAATACCTGCAAAATTTAGTTGTAGTGGGGCGACAGATTCGGTAGCTGCCATACAACTTATCTGTTTAAATTAAAATAACTCAGTGTCTATTGAAGCTAGTTATCTGAAATTCTGTGTAGAGGTGTCGAGTTACATACCAACAATTTTTCTAAAATGTTGTTGATCTAGAGCAACCGGTTCAGGCTTCTTGCACCTCTTCGAACTTAAAAAACTTAGGCGTCTGAAATCTTGCAAATTATGATCAAGTTTTATGGCAACAAATTCTGTAAAATTTGGTTGTGCTTGTGCAATAGTTGGTAGCTATCATACAACTACAAAATTTAGATAAATATATCTCCGTAGTTAACGTCGGTACTAAAACATCTGAAAGTTTTTAAAAGATGGTCAAGTTTTATAGAAACAGGATATATTACGTTCATACGGGTATCCCAGGGTTGACATATTCTATTCTACTGCACTCTTCCTCGTTTGTTTTTAGTTTTTTTTTTTTTTTGTAGTTAAAGTAAATAACTTAAACAAAAGATGAGTTACTTCATTACTTAAACTAATACAATCTGATTTTGGGTGGGATATTAGCTTTCCCTTGTTTTTTTCTTATTTTTTTTTTTGAAAAAAAGAAGATTTCCCTAAAGGATAAATGGATAAATATTATGTGAAAAATCAAATATGTACATATATTATGTTTAAAGTTGGAAGGAAGCAAAAACAGGAAAAAAAAAGAAGGAACATTTGAGAAATCTAAACAGAAAGAAATACTTGAAAATAATATTTGAAAAAAAAAAAAAAAATATTATAAAAAATAACTGTATAAGGTATCTTTAAATTACCTACAATAATAAGTATATAATATACCTAGTTATTTTAAAACAATGAAATTTTGTTTTATAACATAATTAAGACCTGCAATATTGTAAAGTTGTTGCACATTGAAGACCTTAACTATTTGTTTGTATTTTAATAAAGTTAAAAATTATTAAACGCAAAGACCAACGCAAAGTTTTCTATCACATTAATAGGATGTTTCATAGTGAAATTGAACATTTAAGTGAATTCTCGTCAATTACAGGTATCAAATTTTTAATATTTGTCAGATGTGTTTATGCAGCTGTCTGGAAATAGTATAATGTCTGATTATATATCAAGAAACTCAAATGAAGAGTTTTTATTACACATATTATCTGAGCACATATTATCTTGTTCAAAGTATTTAAGGCTTTCTCAAGTAAATTTAATTATCATTTAAACTAATTTCACACAAAATAAATTAACTAAAACGTTAGAGTTCTATATTTTTTGGAATTTTAAAGAAGGAACACAAACTTATTGAAGTAATAAAAATGGATATATCATTTTCAGAAGGTTGTTTTTTGTTTTTTTTTAAATGATGGCAATTAATATATGGTTTTTAGTTATTAATCTGTATAGATACTCTTAATTTTTTTGTTTGGTCGAATTTTATAAACTGTAAATCAATTTCATATTCTTAACTCATAGTAATCTTTTACTACTTTTTTTTCTTTTATTTAAAATATATACATATATTCCAATTCTCAATAATATATAAAAAAAAATCTTTATTTGATTTCATAGATAGAGCTACATATAGGGCTACAAAAAAAAAAAAAAAATGTTAAAGGATATTTACAATAAAAAAAAAAAAAAACAAAAAAGAAGGAACTTTTATTTTTATTTTCATTCGATATAAATCAATTTTCAGAAGATGAAAGATGGGAACATAAGTATTAAATTGATATTCAATAAACATATATTTATACATATTATGTACAAGCAGATTTATATTATATTACTATTACAATATTGAATAATAGGTAAAACATTTAATTATTGACCCTTCATTAGTTGAAAACTAAATATTTCTTATATTTATATTAAAAATAATCTTTTATACTTTTTTATTAACAAAAAATATGGTTGATAATATGTGGATCGTGAGAAATTTCCACAGAGCGGCTACAGAAAAATTTCTTCAATATATTTCTAATAAAAATTAATGGGATATTGCAATAAAAAGATGATATTCCTGGGGAATTTACTAAATTTACAAAATTTTTATCCATCTCCTTATTAAATATTATACAGCGAATATACACAAAGTCGCTTATAATTCACATTAGGCTGAGTGTCAGTTTCTAGAAACATTATTTTCATTTAGACGTTGATTACACGACTGCAGTTACTGCAGGCATTCAAAAAATCTTGTGGAACGGTTATTTTTTATTTTTTTGTTTATATCAAATAATATTTGTTTATGTTTAATTAATGTTTTCTTTTTTATTATGAATTATCGACGAAACTGGGACACAATGTTACTTCGATTGCAAGTCGAATACATTATTATTAGATACTTTCCAAAAAACTGCAATCAACCAAAATTTGCTTTAAAAAATTTAAAATGTCCTTATTAATTTTATTCGATGAATATTGATTTGATGAGGATTTTTAACAATCCCTTTTTCTTACATATTTAAAAAAAAATTAAACACTTTGCCAATAAATGATTATTTTACCTTATAAAAATATAATAATTTATTTTTAACTATATAGTATATCTAAAGATATATTATTATATGTATACATAAACATACAAATTTTTATTAGAACATCGATTTGGGTCAAAGGTTGATATTGGCGATTATTGTTTGAAGATCCAATAATAATCAATCATTTAAAGAGAAGATGTCCTGTACATACATCTCATTTTTCTCTATGTATACAAAATGTAAAAAAGAAAAAAAAAAAAATTTGAAAGGTTTTTGAAACGAGACAAAAAAAAAACACATTTTATATTCTTATTACTTTCTTTTCTCATTTTTTATATCCGTTTCCTTTTTTTTTATTGCAAAAAAAAAAAAAAAAATAAGATTTCCTCAAGGAATTTTCGTGACAAATGTAGAAAGCAACCGATAAACCAACCTATCTACGTAGTATCATAGTACGTATGTATAAGTATCTAACAATCCACCTTCCTATTATATTAAACAACCATTTTAAAAATAATTTTATTTGCGTAGGTTGTTAAAAAAAAATGAAAATCATTGATATAATGGGGGCAGTTAAATGAAAAATTGATATAAAATGAAATGGGATGGGCTGGGATACTTTGCACAAAAAAAAAAATTAAAAAATGAAATAAAAAAAAAAAAAGCGGAAAATTAAATTTCATTTTATTCAAATTTTTTTCGAATCAAATAACTTTAAAAAATGAAATTATTGGCATACACATACATATAAACATACATAAAAAATTTATTGTAAAATAATATATAATATATATATTATATTTTTTATTGAGAGTAAAAAAACCAGTTAAATTTTGAAGGATTATTAAGGAAAATTTTGATAGGAGTTTGTTGGGTTTGGGTGCCAAAATATTTTTCTTATGTGCTTTGGCATTTTAAATAGAGGTTATATTACCAGTACCATATTAAAAATAATAAACTGCAGTTGTCTTGAATGATTCGATTAAAATTATTTTATTAATCTGATAAAAAATGTTATTGATATTCTTTTAAAACATTGTTGTAATCATAAAATTGAGTCATTATTGAAAAAAAAAGAGTAGAAAGTCATTTTGTTTTTATTTTTGTATCAAAAGGATTAAGGATATGTGTTTTAAATGAAATCGTGATCATAATTTTTAAATCAAAAGTCCTAAAAATTTATAATATAAATTAAAAATATTATCCCTATATGTTTTCGTTTTATCTCATTTTCATATTATTTGTCTTTTTAAGTTAATTTTTAATTCAATATTTAATTTAATTTTGAGTTATTTTCCTTTAGTTTCTTTGAAATCTTATAATTTTAAATGAAATTAAGAGAAGTAAATAAAAAATAAAATATAGAGAAGAAATAAAATTAAGTATATAATTATCTTAAGGTATATAAGAGAATAAAATCTAGGTTTTTATGAATAAACAATGAAACTAAATAGTTAGTCTAAAAGTTTAACATTATAAACATTTTGTAACAAGAGACATTATTGACATTTTACACGTAAATTATTCCTTTTTATGATTCTTTACATATTCAGTCCAAGGAAGTATAAAATCTATGCAAACTCTGATATTTGATGCTACTGTAAAGAACAGAATCCAATAAACTGTACAGAACTGTAAAGAATTTGAAATTAATGTGAATTGATGTAAAAAAATAACAGTTAAATAAAGTAAAATTACTTGGTTTTCAACAGTTCAAGCAAAATTTTGCGTTTAATCTTTAGTGTTTCGTTGGCTCCGTGAATTAAGACCCAAGTAATTAAAGCCTAAAAAAAATTAAATAAAGCCCCATAATTTGTATGCAAATTATATAAATTTCCATAATTATATATAGATACATTATATATATATAATTTTTCATTAATTTGGGGTGTTACTTCACAATGAAATAAAACTCCTAATTAATGAAAAATTGGGCTGTTAATTCATTTTTGTTTGGAGCTTTATTTCACTTCTGTGGGGTTTTAGTTTTGGGGTATTAATTCATTATGAATTAAGACACTACATTTTGAGGTTTTATTTCATTGTTTTGGGGCTTTAATTCCTTGGGGGTTAAATCACGAAGACGTTTTGTTTTAAAAATATTGTGCGTCAAAATTAATATCAGCCATATGGAAAAAAAGGATTTAAGCCTTTTAAGCTTTGCCAAGGCTAAAACGGCATACTTTTTACTCTTTTAGCTAAATCAGAAAAAAATGAATGTTGTAGAACAACTTTTTGATGTAGCCCCATCTATTACGGGGATTTCTTTTTTTTTTGTTTTCCTTGCCCCTGCAATGAGGAGTATAGGACATCCACTCAGTCATTTATTATTCATATTTGACTAAGCTTCAGTTTCTGGAATCATTATTTCACTAAGCTATTGATTACTCGGCTGTAGGTAGCTATTCTACAAGACTAAGACTATTATTATAAGTTTCTATTATTTCTACTCCATCTATTATCTTATACAATAATTATGGTTCATTATTATTTTATTATACAGCTACCCATTACGTGGATACAGCCCCTTAAACTTTGAAAAAGTCCTATTTTTAAATATGTATGTCTTAGTTTCTGCTCAAAATTTTTTCAATGTAAAAACGTCATTCGGCAGAAATTATTTTTTACCTTTATAAATAAATATCAAAATTATACATTCTTTTTAAATTTACTATTTAAATTTACCGTTATGCAAAAACCAAATTTGGCATAATTTTTCCACCTTCATAACTCCGGCATGCTTTTAGATTGGGGCTTGAAATTTTGAAGTAAGAAAGAACTTTCAGAATTAGTTTCAGTTTCCTTAAAAAATTTTTTTCGACCACCTTCTGTTTGTGAGCTATTAAGGCTCAAAAAGTGAAAATTTGGTATTTTTAAACACCTGTAACTTAGGCAGCATGTTCACATTTTTCTTCAGCAATACATAAGAATTAAAGCTTTAGTAATATATTTTTAAGTGTGTTAACGGTTTTTTCAGTTATAGTTTCCGGAGTTACAGCTCCTCAAAATTGCAAAAACCTCCTATTTTCACATTTTTTCTTATTATATAAAATTTTCAAATTTTGGTGGAGAGTCACAATTCTAAACAGTTTGTATTGTCTTTTGACGCTTTTAAACGCGCTTAAAATTGTCTTTTGACGCGCTTAAAAGTGCGCTTTTAAAAACCTTTGGTTAACATTCTGTGTTGTTTGTTTTTTTATTAGCAAGCGTTTCGAAATCGTATTTCTCAAAATCCCAAAGTTACAAAATCTCAGAGTTATAAAAATTTCAAAAAAATCATAATCTCAAATTTCAAAATTACAAAATCTCAAAATTGAAAATTTTCAATGTAAATAAAATAATAAATTAGAAAAATTATTATTCATAGAATGCTAATTATTTAGTGTTACTATGTTTGTAATAAAATAATTGGAGGAATTTTAATGTTGGTTAAAAAGTCAAAATTCAATTATTCAATTTATGCAGAGCTATTTTAAATTTTTTAATGTTAAAAGATGTATGCAAAAAAAAATAATTTGGAAAGGTTTTACAGTTGGTTACAAAATCATCATTTCAAAAATTTGTATAGTGGGGGTGTGGGGCGAAAGACTTCTAATATAATTAATGGATATTTATATAGTAGTATTAATCTAAACAAATATAATAATTGATCACACTTAAAAACCTATTGCTTATAAATTTTACAATCAGATTTGTTAAATTAATGATTACTTTGTAATCAATAACTTAAGAATTACAATTATTCGGTTATTACGTCTTAATAATCGTGATTAGAGATTTTTCAATAGCAGTTCCTAACTGTTATTATCATAATATGAATATTGTTACATTAACATTGAATATTGTTATTTTCAATACATAAATACCACCAAGTATTTATACCCGTACGATAAGTATCGGGTATAATAAAATTAATCCTCCGTTTGTAACACCTCGAAATAAGCGAGCTAGATATACCTTCAAAGGTATGGATCGGATCAGAAAAAAATTCTAAGTCGATTGAGCCATGTCCGTCCGTCCGTCAGCACGCTAACTCAAAAGCTAAGAAAGCTAGAATCTTGAAATTTACGCAAAATATTCTGGGAGCAATTTGTAGGTTCCCTATTTTTTTTGGTTGAGTTCCGACAAAAACTTCGGGTAGCTCTCGAACATCTAACTTTTAGATCCCCACATTTTTTTTGAAATAGAGCTATAAAATTTTAACTGCTAATAGATGTTATAAAAATATTAATTTTATGTTAATATGAATTTTTCTGTAGCCCCACCCGTTACGGAGCTACAGCTCCCCAAAAGTTCAAAAAAACTCTATATTTAAATTGTTATAGCACAAGTTGTATAAGGTAAATCTTCATTTTGAAAACGCAAAACGATTACTACTTTTATTAGCTTTAAAAATATATATACAATAAATATATATTTGTGGCATACGGTGTCTTAATTTACCGTTATGCGAAACTAAAATTTTGCAAAATCCTTTAACCCTTTTATCTTCTAAAGGGTTTAAGTGGGAAACTTGAAATTTTGACAGAAGTTACATCTTTGAAAATAAGTCATTTCAGAAATTTTTTTTGTATCACCCCCCGTTTAGGAGCTGTAATGGGTCAAAAACTGAAAATTTCCAATTTTTATACACCTGTAACTTGAACACCTGTTAACATTTTTTTGAAGTAATACACAAAAATTAAAGCTTTAACATTATACTCTTATTTCTGTTAAAAACTTTTTTTAATAATATAGGGTTACTTTATAATTGACGAAAGTGTTAATTGATTTTTTCAAAATTTCCAACAAATTTCTTTAACGAATTTTTTGCATTTTGTTTTACTCGATAATTTGAAATTGTTGAGGATACAATGCGTAGTACAAAAAAATGTAAATAAATAAACAACATAACGGTTGCTTGAAGAATTTTTATTTATATGATATTGATATATATACATACTTATATAATATCATGTTTATTTACATATCGTATATGTCACTAGTGAATGAATGATAAGAGTATAGATGTATATTATATAGCGCCGTATTTACATACATATATGTATTTTATTGTACTTATAAGAAATTATTCTGTCAATGGAATATTTAAATATAATATAATATAATATTTAAAATTATATTTATTATTTTGTACTAAGTAAATTTAATATACATTTACCGCTTAGTATTAAATGGTGCTATAGAATATTTGAAAAATTTTTGGATTGATAATCGTTATGTGGAAGGTTAGAATTTGCTTTTGAAGAATGTATAAACATATAGTTTGAATATATCTACAACCCATAGTTCTAGAAATTATAAAATTCACCCAAATTATTTTAAAATACTAAAATATTAAAAAAATAATATTGTAAGCAGAGTGACAGGCTGTGAACATACTAACGGTTCGTACGGGTATCTAAGAGTTGACAAAGGCAACTGTATTCTTCCTCGTTTTTTTAGAAAAATTATAAATACATATACCTATATACATATATCAAATTTTAAATAAGTATCAGAGTGTGTTTATTTTTATCATACTACACCCACAGACAACCACATATAGTGTAGTTAACACCACAGTACAGCTTGAATAGCTAATCAGATCGTTTTTTTATATTTATGTGGTTTTATATGAATGAAGGTTCATGTGGATAACAGGTTAAAAATAACTGTTATATAAATATCTTACCATCTGCAATCGTAATCAAAAATTTTAGGTCCGATTATTATGGTAGTTGTAATAAAAACTTTACAGGCTCGTTTACAGCTAACATAACATAACTTTAAACATTCATATAAATGCTTTTAGATACATTATGTGAATAATAAATTTTAATTGAATTTTTACGTTAATATTGAAATTGTTCATTTATTTTATGACAATATTATGTTTTTTACGTTTTATAAAGTATAAAGCCGAATGAAAAAGTCAAATAATCATTAATAAAGTAAAAATTTGCAGCTTTTGTTTTCCGTTTTATTTCTTTTTAAAAACGAAACAAAAAACAATTTTATTTTTTTTATTTTTCAGCTGTTGTAAAATATAATATAGAAGAAAAGTGCTATTTCATAAGTATGACATAAGTACGAAATTCGAGCAAGTCATATTAAGTATGAATTTTTTTTCTAGTAATTTATAAATCAAAATTTTGGTAAAACCGTGTTATGGGACCTTTAGTGCTATTGTACTGTTTGGATAAGGGTCTGTTTGCGCGATTTGTCCATAACTTTGTATATGCCGCTTAGGCTGTTTTTTTTCTGTTTCTGATTATGTCCTCATCACAGCTTCCTTTAAGAAATATTATTTATAGTATATACATCACAAATGTATAGCTGCTGGATATCGTTCTTTCAACAACTTATTCTCCATATCAATTTAGTTTGAAGTTTAAAAAGAAAATTGTAGCTTAATATTTTTGACTTTTAAAAATTAACTTTTTCTTATTGTTGTTCTTATATGTATGTTCAATTTATATTCTTTTTAAGTTATACATACATTTCTAAATAATATAAAATTCACGACTCTAGAAATAACGAATATTAAAAATTTTCTTCAAATTTAGGTCAAAGTTTTTACAACTTTATTGAACTGATCAAAGAATTGAATAAAAAAATTTTTTTTTTTTTAAATTAAAAAAAAAGTAAGAAAAACAAAAAAATTTTTACTTCATGTACTTCGTCCTTCAATGGGCGTTAATTTGTAATTTTGTTGAATCAACAAATTAACAACTAAAAAAGTTCAAAAATCATTACGTTCCATATGGATTCGATTGAAATAAGTCCTGAATTTAACTAAATTTTAAATGTAGTTATAGTTAGATTAAAAACTTGTTCAAAGTTTTTAAATTTTGTTTTCATCTTTTCAATTCAAAAATAATATCTGAATTTCATAAATATGTATGTATGTATGTGTATATTTTTTGTAAGTTATATTTTGTAAAAGGATATATGTATATATAGAGTCTATTTTAAAAAAAAACTGAACAGATTTTAAAAATCACTAAATACAGTTTTTAATGTGGTCAAGGTAATTGATTCTACAAATAAGAAAGGTTGTGTGTAATTGTATAAAAGCAAAGTTTTTAACGGCGCACTCTTTTTAAAATGTTAGTACCTACCTATATAAAGTATTCGAAAATTTCAATTACATGTTTTATAGGATGATTATTCTTTAAAGTTTTTCTAAAAAAGAATATTGAGGAAAACTAAGTGACCTTTTTTGTTAATTTCAAGGAAATCGTTTTTTTGTTAAGAAAAGGATTTTATACACGTAAAAATGTAATATTTTAAATTTAATTTTATTAAACCTGTACGCAAGTAGAAATTTTTGATCAAATTGAAAAAACACATAATAATTTCTAATTTATTTCTAATGACGTCTTATAATTATTGTTATGACATTATGCGTAAAGTAAAAGGTTTTATTTACGTTCCGTAACTACGTGTGTTAAAACCGTTAAAAAAAATATTTTCTATATTATTTTACGATTACGTTATTTATGTACCTAACTGAAACATTTAGGTCAAACTTGTAAGATATACATATATATATGTATGTAGTTTGGTAAAAAGGCATAAAATAACGAAATAATGTTATTATTTCGGCTAAGAAACAAAATTACGAAAACAAAACATTTTTATCACTTTGTGACGCCACGTACACCATACTATTTTGTATTTTACGTTGGGAAGCATGTAAAGCTAATTTTCTATGATTTGAACTTTATGGTTACATTACAACATTACATTATTACATTACAGGTTACATTATAACATTTCAATCATTTAATATAGAGTTAAGGAATATTCATTTTTTATGCTATAGTAAAAAGTTAAAGAAACAATTTTTCATGTTATAATTTCTATATTGGCCATGTCTTATGTCTTATGTCTTATGTCTTATGTCATGCCAATATAGAAATTATAATATGAAAAATTGTTTCAAAAATATTTGGATAGATATTACTTTGACGGTCGAATTGACAAGGGTAATAGTGGGTTCTATAGATTCTCTTGTGAAATATAGAACTGATGTACTAGTGAACATAGTCTCTGTAATTGTGGGATGTAGTTTGTGTAAGATGTTATCATCTCGTGATCTGATTCCTAGAATAATAGAAAATAATACTCAGGATTAGGGATATTAAATAATATATGCAGAGATTAAGGAAAGAAGTTAGTTTATCTAATGATTGAGTTAATAATCTTATCAAGATAATAAACTATATGAACTGCTTACAAAATAGCTGATATGTGTCACAAATTAAAAGTAATGAGATAAACGCGCGAATTCTCTTTGATAGTGTTGGACTTTAACAAATTAAACGCCACTTTCCTTTTAAACCATACGTTAGGTTAGAACCTATATGGTACAATATCCTGTTTGGTTGGAGAAAATAGGAATAAAGGAAACTGGAAAATATTGGGAGTTACTGGATGTTGAGATGATTTTTTAAAACAAAGATTTGATAACTATTTTTTGTTAATGAAATTGGGATGGTGTCAGAATTCATTAACACATTAAAAAAAAAGTTCCATAGTTACAAAATTCCACACATCGAATAAAATAAAATCCAAAAATAAAATTCCAAAAAATAAAATTTCAAAAAACAAATTCCATAAGGAAATCTTATATTCCTTTGAAACAATAATTCAAAATCAGGGTTATAAGCTTTAAAATCACATTTATACCCTGTAATGCAAAAAAATAATTAGAAGGATTGAAATTTTTAAGTTTAATTCAAAATCAGGGTTTCAATAATTTTTTAAGTAAGGGGTTTTTCTTTAGAACAAAGATGATCATGACTGATGATATTTAAAGTGGTTATCATTAAATTTTAGAATGTTTTTTAAGTGGATTTTTTTGTGTAATTTTTTTTTTGATATGTTTTTGAAACCTTTTTTTTGGACCTTTTTTTTCATTTCATACTCAACCTAATGAAATTACGCTTAGGCTGTTTGAACATACGCGTGTCAAATTTTTTTATTGCTTTTCTGTAATATTACAAAATGTCTGAAATATTAAATTAATTTTTTGAATTTATTTAAAGTTTCTATAATTTTTATATAAATTTTTCGCATTGTATCGCATAAATAATTATTCTTTATAAAAAAATGATACAAAAGTGGTATTAGAGTGGTAATTTAATTTACCCATTTACCTAATATTCTTTCAAAAATATGCCAGAAAAAAATTTAGCTTCCTTATTATACCCGTATGAACTATGTTCAAGGGTATAATAAATTTGCCATTACGTTTGTGACACCTTAAAGGAGTCGAGCTAGATATAGTGTCAAAGGTATGGATCGGCTCAGAATCGAATTCTGAGTCGATTAAGCCATGTACGTCCGTCCGTCCGTCCGTCCGTCCGCACGATAACTCAAAAAATAAAGGAGCTAGGGGGCTGAAATTTTTTTTACGTCACTTTTGCAAAATTGTTAGTTTTGCTATTTAAATCCAACATTTTCGGTTGGCCGGTTCGAGTAGCTGTCATACAACTTCTATCTTTATATAGAAATAACTCAGTATCTATTCAAGCTAGGTTTCTGAAATTTTGCAAATGATGATCAAGTTTTATGGCAACAACTTCTGTAAAATTTGGTTGTGCTGGTGCAGCGGCTTCGGGTAGCTGCCATACAACTTCTCCGTTTAAATGAGAATAACTCAGTGTTTATTGAAGCTAGGAATCTGAAATTTAGTAAAGAGGTGTCGAGTTACATGCCAACAACTTTTGTAAAATTTGGTTGGTCTAGAGCAGCCGGTTCAGACTTCTTGCACCTCTTGGAACCTAATGAAGCTGGGCGTCTGAAATTTTGCAAATGATGATCAAGTTTTATGGCAACAACTTTTGTAAAATTTGGTTGTGGTGGTGCGACGGGTTCGGGTAGCTGCCATACAACTTATCCGGTTAAATGAGAATAACTCAGTGTTTATTGAAGCTAGGAATCTGAAATTTAGTAAAGAAGTGTCGAGTTATATGCCAACAACTTTTGTAAAATTTGTTTGGTCTAGAGCAGCCGGTTCAGACTTCTTGCACCTCTTGGAACCTAATGAAGCTAGGCGTCTGAAATTTTGCAAATGATGATCAAGTTTTATGGCAACAACTTCTACAAAATTTGGTTGTGCTGGTGCGACGGGTTCGGGTAGCTGCCATACAAAATCTCTTTTTAAATGAAAAGAACTCAGTGTCCGTCCGCACGATAACTCAAAAAATAGAGGAGCTAGGAGGCTGAAAATTTTTTTACGTCACTTTTGTAAAATTGTTAGTTTTGCTATTTAACTCCAGCATTTTCTGTCCCCGGGTTCGGGTAGCTGCCATACAACTTCTTTCTTTAAATAGAAATAACCCAGTGTCTGTTCAATCTAGGTATCTGAAATTTTGCGAATGATGATCAAGTTTTATGGCAACAACTTCTACAAAATTTGGTTGTGGTGGTGCGACGGGTTCGGGTAGCTGCCATACAAAATCTCTTTTTAAATGAAAAGAACTCAGTGTCCGTCCGCACGATAACTCAAAAAATAAAGGAGCTAGGAGGCTGAAATTTTTTTTACGTCACTCTTGCAAAATTGTTAGTTTTGCTATTTAACTCCAGCATTTTCGGCCGCCGGGTTCGAGTAGCTGCCATACAACTTCTTTCTTTAAATAGAAATAACCCAGTGTCTGTTCAATCTAGGTATCTGAAATTTTGCAAATGATGATGAAGTTTTATGGCAACAACTTCTACAAAATTTGGTTGTGCTGGTGCGACGGGTTCGGGTAGCTGCCATACAAAATCTCTTTTTAAATGAAAAGAACTCAGTGTCCGTCCGCACGATAACTCAAAAAATAAAGGAGCTAGGAGGCTGAAATTTTTTTTACGTCACTCTTGCAAAATTGTTAGTTTTGCTATTTAACTCCAGCATTTTCGGCCGCCGGGTTCGAGAAGCTGCCATACAACTTCTTTCTTTAAATAGAAATAACCCAGTGTCTGTTCAATCTAGGTATCTGAAATTTTGCGAATGATGATCAAGTTTTATGGCAACAACTTCTGCAAAATTTGGTTGTGGTGGTGTGACGGGTTCGGGTAGCTGCCATACAAAATCTCTTTTTAAATGAAAGAACTCAGTGTCCGTCCGCACGATAACTCAAAAAATAAAGGAGTTAGGAGGCTGCAATTTTTTTTACGTCACTTTTACAAAATTGTTAGTTTTGCTATTTAACTCCAGCATTTTCGGCCGCCGGGTTCGAGTAGCTGCCATACAACTTCTTTCTTTAAATGGAAATAACCCGGTGTCTATTCAATCTAGGTATCTGAAATTTTGCAAATGATGATCGAGTTTTATGGCAACAACTTCTGTAAAATTTTGTTGTGATGATATGACAGGTTCGGATAGTTGCCATACAACTTCTCTTTTTAAATGAAAATAACTCAGTGTCTATTGAAGCTAGCTATCTGAAATTTAGTGAAAAAGTGTCGAGTTGCATGCCAAAAATTTTTGTAAAATTTGAGTGGTCTAAAGCAGCCGGTTCAGGCTTTTTGCATTTCTTGGAACTTAATGAAGCTAGGCGCAATAGATTCGGGTAGCTATCATACAACTCCACAATTTACATAAATATATCTCTGTAGTTCGGTACTAAAACTCTGAATGTTTTTAAAAGATGATCAAGTTTTATAGAAATAGGATATATTACGTTCATACGGGTATCCCAGAGTTGACACAGTCTACTCTACTGCACTCTTCCTCGTTATAATATAATATAGGTATTTATAAAAATAAATTTTATTCTTAAAATAATTTTACTAAAATTTCATTTCATTCATTATAAGTGTTATTTATTTTTATTTCCGTATGAACTATGTTCAACGGTATAATAAATTTACCATTACGTTTGTGACACCTTAAAGGAGTCAAGCTAGATATAGTGTCAAAAATATGGATCGGCTCAGAATCGAATTCTGAGTCAAATTAGCTATGTACGCCCGTCTGTCCGCACGATAACTCAAAAAATAAAGGAGCTAGGAGACTGAAATTTTTTTTACGTCACTTTTGAAAAATTGTTAGTTTTGTTATTTAAATCCAGCACTTTTGGCCTACGGGTTCGAGTAGCTTTTGTAAAATTTGATTGGTCTAAAGCAGCCGATTTACACTTCTTGCATTTCTTGGAAATTAATGAAGCTAGGCGCAATAGATTCGGGTAGCTGTCATACAACTCCACAATTTACATAAATATATCTCTGTAGTTAACGTCGGTACTAAAACATCTAAATGTTTTTAAAAGATGATCAAGTTTTATAGAAACAGGATATATTACGTTCATACGGGTATCCCAGAGTTGACACAGTCTACTCTACTGCACTCTTCCTCTTTTTTTTTCAATTAAATTATTTATTTTTATACAATTTTGCTTCATTACTTGATTACTTGATTGTATACACAATATAACAATTAAAATGTATTACAAACATTATTAACTCAAACTATTTATTTTTAAAAGATAAATGCATATTATCTCAATCAGGTTTGATAAATCTATCACTGATATTCCCACAATTCAATGGTCAATCACTGCATTATGTTGAAATTTTAAAATTTTTTTATCCTTCCTTTTTTTTTTTGGTTTTTTTTTTTTTTTCTTTATATTTAATATTCAAATGGATGTGCTTGGAATTGGATTTATTTTATTTTAATTATTTGAATGTTCATTTTAAAATATAATAAAAAAAAAAAAAATTAGTTAAATCAGGTTTTTTTAAGGTTATAAGTATATTAAATTAAAAGCAAATAAAAAAAAAAAAATGAATTATAAAAAAAAAAGTATCTATGAAAATAAATTGTAAGAGAAATGTATTTAAAAAGTACCATACTATGATTGAAATTTTTTTGCGTAAATAGTTAATAAATCACGTAAATTTCATTTTATGTTTTCATCAATTTAAGTAAATTAATTTTTGGTTGATTAAATCTCTTCGGCAATTTAAATAATTTGAGTAGATAGTATTTATTCATTCAAAAAAAAAAAACGAAACAAAACAACAACATATTTTAATAAATTGTAATATAGTATATAATATAAGTGATATAATACATTATGTACTTATAAATAATAATATGGAAAATATATTCAGTTTTTCCTGTCAAGTGCAATTAACAAAGAGTAAAATTTTCAGTATATTATTGGGTGAAAAAAAAAAAAAAAAATACCACTTATGTGATGTATATATGTATATGTATATGAATAATAATATTATTATTTTTTTTTTTTTTTGGAACGTCAATATATGTTAGGTAAAGACATTATGACATACAGATTTGGCCAACACAATAATAAAAGATTTCAAAATGAAAGGGCTGGAAAATTAGTAGTAGACCTAAAAGTCTTAAGAAATTAAATTGTAGGCCTCTTCTTTTTTTTTTTTTTTTTCGAGAACATTAACAATTTTTATTTTCACAAAACAAAAACTTAAAAATAAGTGAATAATGTTTAATGTTTCTTTCTTGTTTTATTTAATGTCCTATTTTACAATATTACAAATAGATTTTTAAACAATTTTATTTTTTTTTATATTACTAAAGTTTAAATATTTAAACTTAGCTCTAATTTTTTTAATTGGAAAAATTAAGGCAAATTAAAAAACAATTCTTATTTAGATTTTTTTGTATTACTATAAGATAAAACTTAAAACTAGGGTGGGAATAATGGCAGGAAGTAAAGGATAAAAGGAATTTATGAGAAGTAAAATAAAATCAAATGTACAGAAGTACTTATATGTTTTAGTCTTAACGAGGTTTCAATCACCAGTACTCATTTCTATTGATTACCCTAGAGTCTTTGTATGATATGTCTGTACAAAACACTAAGCTATTAATTTTTAGCGCATTGAGATCTTGTTAAATTTTTTATATTTATGGCTCTTCTATTGAAATTATATAAGATCGACAGTTGACACTTTGTTGTAGTTTTGAATGAATTTGTTCTTGTCTAAATACAAAAAGCTTTCAGGTGAAAAAAATTAGTGTTTGTTATATGTACGTTTCTTCTGGGTAAATCGAATTGTAAATATAATTATTTTCAGTGACATTTTGTGCTCTAAGGAAATGTTTTCTGATTAAAGATATAATGAAATTATCTATTCTAATGATATTCGCCTAATTATATATGTATTTATTAGATAAATAATGTTTATATTCAATATTTGGTTTTCGGTATTCTCATAGACATGCCCTTAGATCTTTTCTTTCTAATACGCTGACTTTTTCCATTACAGAGGTACTAATGTTATACCAAATGGGACTCCCATTGGTTAAAATTGGAATAATAATAGATTGGTATGCTATTATTTTTATTTTTGAAAATAGATATTTTGCGTAGAACAAATTTTTTGCAATAAAGAATGCGTTTGATGCTTTTTCAATTTGTGTCTTAATATGTTCTGAAAAGTTTAGGTTTTTACTGATTCTAATTGCAAGGTACTTAACTGAGAATTTTGATTTTATATAGGTAACATTTTCTGCTCTGACCATAATTTGTTTCCAATTTTTGCGAAGAGAAGGGTGGTACTGAGAAAGATTATCTCGAAACAGGATTGTTTCACATTTGCTAAAATTAATCTTCAATCTCCATCAAGAAACATAGCCTTCCACTATATGTAATATATTTTGTAAGTTATTTTTTATATCTATGTAATTTTTGGCAGAAACGTAGCAAATTATGTCGTCTGAAAATACTATCGATGTTTTTTTGTATATTACTTGTGTCTAGTGAGTTTAAATGGTCAATTAGACCATTGATATATAGCGAAAATAAAATTGGAGACAAGACCGTACATTGCATTAGGCCGTTTTTTACTTTAAAACTCATAAAATAGTTGGTCTCTTTAATGTTTTAAATTCGTCCAAAGTAGGCCTTATAATTTCATATTTTTTATGTCATCTGATATTATGTATTAAGATTTAAAATTTGTATATTAATATTTAAATTTACTTTGATCAAAAAAATCTACTGTTTTTCTACTATAAAATTTGCGCTTCTCCCCCCTTTTTTATACCCGTATGAATTATGTTCAAGGGTATAATAAATTTACCATTACGTTTGTGACACCTTAACGGAGTCGAACTAGATATAGTGTCAAATGTATGGATCGGCTCAGAATCGAATTCTGAGTCGATTAAGCCAGGTCCGTCCGTCCGCACGATAACTCAAAAAATAAAGGAGCTAGGAGGCTGAAGTTTTTTTTACGTCACTTTTGCAAAATTGTTAGTTTCGCTATTTAAATCCACTTTTTCGGTCGGCGAGTTTGAGAAGCTGCCATACAACTTCATTCTTTATATAAAAATAACTCAGTATCTATTCAAGCTAGATTTCTGAAATTTTGCAAGTGATGATCAAGTTATAACAACTTTTGTAAAATTTGGTTGTGGTGGTGCGGCGGGTTCGGTTAGCTGCCATATAACTTCTCCGTTTAAATGAGAATAATTCAGTGTTTATTGAAGCTACGAATCTGAAATCTAAAGAAGTGTCGAAGAAGTTACATGTCAACAACTTTTGTAAAATTTGGTTCGTTTAGAGCAGCCGGTTGAGGCTTCTTGCACCTCTTGGAACTTAAGAAAGCTAGGCGTCTGAAATCCTACAAATGATAGTCAAATTTTATGGCAACAACTTCTGCAAAATTTGGTTCGGGTAGCTGCCATACAACTTCTCCGTTTAAATTAGAATAACTCAGTGTCGTTTGAAGCTCGGTATCTAAAATTTTGAAATACAAAAAGAAGATTCGGTATCTAATAATTATTATTTGTTCGAGTATCTAAAATTTACCCATGTGATTTGGATATAGACTGATACATATACCTAGATTGAATAGACACTGGGTTATTTCCATTTAAAGAAAAAAGTTTTATGGCAGCTATTCGAACGCGGCGGCCGAAAATGCTGGATTTAAATAGCAAAACTAACACTTTTGCAAAAGTGACTTAAAAAATATTTCAGCCTCCTAGCTCCTTTATTTTTTGAGTTATCGTGCGGACGGACACTGAGCTATTTTCATTTAAAAAGAGAAGTTGTATGGCAGCTACCCGAACTTGTTACACCAGCAGAACCAAATTTTATAGAAGTTGTTGCCATAAAACTGGACCATCATTTGCAAAATTTCAGATACCTAGACTGAATAGACACTGGGTTATTTCCATTTAAAGAAAGAAGTTGTATGGCAGCTACTCGAACACGGCGGCCGAAAATTCTGGAGCTAAATAGCAAAACTAATAATTTTGCAAAAGTGACGTAAAAAAAATTTCAGCCTCCTAGCTCCTTTATGTTTTGAGTTATCGTGCGGACGGACACTGAGTTATTTTCATTTAAAAAAGAAGTTGTATGGCAGCTACCCGAATCCGTCGCACCACCACAACCAAATTTTGCAGAAGTTGTTGCCATAAAACTTGATCATCATTTGGAAGATTTCAGACGCCTAGCTTCATTAAGTTCCAAGAAGCGCAAAAGGCATGAACCGGCTGCTCTTGGCCAACCAAATTTTATAAAAGTTATTGGCATGTAACTCGACACCTCTTTACTAAATTTCAGATTCCTAGCTTCAATAGACACTGAATTATTCTAATTTAAACGGATAAGTTGTATGGCAGCTACCCGAACCCGTCGCACCACCACAACCAAGTTTTGCTAAAGTTGTTGTCATAAAACTTGATCATCATTTGCAAAATTGCAGAAACCTATCTTGAATAGATAATGAGTTATTTCTATATAAATAAATAAGTTGTATGGCAGCTACTCGAACCCGCCGTCCGAAAATGTTGGATTTATATAGCAAAACTAACAATTTTTCAAATGTGACGTAAAAGAAATTGCAGCCTCCTAGCTCCTTTATTTTTGAGTTATCATGCGGACGAACGGACAAACGGACGTACATGGCTTAATCGACTCAGAATTCGATTCTGAGCCGATCCATACCTTTGACACTATATCTAGCTCGACTCCTTTAAGGTGTCACAAACGTAATGGTAAATTTATTATACCCTTGAATATAGTTCATACGGGTATAAAAAATAATAACATTGATAATTTTAATATTTTTTAACCGTTTTTGATATTTAAGTCATTTCATTACATTTTGTTATATTGTTGTTGCCATGCTTTCGCAATCAAAACAACATTAAAGTTAACATTTTTTAAGTTTTAAATTATTTTCTCGAAAAAATAATCA
Source organism: Poecilobothrus nobilitatus (assembly GCA_947095535.1). Taxonomy (NCBI): domain Eukaryota; kingdom Metazoa; phylum Arthropoda; class Insecta; order Diptera; family Dolichopodidae; genus Poecilobothrus; species Poecilobothrus nobilitatus. The sequence continues at coordinate 300,163,851 of OX352772.1, read as the reverse complement.
ACACATTTATAATACAAACATGGTAATTATCTGCTGACTGTAAAATTAGTTGTATGTTGTTTAAAAAAAAAAAAAGTGAAATCCAAAAAATTGCAGTTTAACACAAATAAGATAGAAAAGCCAGAAATGTTCAAATAACTTAATTCGTACATTTGCAGAACAGGGGTACTAGGGTTGCCGTGTATTCTGGAATATGTATATTATGTATATGCCAAATTTCGAATGTGGAGTGATTTTATATTCAAAAGCAGGGTTATACGCCTTTTCCAGAATATTTTTAATATATGTACACGTGAGATTATGAATTATGGAGGATTTTAAAGCGAAATTCAAAATCAGGGTTATTCACCTATTACAGAATATTATAAATATGTTGTAATGTATATGTGAAATTCTCAATTAGGAGAGATTTTAGAATTGAAATTCAAAATCAGAGTATTCCCCTTTTCCACAATATTTATAAATATCTATATGGGAGATTCCGTATTAGTCCGGGACTTTAGAGTTAGTTACAAAATCAGAGTTATACGTCTTTTACAGAATATTTATACAATCCTTTTAACTTGTCTTCTCTCCACCTTTATAAAATGTGGTCGATTGTTTTACTAGCTGTTATTACATCTTTTTGAACAAATAAGATTTCATTTTTAAAAAGGAAATAAAATCACATGACTTTGTTTCGCCATTATATGCGAAATAAAGTCAAACGCGAAAAAATTGGCGATATGGCTTTGTTTCTCATTCAAAAGTGAAATATGGCCATTATGGTTTTATTTCACGGCTTCTAATATTATCATTTGATATTTTTAAGAAAAAATAATAGAAAAAGCATTATATTTCCAGTTCAGTTCTTCAATATAATTAATTTTAAAAAGACACAATTTATTTGAGTTCTATTTCGCAAACAAAAAAAGATAATTTGTAATACAAGTAATTTTCATGTACATTGAATATTACAGTACATTCACATTCACAGTGTATTCACAATTTGGTTTTCCTTTGAAGGTTAGTTTATTTTTGTTTTCTTCTGTTGAATTTAAAAAAAAAAAAAAGTTTTTTAATTAATTGTAAAATAAAATTTTCTCTTTTTTTTTTTATTTAAATTTTATTTTAACGATTTTTCTTATATCAATAGTGGATACTTTTTTTTTGTTATTCAATTTTTGTGTATCACTATGTAGGTATATATACAATAATCAAACAAAACCAATAGATACAAATAAGTGGTTACTATTATAAAATAGATACAAGCATATCTTGCAGTTATACAAGTCGTATTATAAACACTAAGTCTAGACGATAAATTATGTGTTTTCTTTTTGTTTATTTTTTTGTATGTTGTTGTTGTTGTTTTGAATTTTACTTTGAATCTATTATGTCAATTTTTGGTTCTAATGATTTTATTTTTTATTTTTTGGTTTTTTTTTTGTTTTTTTTTTGTGGGTAATTTATAAAAATTGAGTTAAATAACTAAGAATATTTATTTCTTCATTATTTATAATTTAACAAAAAAAAAAAAAAAATTATAGAAAGTGAAAAACTGAATATGTACTAAAAATAATTTCAAAAAAAAATAAAGTGAAAAAATTTGATTTACCTAATCATTTATTGGGCAATTTCATTTTGACTCATAATATAATATGATAGATTTTGATAATGTCGATGAAGTTTCTTGAAAGAATATAATTATAATAAAATTTTTAACAATTGCATTTAAATTTCATATTCAGAAAAATCTAAAGTATAATCAAGTAAATTGGTAACAAAAAAAAAAATTACAAAACAGATTCTGTCGATAGTATGAAAATAATGATGAAAGTTTTAATGGTATAGACTTAAAACGTAGAAAAAGTAAGAGAACGTAAAAGATAAAAAAATTTGTTTAAGTTCCAATTGCACCAATTATATTTTGTTTTCTCCTTCTCACTCTTATTATTCATATTTGACTGAAAACGTTAAAAATGCTTATACTTCAGTTTGATCCAAACTTCAGTTTCTGGAATCATTAATTTCACTAAGCTGTTGGCTACCCTCGGTCTTTGCTATTGTACAAGACTATAATATGAAACTTAAATATTTTTATTTCTACTCCACTTATAATCTTATACAAGTTTAAATTTTTTGGTGTCCTAAATAATACACAATTGGCTGGTTGTAAATGATGCCTTATATTTTATACTATGTTTAAAAAGGTACAGTTACTTAATATTAATTAAAAAAAAGTATTATATTAAGTATTGCTATAAATTTATTAAATATAAAATTAAATATTTACATAAAGTTTACAGTAATATAAATAAAAATTTAATAAAAAAATAAATAATACAATTATTAAAAAAATATCTTGGATGTCAAGTGCGATTCTTCAACAATTCTTCAGAAAAATCAGCGCAAGGAAAGGTCATCAATTCTTCAGCAAAATCAGCAAAATCAGCGAAATAACAAAATATTAGTCACACCCTTAAATAGTATCTACATAATTTTTTTTCAAAAAGACTACTTAATTTTATTTTAAGAAGTTTTGAACATCTTTTTTACTGTATGATTTAGTTAAAACATGTACAATTCCCTTAACATCTTATAATACAACTCATCATTATATTTTCATCATTAAATTTTTATTGTGAGATGTTTTGACGTGACACAACATATTAATCATATAAGAACATATACATAATGCACAGTGGCAAAACAAAGTTATTAACCTGTCTACGATAAGATATTTTTTGAAGTAAATTACATTGTACAAACAGAGTAATGGTTTTCACACCTATGACTTAAAAAGGCTCTATAGTACACTAAGTGTACTATAGTACAAAAACTATAGTACAAAAGGCTCTATAGTACTTTCTTCCAAAAAGTTTTAACATTTTTTTATTTTTTTAGGTATATATAACTCACTATTTTGTAAAATCCTTATGTTACTTAATAAGAAATCTTACTTTAACAGGTTTACGAACAGCAAACAACACGATTTATTGGCGAAGAAATACCGACAATTGGTTATTTCCCGATTTTGCAAGAATTACTGAAAATTATTTTCAAACAAAAAAAAAAGTGTTTGGGTATAATATACCCTGTTTTATTATTAAAAGATTAAATTTTAATAAAATTAAATGGGGTTCCATAAGATGAAATTTTAAAAAATTTACCCAAGAAAATAAAACATTTTCTATTTGAAAATTATTTTTAAAAGGTAGGATGACATTAAATTACAATTATTAGAAAATATTGATAAATTGTTATTTATCGAAATAATATTCAGAAAAATAAATGAAAATTAAAAAAAAATAAATATAAAAAAAAAATTTTAATAAAAATGAATTTAAATAATTATTTCAAAAAATCTTTCAAATTAATCAAAACGTAAAGTATAAAAAATCAAAATAATCAAGATATTATTCTTCGTCATGATTTACTACACATTAAAAATTAGGATTCTCTTTTTAAATCAACCAAGTAAATATTATATATTTAAATGTGTTTGAAGGGTGGAAATACAATGTAATAGCTGCGTGATAATATTTAGTTTATTACAACTTTATATGATTACAATTGTAATAAAAATGCGTGATTTTCTTCAATTTTGATTTCATTAAAGTACTTTTGAATATACAAAAACCTAAAATACAGAAAAAAATATTTAGAATAAAAGTCTAGTACTTTGATAAATCAATAAGTAAACAAAAAAAAAAAAGAAAACAAGGAAGCATGCAAAATCAAAGGCTTTCAAAGGCGCACATTTTCCAATATAGAGAATTTTCAATTTTTATCATCTAATAGCTCTTAAGCAGCAAAAATTGGAATAGAAGTAACTTTTCCTTAAAATTTAATGGTTTTGACTTAAAGCTAATACAAAGATTTTACATAACTTCCAGAAATACAGAAATTTTACATAACGGTAAATTCAGTTTGAGATAAAAAAAAAACATTTTCAACAGAACTTGTCAGAATTTTAAAATATTACCGTTTAAAAATGTGCTAAAAAGAAAACAAATTTTTGGTTAACTACTTTTTAATGAATTAAATCATAAAAACAAGTTACATTCATACATTACTAACGTTTATTACTTTGTTAAAACCATTAAAATGAGGGTGTGTTGAATATATAGTAACTAGAATGTTTCTCGTTGTATGTTGTTTAACAGAAAGATGTAAAGTAACCAGTAGCGGATCGTACATACAAGGTGACATTTTAATTGTAATTGACATATTACACCGTTTCAACTGTAACTGATATATTACCCATATATTACCGTTTTGGAAATCAATTTAATTTTCAAATATAAATTAAAGCAATGGTAGAGGACAATATCATATCAAAAAGTATACGATATTTGAAAAATTATTTGAATTTATTTTTAATTCTGTAATTTTATAGAATTCTGAGTTTAGAAAATTCTAAGTTACAAAATTTTGAGTTTTTATAAAATTTATGTAAGCCAAAATGTGTACGCACATTTTTGCCAGTTGTGAAACTTTAGCCAAAAATTTCATTTTTATTTTGTTATTTTCATGTCCTTAATTTGAAAATTTTTTTGGCTCGCTCCTGGTAAGCACTTTAACTGTTTTTAAAATAACATAACACAAAACTATAAAAATATAAAGGGGGAATCTTCAAAATAATATAAAATAATTTTCTATACCTATCCTTAAAATATTAAAAATGTTAAATTAAATTAAAAAAATTCGTTCGGCTTACAAAAAATTCTTTGTTATTATAGTGTGAATGTAAAAATAAGTTACTGTGTTTAGATAACTTAAAGTCTTCTGTGTAAGTAACATAAAATAGTTTGACAACTTTAAAATTTTTATTTAAACTATTCTATTACTTTATACCTATATATTTTACTTTCTTTAATCCATTCAATTTATATTCAAATAGTACATGAATATCAAATATTTTTTTATCTTATCATTATTCTTTTCAAAGGGAGGTAATATTAATTTACTTCTTTTTAAAGAAGGGAAGATCACAGCCATAAAAAGTGATCGTATGCGCTCTTCTTCTGTCTTTCTTTTTTAAATAATCTCTAATTTTCCGCGGCAAAATAAAACGAAATAATAGAAATAAGGAAATTGATATCAAATTTTTTCGCGACATACCTTGTTTAGTTCAAAAAAAGGATCACGATTTAAAAATAAAAGAATGAAAATTGAACTACCGTACTTATACTAGATTTTTCAGGCCTTTTTTTCAATAAATTGAAATTTTACGTACAATAAACAATTTTTTTTAGATTCATTCTTTATCGTAATCGTAAATCATTAATAAATTAATATTAAAACGAGGAAGAGTGCAGTAGAGTAGACTGTGTCAACTCTGGGATACCCGTATGAACGTAATATATCCTATTATAAAACTTGATAACTCTTTGAAAAACATTTAGATTTTAGGAAAACATTTTTAAAAACATTCAGATGTTTTAGTACCGAACTACAGAGATATATTTATGTAAATTGTGGAGTTGTATGACAGCTACCCGAATCTATTGCGCCTAGCTTCATTAAGTTCCAAGAAATGCAAGAAGCCTAAACCGGCTGCATTAGATCAATCAAATTTTACAAAAGTTTTTGGCATGCAACTCGACACTTTTTCACTAAATTTCAGATAGCTAGCTTCAATAGACACTGAGTTATTTTCATTTAAAAAGAGAAGTTGTATGGCAGCTACCCGAACCCGTCGCACCACCGCAACGAAATTTTGCAGAAGCTGTTGCCATAAAACTTGATCATCATTCGCAAAATTGCAGATACCTGGATTGAACAGACACTGGGTTATTTCCATTTAAAGAAAGACGTTGTATGGCAGCTACTCAAACTCGGGGGCCGAAAATGCTGGAGTTAAATAGCAAAACAAACAATTTTGCAAAAGTGACGTATACAAAATGTCAGCCTTCTAGCTTCTTTATTTTTTGAGTTATCGTGCGGACGGACATTGAGTTATTTTCATTTAAAAAGAGAAGTTGTATGGCAGCTACCCGAACCCGTCACACCACCACAACCAAATTTTGCAGAAGTTGTTGCCATAAAACTTGATCATCATTCGCAAAATTGCAGATACCTGGATTGAACAGACACTGGGTTATTTCCATTTAAAGAAAGACGTTGTATGGCAGCTACTCGAACCCGGGGGCCGAAAATGCTGGAGTTAAATAGCAAAACTAACAATTTTACAAAAGTGACGTAAAAAAGTTTTCAGCCTCCTAGCTCCTCTACTTTTTGAGTTATCGTGCGGACGGACACTGAGTTCTTTTCATTTAAAAAGAGATTTTGTATGGCAGCTACCCGAACCCGTCGCACCACCACAACCAAATTTTGCAGAAGTTGTTGCCATAAAACTTGATCATCATTTGCAAGATTTCAGACGCCTAGCTTTATTAACTTCCAAGAGGTGCAAGAAGTCTGAACCGGCTGCTCTAGACCAACCAAATTTTACAAAAGTGGTTGGCATGTAACTCGACACCTCTTTACTAAATTTCAGATTCCTAGCTTCAATAAACACTGAGTTATTCTCATTTAAACGGAGAAGTTGTATGGCAGCTACCCGAACCCGCCGCACCAACACAACCAAATTTTACAGAAGTTGTTGCCATAAAACTTGATCATCATTTGCAAAATTTCAGAAACCTAGCTTGAATAGATACTGAGTTATTTCTATATAAAGAAAGAAGTTGTATGGCAGCTACTCGAACCCGCCGACCGAAAATGTTGGATTTAAATAGCAAAACTAACAATTTTGCATAAGTGACGTAAAAAAAATTTCAGCCTCCTAGCTCCTGTATTTTTTGAGTTATCGTGCGGACGGACGGACGGACGGACGTACATGGCTTAATCGACTCAGAATTCGATTCTGAGCAGATCCATACCTTTGACACTATATAGCTCGGCTCCTTTAAGGTGTCACAAACGTAATGGCAAATTTATTATACCCTTGAACATAGTTCATACGGGTATAAAAATAGAAATTTATACTGAAACGGTAATTTATCTGTTAAAATAAGTTAATGAATTTTTGAAATTAAATACACAAATTGGAGCATTATTGGCATTTATGTCAAAAATGTTACATCTATCAAAATATTATCGTACACTACAATATTATCTATACTATTAAAAGGAAGGCATGAAATAAGACGCTGCGAAATAAAGCCCTTGGGATCTTATTTCTCATATGTAATAACACCGCAAGATTTGAGAAATAAGACCCCGGGGTTTTTTTTTCTTTCAATTTAACTTTCGACTTTTTGAGAAATAAAGCCCTGGGGTGTTATTTCTCATATTTTGTGGTCTTATTTCACAATTACATGTATAATAAAATCACTTTTGTAATACGAAAACCTGAGAACAATTCAAAAATAATAACTTTATAGTAAAGTAATAAACAACATTCAGAAATATTACCAAACTGAATTAAAAACAAATCCAGAATATACATAAGGTGTTCTATCAAATAATATTCTGGAAAAGGGCAATATATATTTATTTTTTTAAGTCAGTTTGGTTATCTTAATCTACCTGAAAAAAAAAATTAAAAAATAAAACTTCATAGTGCCAATCCAACTCCAATTACTATGAGAAATAAGACTCTCAAGAAGTCGAAAATTAAATTTAAAGAGGAATAACACCCCAGGCCTTCTATTCTCAAGAAGTCGAAGATTAAATGCAAAGAGAAATAAGACCCCGGTGTGTCTCATTCAATGAGAAATAACACCCTGGGGTCTTTATATCTCAATTACTATGAGAAATAACACCTCGATGTCTTATTTCGCACGACCTTATTTCATCCGGTCCTATTAAAAGAAATATAGTAATTGCAATAATATTCAACTTAACATACATACATATGTATATATGTATATAAAATTTAATCAATATTTACATTAATAAACATTATGAATATTTTTAATGAACACACCAACAAACAAAATAAATTCACTTTAAAATTTAGAGTTTATAACAATTTTCAAATTTTTTAATTTTTTTCTTCACTTTTTTTTTTTTTAGGTATGGTAAATGGTGCATTACGCAATGTAAAATTAATTATAGAACCATCATTAGTTGAACGTGGTAATCATGCAACATTTAAATGTATGTACGATATGCAAGGCACATCATTGTATTCAGTAAAATTTTATCGCGGTCAACTAGAATTTTATCGTTTTACACCGGATGAATTGCCAGGATATAAAGTGTTTCCGTATCCGGGTTTTCATATAGATGTAAGTTCTTGAAAGGATATTTTTAAAATTTATTTAAAATTTTTGCATATAGTATTATATTTAGTTTATTTCATTATTATTTTTTATTTTTTCGTTTTTTTTGTAAAAATAATTTTTGTTTAAAGTAATTTGATAATGAAATAATATTTGAATATTTTTTTAAAAAGGATAAAAATGTTGTGTGGTTCAAAATAGTTAAATTTTTACTGATTTTATTTAACACCTTTAAATTGCATAGTTTATAGAAAATTATACGATTACATTATTTACTAACCAAAAAAAAAAATAGAAAATATTTTGAAGCGATAAAACCTGGCCATGATTTAAAATAATTTTAGATTTAAGCACTACTAAAAAATATTTTTATGTTTATTATTTTGTTGTAAATTATAGACTGTTATAGTAATAATTAAATTTAAATAAAATTTAAACGGAAATATACTTTTTTTTTTTTAAATAAAATTAAAAATTCAATTTTAAATTACCTAAAGAATTGTTTAATAGCAAAAAAAAAAAAAATAGAAATTTTATAATAAATAATTTTAAGCATATTTTGAATTTTTGAAATTTAATAAAATATGCTTTCAGAATTCTCTAAGTTAAAAGAAAATACATGTTAAAATGAAAATTCATAATAGAATTTAAATATTTGTACAGAGTTAAATTTCTAAATATTGTTTGGTTTCATTAAATGTCACCTTGATCATTTGCTTGAAATAATTCTCATCATTTTCTACCACAATGACAGTTTAAACTATTTATAATTTTAAATCAACCTTCACGGATGTCAATAAGCAGGGGTAGTCAATATTGCAGTTTTTCAAGGTTTTTTTAAATGATTTTTGAAATAAAAATGAACGTCAATCACCTTTTTCTCCTTTATTCTTGTAATAAAAAAAAAACTAATTTTATTTTAGTTTTTTAATAATTTTTTTAATAGACATTAGGGGTACTTTTAATTTTTTTAACATTTTAATACTTTTATATTAGATATTTGGAGTATTTAGGAGTTACCCATCGTAATCTCTGCAAATTTTTACTAGGTTGCAAAAAAAATATGCAATTTTACATCATTTTGTGAACAACGCTAATAAAATTTATATAAATGTACTACTCATGGCTTTTTATTTAACTGTCAAAAATCGAATAAAAGGTAGCGGTTATGTAATGGTTTTATTTACATAAAAATTTGAAATTTAAATTTATATGGGGTACCTATTATTAAATAAATATAAATACAACAAAATAGACTTTGAAAAAAATAAATTCTAAAAAAACTTCTAAAAAATATTTTTAAAACGTGTCTAAGTTACCTATAAAATTTTGCCCTTCTGCATGACTAGTTTGCACCGACTCATGACTAATCTGATGATATTATCAATTTATAATTAAAATCAATCTAAACACAGATTTATCTTTTTCTATTAAAATTTAAAAGTCAGTTATACTATTATTAGTTAAACAATTATTTGAATTTTGAATTTTTTTTTTGAAAAGAAAAATGAATTATTTTTTCAAATTCTTTTCCAAAAAATTTTTTAGTTAAAAAATCATACCTCCATTAACGTTACACTTTTCTTTTTTTTTTTTAAATATATTAAAAAATAATAATAAAAATAATAATAATAATATTAAATTTATTAAGAGATGTACCAATATGATAACATTTCAACATTGTAAATTTAAAAAAAGTTTTGGTCAGCAATTTGATCAAAATGGGAACCTCGGTGGCCTACTGCGTAAGAGCGTTTAAAATACGCTCTAAAACACCGAGAGAGTGTGGATTCAAATCGTAAGAATAATTTCCCCTTACGACATTTCCAGCCACGCCTGAAAAGAAAAGGGTGTGTAATTTCCTTGCCCCATTTAAGTGACAGGGAAATGCACTAAAAAAAAAAATTTCGTCCTACAACATTACTTAGACTCTTCAGTAGACTTCGTAATTTTGCATTGCCTATACAACTCCTGGTTTAACATAAAATTATTTTAATTTTTTTTTTTTTTTATATAATTTAGAGAAAAATTTAACTTTAATATTAAAAATAAATTGAGAAAACAGATACTAAGAGAAGAGAATGTTCTTAAATACAATCATAGTGTTTAGCTTTAATAAATGCACAATGTATAATTGACGTTTAAATTTTAATGTAAAAATACAAAATGTTTAACGAAAAAATAATATTTATAAAAAAAAATCTTAAAACACAATTGATATAGATAGTTGGTTTTTTAATTTTTTCATGGAATTTTTTTACAGATACTTTTGATTTATTTAAAATGTGAACAATGGGTCAAATGCATAAAACTGAGCTGAAACTCTATTCTCATTTTTATACCCGTATGAACTATGTTCAAGGGCATAATAAATTTGCCATTACGTTTGTGACACCTTAAAGGAGTCGAGCTAGATATAGTGTCAAAGGTATGGATCGGCTCAGAATCGAATTCTGAGTCGATTAAGCCATGTACGTCCGTCCGTCCGTCCGTCCGCACGATAACTCAAAAAATAAAGGAGCTAGGGGGCTGAAATTTTTTTTACGTCACTTTTGCAAAATTGTTAGTTTTGCTATTTAAATCCAACATTTTCGGTCGGCGGGTTCGAGTAGCTGCCATACAACTTCTATCTTTATATAGAAATAACTCAGTATCTATTCAAGCTAGGTTTCTGAAATTTTGCAAATGATGATCAAGTTTTATGGCAACAACTTCTGTAAAATTTGGTTGTGCTGGTGCGGCGGGTTCGGGTAGCTGCCATACAACTTCTCCGTTTACATGAGAATAACTCAGTGTTTATTGAAGCTAGGAATCTGAAATTTAGTAAAAAGGTGTCGAGTTACATGCCAACAACTTTTGTAAAATTTGGTTGGTCTAGAGCAGCCGGTTCAGACTTCTTGCACCTCTTGGAACCTAATGAAGCTAGGCGTCTGAAAATTTGCAAATGATGATCAAGTTTTATGGCAACAACTTTTGTAAAATTTGGTTGTGTTGGTGCGGCGGGTTCGGGTAGCTGCCATACAACTTATCCGGTTAAATGAGAATAACTCAGTGTTTATTGAAGCTAGGAATCTGAAATTTAGTAAAGAAGTGTCGAGTTATATGCCAACAACTTTTGTAAAATTTGTTTGGCCTAGAACAGCCGGTTCAGGCTTCTTGCACCTCTTGGAAGTTAATAAAGCTAGGCGTCTGAAATCTTGCAAATGATGATCAAGTTTTATGGCAACAACTTCTACAAAATTTGGTTGTGGTGGTGCGACGGGTTCGGGTAGCTGCCATACAAAATCTCGTTTTAAATGAAAAGAACTCAGTGTCCGTCCGCACGATAACTCAAAAAATAGAGGAGCTAGGAGGCTGAAAATTTTTTTACGTCACTTTTGTAAAATTGTTACTTTTGCTATTTAACTCCAGCATTTTCTGTCCCCGGGTTCGGGTAGCTGCCATACAACGTCTTTCTTTAAATAGAAATAACCCAGTGTCTGTTCAATCTAGGTATCTGAAATTTTGCGAATCAAGTTTTATGGCAACAACTTCTGCAAAATTTGGTTGTGGTGGTGTGACGGGTTCGGGTAACTGCCATACAAAATCTCTTTTTAAATGAAAGAACTCAGTGTCCGTCCGCACGATAACTCAAAAAATAAAGGAGATAGGAGGCTGAAATTTTTTTTACGTCACTTTTACAAAATTGTTAGTTTTGCTATTTAACTCCAGCATTTTCGGCCGCCGGGTTCGAGTAGCTGCCATACAACTTCTTTCTTTAAATGGAAATAACCCAGTGTCTATTCAATCTAGGTATCTGAAATTTTGCAAATGATGATCGAGTTTTATGGCAACAACTTCTGTAAAATTTTGTTGTGATGATATGACAGGTTCGGATATTTGCCATACAACTTCTCTTTTTAAATGAAAATAACTCAGTGTCTATTGAAGCTAGCTATCTGAAATTTAGTGAAAAAGTGTCGAGTTGCATGCCAAAAACTTTTGTAAAATTTGAATGGTCTAAAGCAGCCGGTTCAGGCTTTTTGCATTTCTTGGAACTTAATGAAGCTAGGCGCAATAGATTTGGGTAGCTATCATACAACTCCACAATTTACATAAATATATCTCTGTAGTTCGGTACTAAAACTCGTGAATGTTTTTAAAAGATGATCAAGTTTTATAGAAACAGGATATATTATGTTCATACGGGTATCCCAGAGTTGACACAGTCTACTCTACTGCACTCTTCCTCGTTTCAAACAAAACTACTCTTAAAGTGGTATTTTTGTTTGAAAAAGTGAGATTTGAGTTTAAGCTCAGTTTTATGCATTTGACCCAATATTTTGGCGATTCTAGTTATAAAAACAAGGAGTCATAAATTCAAAAGTGGTTCATAGAATTTTTTTTAAATCTACAATATATACAATAAGTAATCATTTCCTCTGTTACAATAATAAAAAAAAATAGTTAGAATTAGGATTATTCTTTAATTAAGAGGGGCAAATGTACTTAAAATTGGGACAAATGTACTTAATTAGCTGAAGGATTGCTCGAATAGAATAGTTAATTGAATTTAATTTAGAAAATCAGTGCTTAAAATTAATTTATGTTGACTAAAATTCTTCTATAATATAACAAAATATTCAATTTAACAAAATTTTCGTGCCGCTTAATTATTCTGATAACATTAAATTGTTTGTCAACCCTGAATTTATCATTTAAATACTTTTTTAGTTTTGTTTTCATTTATTTATTTATTTTTACAGATTTCAATGTCAAATTCTACTCAAGTTGTTTTACGTAATATTGATTTTAATCTATCTGGAAATTTTTCATGTGAAGTGACAGCTGATGCACCATTTTTTTCAACCGCAACAGCTTTGGCATTCATGCAAGTAGCTGGTAAGTATTATAGTTGACTGAATTGTAACTGATATTGTATTAAAACTGAAAACAAAATAATAATAATAATAATAATAAATATTAAAAATTAAAAAAAAAAACATATTAAAATTAAAATAATGTCAATAAAATATTAGTTTTTTGAATTTTTACTGGATAATAAATTAAATATTATATTTTGTTGCTATATTGTAAAGTATTGTATGAAATTACAGTAATAGAAGATAAATTACAGTAATGAAAATTTATAATACATATCTATAGGACAAATTTATATAAATTTATTGATGAAAAGTTGATTTCGGAATTAAAAAATAAAAATCTAAAAATTTATATTATTATGTCATACAATATTATACGATACACATCAAATATTTTAAATACAACTATTGGAACACAATCATCTTTGCTTTAGCTTTCCCTTATGACTTAATTTATTTAAATTCTTAATTAAACAAAAAAACTACATTTTTATATATAATAATTTTAAAATTTCCATAAAAAATTCTTAAGAGGCTTCGGTGGTCTAGTGGGTAAGAGCGTATAAAATACGCTGTAAACACCGAGGGAGTGTGGTTTCGAATCCCACACACGTCGTAAGGATTATTTCCTCTTACGACATTTTTAGTCAGACCTGAACAGGAAAGACTGTGTAATTTCCTGTCCACATTTATGTGGCAGAGAAATGAATTAAAAAATATAAAAATAAATTCTTAATAAAACTTTTATTACTAAATTTTAATTTATAATACTCAGAAAAAATCTAAAAATGAATCAAAATTTTTTATTTCTACTTAAAAGTTCCTTCTTTTCATTTTTATTATTACTATAGAATTATCAATAGAAATGGTAAAAATGAAATGATAGTAATGATTTTCAGTTTAATTTGGATTTTATCAATATTAAAACTAAATTTTAACTTTTAAAAAATTAAATATTCATTTATACTCGTAGCACATTTTCCATAAACTTTTTTTAAAGAACTTGTTTATTAGTTTCCGTCCGTCTCTATCCATCTGTTTATACAACTTTTATACGCTTTAATGAAATTTTAACAATGGATAAATCTTAAATATGGATCCATTTTAAATATGAATAAATATCATAAAAATAGGTAGCAAAAAAAAATTTATGTTGTGGAACAATTTTTTTGTAACCCCACCCCATCGAACAATTTGACCAATTACAACCCCTTAAATTGAAAAAAGTTCTATTTTCAAATTTATTTTAAGTGCTCAGGGTTTGAACCTATATTCAATCGGTTTCTAAGCCAACATGCTTGACCACTAGGCTGAGGTATCTTCATTTCTTTATTTTATTTATTTATTTATTTATATTAATATTACATACATTAATGTAGTGCAATATTATTGAACCATCGGCTACTAAGGCCATTATAGGTTTTTATACTCATATTAAATTATATACTAATATTATTTATTTTGTTTATATTATATACTATATATTTACATTATATTAGGTCGTAAGGGGGGTATGTAAAGAAAAAAACTTACGACCTGTGCAGGGATCGAACCCACACTCCTTCGGTTAATACGCCACATGCCTACCCACTAGGCTACCGAAGCCCCTTCATTTCTTTAAAAGTAAAGAAAATTTTAACAATTACCTAATTGCATATTTCTAGGGGCTATTATAATAAGTTGTTGTTCAAAATGTTGTTCAAACAAATAATTCAATTTTTTTTTTTAAATAAATAACATTATGAGACATAACACGATGTAACAACTTTAAATAAAAAAAATAAAAAAATCAGCCTCCGCCATCATCTCCACCACAGGACCGAACACTAATACGAAAAGTATAATTCCAAAATTCATAGAGTTTTTACATAATAAAAAATTACATACAAAAAAAACTTCTAATAATTTAGCAACAGTTTTTTTTATTCAATAACAAAATAATAGATAAGTAAAGAATTAATCGTAAAAATATGTTCATTCGTGTATTTATACTATCTATATGTATCTATACTATGTATCTGTATCTAATATAAAAATATTAGAAGTAAAAAATAATAAAAACAGCTGTAAACAAATAGATACAAAAGAAACATAGTATTAAATTTGCGTCATTAACAAGCGAATATTATATGCATGGTATATAAATTTTTAGAGATATAAAAAAAAAACAAGAAAACTTATACATATTACAGAGCATGTCATAATAATATGTATGAAATTTGGATTTGGCGGAAAAAAAATTAAATAAAAGTTAAAGTTTAGTCGGATAAAAAAATGTTGTGTGGCAAAGTTGTTGCTCTTTACTTGCGTAACAAGTTTTTCTTTAAAATTTTTCTTATAATATTTTTTTGTTATGAAATATTCGTAAAAAACTTAAAAATTACACTAGTAAACTACCAGTTTTGGTGTCCGATTAGCTACAAAAGCTTATCAATCCGAGATATTTACGTCAAAACCTTAAATATAAAATTTCACACAATACCGCTCAATCGTTTAAGCTGTACACGTGCCCACAGACATATCCATTCACACGTGCAAACAAATGCATACACACACAAACACATACACATACACATGCACACACAAACAGACATCAAGCTAAAAAAAATTTTAGTGGCTTTTAAACACCGGAGCAGTGTATATTTGCAAACAATACCTACCTTATACATTGTATGGGGCCGGCAAAAATACATTGCAAAATTATTTAAAAGAAAAATATTTATTTCAATCTTAAATAACAACTTGGAAATAAAACTTTTTGCTGTGTTTTTAAAAATATTTTTTCACACATACGCAATATGAATTTAAGTTATATTATATTAAGATACACATAAGTTCAAATATTTCGAAAAGTTGAACTATGTGGAATTATATATTTTTTTATTTGATTTCTAAAATAAAAAATTTTTTTTCGGGTTTTACTAAAAAAATTTATAGTAAGTAGGTAATATTTTATTCCTGGTTTTTTTTTTTAGAAAAATTTTCTCGAAAAAGAACGAAACTTTCGTTTTTCCGCAAAATTTTAGGTTTAAATATTTTTATTTAAGAAAAATTTTGATTTTGTGTTGGAAAAAATTTTTTTGTTTTATAAATTTGTATCCTTATAGTGAATTTAAAATGAAAAAAGTTTTAATTTTTATTAAAAAAAAAAAAAAAATAAAATAAACTTTTAAATTTAAAAAAAAATTTTTTTTTATATCGAATTTATTTTTATTTTTTATTCAGAATTTTTGTATGAAACTTTCAATTTTGTTATAAAACTTTTTTTTTTCATCGAAAAATATAAAATGTGTTTAATTAGACAAAAAAAAAAAATTATTTGTTAAAAAAGTATTTTAGAATAAATTGCGGAAATTTGTTTTTATTTTATATACACTACTTTTTCTAAAAAACTCTTAACTTCTATATAACTTCATTTATATAATGATGACTTCGGTATAATAATTTTATTAAACCATTTAAATTGTTATGTATCACGCATCAAACATATAGCTTGGTCGCCTTATACTTCGATCTTGAGCAACATAATATATAGGTATAGGATGGTGACCTTCGCGATACTGCGTGAAGGCCTGAATTAACACTATTACAACTTTGCCAAATCTATCTTGTCTCCCTTAGGGTTTCACAAACGTCAGCCAAATTTATTATTTGCAACTAATATTTGCATTACGGAACTTTCTCTCAATTTTAACTAGGAATTGTTCTTAAAAGAATACTATTATCTTCCAATTTGAATTTATTCCTCGGAGAAAAGTTTTTTTTTTTTCTCTGGAACAAAATTTAAAAAAATAACTTTTTTTATTGTCCGAGAAGAACAAAATATTAAAACAACGGCGATATGACAAAAGTCAAGAGTCCCTCGGGGACCCAAAAATAAAGAAAAAGTCCTTGAAAGACTATAACTCTGAAGACTGAGCCAAAAGTCTCCTAAAAATAAGTCATAATCCCCCATAAAATTATATATTTATACATTTGTCTATGATATATGCTATATTAGAACTTAGGAGGAATTTTAAAGTTGGTTAAAATATCAAGGTATAGTCCCTTTTTTCATTGAATTTATATTTGATCTGGAAAAGCGAATATATTCTGATTTCTCTGATAACTCTAAAATCCCTACTAGTTTTGTCTATGCGAAATTTTATATTAGGATGGATTTTAAAGTTGATTGGATTTTAAAATCAAAGTTTCCCCTTTTTCCAGAGTATTTATTTATTTTATTTAAAATTGATGAAGGAAATACCCTGATTTTATATTCAACTCTAAAATCTTATATTATTCCGGAAAAAGGGAATATCCTGATTTAAAACTGTAAAATCTAATCAAAAATATATTCAAATCAATAATATTATACTTGTATAAATTTTGGAAATAACTGATTGTTTTAATACTGAATTATAAATATTTCAGTTTATGAAGGAACTTTTGGCCGTTTTACAAAAATTAAAATCGCCTGGGGAGTTTTGCCTTGTTTGTTAGTCCTCTAAGGACTTATAACTCCGGAATTTTTCCATATCGACGGTATTGGTCTTGATGATGATGAATAGGCGTCCAAACGTACTGGCGACTGATATGCTGTTGACTGATATGTTCCTATATTTAGAATAGAATTTTTTATGTCCCTAAAACAGTTTTTCCATAAGACTTCTTTCTTTTCAATTTCACATCGATATAATTGCAGTTATATATAACTATAATTAAACTATTTCAGCTAGAAATATACATATCGTCACTTCTACAAAAAAAAAAAGAAATTTTTTCGACAAAAATCCTGGAACCTTTCAGATAAACCACAAATGTTGACAAAGGGCTTCTTATTTCAAGAGATATGATTAAAAACTACAAAGCATAAAATTAAATTTTAAAGGGATATTTGATAATGCCCAAGCATGTTTGTGTAAAGTTCACATGTTCAGGGCACGGGAGTTAAATTAAAGTAGGTATAGTCAAATTTCTTTTTGTTTTTTTAACATTTCATCGAGATAATTTTATTTTTATATTGAGAACTCAAACAAATTTTTATCATCTAAAGTAAATATTTCTAATTTAACCTACCTACTATTAAAAAAAACATAATTAACATTAATTTTAATCTATGTATGTATACGTATATACTAAATTAGACAATTTTACATTGTTATTTTTTTTAATTATGTAACATCATCTACTATAACTAATTTCCTGTATGTTAATGTTATTATCTGTGAAGTCGTGTCGTGTTATTGCATGTTATTTTATTGTATAAATTATTATTAATTATAATTTTGTGGGGTCATGTTTTCAAAAAAAAAAATAAAAAATTAAAATATTCAATTGGTAATTATTAATATTATACATAATATAATAGAAAAATTACCTTGAGGTTGTGATAATTTTTCCATTATTCAATGTTAATAATCACAAATTAGCGATAATTTACCAACAATCCATTAAAAAAATTTTAATATTTAACAATTTTTATTTTTCTATCTATAGATATAGATTTTTCGTTCATCATAATAATTATATGTTTTTGTTTTTATAAACCGAATTTGTAAAAAAAAATCCACAATTAAACCATAAATGTACTATTTCTATAATTAGAAAATTTTTCTGTATTTTCTAAAAATTAAAATTAAAATAAAATTTTATGGTTTAAAAATTAAAAAAAAAAAATCAGCTGTCTCCACCACAGGACCGACCGACACTACACATAAAGTACAATGCCAAAATTTATAGGATTTTTTACATAATAATTTATATCAAAGCAAAATAACTTCTAATAATTTAACAACATTTTGTTTTATTCAATAACAAATAAAAATATATGTACATACATCATATGTGCATTCATTCATACATCCATTTACATTATTATGTAATGTACCTACATGATTTTTTTTTCATTCAAAAATATTAGAAGTAAAAAATAACAAAAACTGTAAACAAATACAAAACAAAAACGAGGAAGAATACAGTTGCCTTTGTCAACTCTTAGATACCCGTACGAACCGTTAGTATGTTCACAGCCTGTCACTCTGCTCACAATATTATTTTTTTAATATTTTAGTATTTTAAAATAATTTGGGTGAATTTTATAATTTCTAGAACTATGGGTTCTACATATATTCAAACTATATGTTTATATGTACATTCTTCAAAAGCAGATTCTAACCTTTCACATAACGATTATCAATCCAAAACTTTTTCAAATATTCTATAGTACCATTTAATACTAAGCGGTAAATGTATATTAAATTTACTTAGTACAAAATAGTAAATATAATTTTAAATATTATATTATATTATATTTAAATATTCCATTGACAGAATAATTTCTTATAAGTACAATAAAATATATATATGTATGTAAATACGGCGCTATATAATATACATCTATACTCTTATCATTCATTCACTAGTGACATATACGATATGTAAATAAACATGATATTATATAAGTATGTATGTATATCAATATCATATAAATAAAAATTCTTCAAGCAACCGTTATGTTGTTTATTTATTTGCATTTTTATGTACTACGCCTTATATCCTCAACAATTTCAAATTATCGAGTAAAACAAAATGGAAAAAATTCGTTTTAAAGAAATTTGTTAGAAAATTTGAAAAAATCAAGTAACACTTTCGTCAATTATAAAGTAACCCTACATTATTAAAAAAAGTTGTTAACAGAAATAAGAATATAATGTTGATGCTTTAATTTTTATGTATTACTTCAAAAAAATTTTAACAGGTGTTCAAGTTACAAGTGTTTAAAAATAGGAAATTTTCAGTTTTTGACCCCTTACATCTCCTAAACGGGGGGTGATACAAAAAAAATTTCTGAAATGACTCATACTTATTTTTAAAGATCTAACTTCTGTCAAAATTTCAAGTTTCCAACTTAAACCGTTTAGAAGATAGAAGGGTTGAAGGATTTTGCAAAATTTGAGTTTCACATAACGGTAAATTAAGACACCGTATGCCACAAATATATATTTATTGTATATATACTTTTAAAGCTAATGAAAGTAGTAACCGTTTGGCGTTTTAAAAATGAAGATATATTTTATACAACTTGTGCTATAACAATTTAAATATAGAGCTTTTTTGAACCTTTGAGGAGCTGTAGCTCCGTAACGGGTGGGGCTACAAAAAAAAGTTATTAAAAATAAAATTAATATTTTTGTGAGATCTATCAGTGGTTAAAATTTTATAGCTCTATTGCAAAAAAAATGTCGGGATCTAAAAGTTAGGTGTTCGAGAGCTACCCTAAGGCTTGGTCCAAACTCAACCAAAAAAAATAGGGAACCTACAAATTACTCCCAGAATATTTTGTGTAAATTTCAAGATTCTAGCTTTCTTAGTTTTTGAGTTAGCGTGCTGACGGACGGACGGACGGACGGACGGACATGGCTCAAAAGTCTTAGAATTTTTTTCTGATCCGATCCATACCTTTGAAGGTATATCTAGCTTGCTTATTTCGAGGTGTTACAAACGGAGGAGTAATTTTATTATACCCGATCCTATCGTACGGGTATAATAAGATTAATATTGAGTCTGCTAGCAAAAATTTTACCGTTTTAATTTAATGTCATCAACAAAAGAATAATATGCATAGATATAAGTATATAATATGTATATAAATTTTTATAGATATAAAAAAAAAAAACAAAAAAATACTCATATAAATTTATATGGAGTGTTATGCATGAAATTTGGACTTAGAAAAAAAATTAAATAAAAGTTAAAGTTAGTCGGATCAAAAAATGTTCTATGGCAAGGTTCTTCCTCTTTACTTGTGTAACAACTTTTTCTTAATAATTTTTCTCACCAAATTTTTCTGTTACAAAAAACTTTATTCGTAAAACACTAGTAAACTACCACTTGCGGTTGTCCGATTTACTCCAAAAGCTTATCAATCCGAGATATTTACGTCAAAACCTTAAATATGAAATTTCAAAAAATTCCACTCAGTCGTTTAAGCTGTACCCGTGCCCACAGACACACACACACACACAGACGAACATTATGCTGAAAATTTTTTTACAGCCTTCTCCACACCGGAGTAGTGCATTTTTGCCAAAATCTCGGGTACACATTTTTAGTATGAAAACAATACCTACCTTATACATTAATGTATGCGGTCGGTAAAAAAACAAAGCAGTGGGTATTTAAAACGAAAGGTTTTTAAAGGCTAACATTTTTCTAAAGACAATAAAAACAGTTTCGAATTGTGACTCTGTGATCAAAATTTGTAATTTTTCTTAGAATTTTACATGTATAGGGAAAAGTTGTGCAAAGTCGAGTGATACTTTCTTCAATTTTAAGGAAACCAGATATAATTAAAAATGTATGTACCTGATATAATTAAATATGTTTTTACAACCCTTGAGGCTTTTGTTTGGAGCTTTAACTAATAGTGTTGAGGCTTTTCTTCAAAAAAATTTACGCAGGTGTCTAAAAATAGCAAATTTTATAATCTTTGATTTCAATAGCACTTACAGAGGAACGTACATACAATTTTTTTTTTGAAATAACTTAAGTATCTAATTATTATATTACTTCTCTAAAAATTAAAGAGTTGCGACGTCACTTCATTCTTCTAAAAATTTTTTTTCACAAGACGGTTAATTAAAATACTAAATTGCAAAAAAATGTATTATGGTGATATTCATTTAAAAAGCTAAAACAAATCCTGTCATTTGGGGATTTCAAAAAATATTAAGCAGAACCTTAGCAGATATAAACATTTGAAAATGGGACTTTTACCAACTTTAAAGAGCTCTAGCTTCGTCACGGTTACCGGGAATATATAATAAAATTGTTTCAATACATTAATTTTTTAAAGAGACCTATTCATGCTTAAAATTTCATTGCTTTATCTTAAACTGTGTAGTAGTTTTGTAAACAGACGTACAAACGGACAGATTAAATCCAATATAAGCCAATTTTTTTTTAAAAATGTGATAAAAATTTTAAATCAGATACTTGTCATGTTTTAAAGTAATTATTTCAAAATTTATTTAATATCTACATTTATGTACATTTATGTAGATACTATTATTAGTCAATAGATAATGAAGTAATAACGGATTCTGATGCGATTTTTTTTTTATGTGAGAAAATTCTAAATTATTATTACGATTGGAAATTTTTTAAATATTTGCAATGATTTTAGTTTTCTTAAATTGTATGTATTATAATGTATTATAATAGGTGATGTATTATAATAGGTATAATGTGGTAGTAGGTGCTACTTCAATAACAAATCATGATAAATGAAACTTGTCACGAATATCAATTTGTTCTAACAGTATATACATCTATCAATGGTCTTTTATTGTTCGGGGTTTGTGGGTTGTAATACTTAATCACCTAAGTCCTACGACGATTTTTGTTTTTACTATGGGTATTTTATTTTACAGTAGATTATTTAGTGGTATTTATCGTATGTCCGTAATCTTGAAAAGTTCCTAATTGATAAAGCTTAACTATATCATTTACTTGTCTGTGAAAGATTTATTATCAAGTATAATTTGTTTTAAGTATAATAAATTATTAATTGTCACTCTTCATGATGGATTTTAATTAATACAGTATTATATCTATATATAGATTAGATAAGATGTATTTAAGAGATGTAAATAACACTACGACCTTTTGATGTTGATCTGTTGAGCTCCCACTATTACTACGAGTTGTGGATTTTGCCTCCACTTATAATACTGTCAGCTCTACTGTCTATAAGAAAATAAATATTTGTATAGGGTTTATTGCTCGCAGTTCATTTTTGGCAAAGCAATATGCTCCTACGCGCACATATTTCGCTCAGAGTAAAGCTCCGCCATTTTTGAGTATGTGACCTAGAGTTTTATCTTCTTCTTGACAGAATTTATATGCACCGTCATTTAGAGTTTTATCTTCTTCTTGACAGAATTTATATGCACCGTCATATGCACCGTCAGAATTTTATGATTTTAACACATCCTTTCCGGTTAGCTATATAGTTTCCCAGAAGCTTCTTATATATATATGTGTATTATATACATTATGTTATTATTCTAGAATTTACATTCATATTCAACCTGTACTAATAGATTTATTCGAAAATAATTTTTTATACTGAAATTTCATTTGTTATTTTGCAAAATTTTGGCTTTATATTGAATTTTGATGATTCGGTTTAAAAAATTAAACTTCAAATCTTTAGATACCTATACCTAACTAACTTATACGGATATTTTTAAACTCTTTTACTGTAATTTAAAAACCATTTCAAATGTTTCTTATTTCAAGACATATGATTAAAAACTACAAAGCATAAAATTAAATTTTTAAGTGATATTTGATACCCGTCATCGGGAATCGCGACAATGACAAAACATGTTCATTCAAGCCCCAGTAAGTTAGTGTAAAATTTAAAGAAAATCTTGTACGGGAGTTAAATTAAAGTAGGTATAGTCAATATTTTTTGTTGGAATCAGATTTCCATTCTCTTCCATTTTGATTGAATAAATCGCAATTAACAAAAAAAAAAAACAACAGAAGTTCATACTACAAAAAAAACCCACTTGTAAAATAAATAATAAATTGTAATTTTTATAACTTATATAATATACTAGAAAATCCCTTGTGCAATTGCACAATTTCTATAGATTCAAAAACATTTGCGGTATCATACTGACTCCCTTAATAAACTACCTAAAAATTTCATTTTTACATCAGCACCATTAAAAAAACTTTGGTATCACTTACTTACTTGATGTAATAGAAAAAAACATAAAACAAATCTGAACATATAAAATTAAAAATGTTAGGAACAGTTTATTAATTTTTTCACGCCGTTTTTTCGTGGCGGTAATTTTTGACAGTTTTTTAATCATTGAGAAAAAATGGTCCAAGCTAAAAACACATTCAGGGTAAAAGTTCGTGCCGATATCTCAAAAATTGTTTGAAACACATGTATAAAGTGCACAATAAAAACCGGCGAAAAGCCAACCAACACCAACCGCTACGACATTTTTATTTTTGTTACATTTAAAATAATCCCAATAATCGAAATAATTTTAATATTTGTTAAAATTTTACCAGACTCTCTATTTTTCTTTAGTTTAAAAAAAAATTTTTATGTCGATAAAAACAGTTGTTTTCTTCGCGAATTACTTTAATTACCAAAACTACTTTCAAGTCTTTTGCGTTTATTTTTTTTTTTGCTTGAAAAAAATTTGCTGAATTTATTTTATTTAAATGTACTTTGGAAGAGGTCTTTAGTATATTTAATAAAAGATTCATGTCTCTGATAATGTAATTTCATAAATTTTCGGGGCCTTTTTTTTTTGTGTGGGTCGTTTTCGATAATAATAAATTAGTACAAAATTATGAATCTATTTTGAGAGAAGGCATCTAAAATGATATTTCCTATGTTATTTTTTCTCTTTTTTTAAAGAAAAATATCCATTTCTAAAATATTTAGTAAGTTTCTGATTTCTGTTATGAAATATAATTAGCTAAGTCTGCCGAATTTTATATTAATAAAAAAAATTCGAATATTTTATGTTATATCAAAAATTCAGCTTAAAAAATCAAAATTCCAACCTAAATAAACAAAACTACTTTAAAGTCTGTTGCGAAACTTTTACCAGCTTTTATAATAGTGAAAACAAAATCAAGAATAAAATCGGCCTATTATTTTTTTTCTTATAAATATAAGGCTTACTATAAACTTTGCTCTTTTCACTTTCAGGTCTTTTAATTTTATTAAGAGTATTTTTATTTTTTTCAAAACAAAGAGTCATTTGAAAACTGCCAGCAGAAGATTAATAATTTATTTTTAATTTACCGCTGCGACCAGTTCATAATGGATGTGACGGTCAAATTTAAAAATTAAAAATTTGCTTTAAATTTTGTGTCGAAAGTACTTTTTAAAAAGTAAACATTTGTGTCTCTGATAAGACTTTTAGTCCAAGATTTGTGTCTCTGATAATAAAATTTTATATTATTAAATAAATATACAGAAATATCATCTTTGCCAGTTTAGTTTACATTCAGTGTGAGTGGTTTATTATAGAAATAAAATATTTTTTTTTTACATCTTGTGTGTCTGGTATTAATATCTATATGATATTTAATATCTTGTGTGAATTGGTATTATCAGAGACTACATAGAGATGTACAAATTCATACAAAAATTTGTACTAATTTTTTTTTCAAACGGGCCAGCTAAAACTGGCTAGTTTTAAAAATTTTAAAGCACAGAAATATTTGATTTGTGTCATAGCTAAAAGAATTTAGTGAAAACCAGAATCTTCTGTAAAATCTGGTGTAAAATGTAAAAATTATCATTCATATATTTTATGCATTTACAAAATTTTTTTATCTTTGTGAATTAAACCATAATCATTATATTGTGTATATTATCAGAAATTCAATCATTAATTTCAGGTATTATATTATCTGATCTGATTAACAAATCTTATTTTTTTCCATGGCTAACAATATTATTAATGGTCTAATAATAAATTAGTACAAAATTATGAATCTTTTGTGAGAGAAGGCGTCTAAAATGACATTTTCTATGTAATATTTTTCTTTTTTTTTTTAAGAAAAATATCCGTTTTTATAATATTTAGTAAGTTTCTGACTTCTGTTATGAAATATAATTATTTAAGTCTGCCTAATTTTATATTAATAAAAAAATTTCGAATATTTTATGTTATACCAGTTCTACCGAAAATTTAGCTTAAAAATCTAAATTTCAACCTAAATAAACAAAACTATTTTAAAGTCTGTTACGAAGCACCAGCTTTTATACTAATGAAAACAAAATCAAGAATAAAATCGACCTATTATTTTTTTCTAATAAATATGAGGTTTACTATAAACTTTGCTCACTCTCACTTTTTCACTTTCAGGCGCTTTAATTTTATTAAGAGTACCTATTTTTATTTTTTTTTTTCAAAACAAAGATTGAAAACGCCAACAGAAGATTAATAATTTATTTTTAATTTACCGCTGCGACCAGTTCATAATGGACGTAGCGGTCAAATTTAAAAATTAAAAATTTGCTGAATTTATTTTGATTGAAAATGTGTTTTTCAAGTATGTATGTACTTTTCCTTTTTTGACTGTACTCACTTTTAATGAACGGTTTGTGTCTCTGACAATAATTCTAGTGGAAAATTTAGTCTCTGGTAATAATATTTACTAAATTTATTTATATTTTTAATTAACGGTTTGCGTCTCTTGATAATACTTTGAGTTAAAGATTCGTATCTCTGGTAATAAAACTTTAAATTATTAAATAAATAGTAAAAAAGCCTTATTAAAGGGTATAAGTAGAAAAATAAAGCTTTTGTGAAAGTTTTCTCAGTTTTATGAACAATTTAATTTTAGTAAATTTATTCAAATACTTATATGTATTATATTTAGATATTGATAAATGTAAAATTTATTGCTAAAGTGTTTTAAATAATGAAAAACCTCAATGATGCTGTGAAGTAGTTTCTTTCAAAAATGTAATAAAAATGATTATTTAATAAATCTCATCTCTTGTAAATTTCTTTGTCAAGCTTTGGATTAAAAAACCAAAGGTTGGATTAAAAACCAATGGTAAATAAATTTTTGCCAATAGTATCAAAAATTTTCGCTTCGAAAAAATACAGTATCAAACTTTATAATTTTGAAACTAAACTACACTGATCTGATGCATTTGCCTAATTATAATATATAGTACACTTGTTATATTTTTCTATGGTTGCCATAGCAAATGCTTCAAAACTTTCTTTGTTATATTTTTCAAACAAATTTTTACTCTATCCGTAATAATATTCTGTCTCTTTATCTATCGCTTTCTCTACAAAATCTTCACACCGTAAGTTTTACGCACCTTTTATGTAAAACAATAAAAATTGGCTGTGCATATAATGTTGAAGTTTTAGAAAATAAAAATCATAAAAGAAGCATAAAATTAAGAAAATGTTACACATTCAAAATTTAATTGAAAATTGTGATTTTATAATTTAAATTGCGCTCCTTTAAAAGCTTTGGTTTTACGCACCGCTTTATTTTTTTATAATTTCTACTTAAAAATGCAACTCTTTAAAAACTTTGATTTATGCACTGTCTTGTTTTTTCATTCTTTTTATAGCATAACATTTTAATTCTTTTTTTCTATCTGTTATGTACCTAAATATCAGATGTACGTTTCTTTCTTTTCATAGCATAGCATTTAATATTTCTTTTTCTATCTGTTATGTACGTAAATATCAGAGGTATGTTTTTTTCATTTAAAATCATAACATTTTAATAGTTCTTTTTTTCTTTAAAAATATTTAAAAACAGTCAAAGTAACATTTTTTGTTCTCTTTTTTTTCTATTCGTTTTTATTTTTCTTCGCAGTATTACATTTTTTTTTTTTTTGTTTTCTGTTATTTACGTACGCTAAGTATTTCTTTTATTTTTTTTAAATATTAAATTTATACATACAGTCTATTTAAAAAATATAAATTATAACCTATAGAACATTTTGAATTTTTTTTTGTTCGTTTATGTTTACCGTCCATTCATTCATATAAATAACTGTTGCCTATATAAAAATTAATAAATCTAATATATGTATACCCATATTTTTATTCATATATCTCTATATTATGGGCTAAACTTCTGATTCTAAAATTGTACTATATTATGCCAAAATTTTTAAAAAATTAAGAAAATGTTACTTAGCAAAATTTAAATAAAAATATTATTGCAATTTTATAATGTTCTACTTAAAAATCCGAACCTTTAAAAACTTTGATTTATACACTGCCTTGTTTTTTCTTTCTTTTCATAGCATAACATTTTGATATTTCTTTTTTTCTATCTGTTATGTACCTCAATATCAGATGGACTTTTCGTTCTTTTCATAGCATAACATTTTTTTTTTCCTTTTTCTATCTGTTATGTAGGTACGTAAATATCAGACGTATGTTTTTTTCTTTTAAAATCATAACATTTTAATAGTTCTTTTTTTCTTTAAAAGTATTTAAAAACAATCAAAGTAACATTTTTGTTCTCTTTTTTTTCTATTCGTTTTTATTTTTCTTCGCAGTATTACATTTTACTTTTTTTTTTGTTTTCTCTTCTTTTTTTTAAGTATTAAATTTATACATCAGTCTATTTAAAAAATATAAATTATAACCTATAGAACATTCTGAATTTTTTTTTGTGTTCGTTTATGTTTACCGTCCATTCATTCATATAAATAACTGTTGCCTATATAAAAAATAATAAATCTATAATAAATCTAATATATGTATACCCATATTTTTATTCATATATCTCTATATTATGGGCTAAACTTCTGATTCTAAAATTGTACTATATTATGGCAAAATTTTTAAAAAATTAAGAAAATGTTACTTAGCAAAATTTAAATAAAAATATTATTGCAATTTTATAATGTTCTACTTAAAAATACGACCCTCTAAAAACTTTGATTTATACACTGCCTTGTTTTTTCTTTCATTTCATAGCATAACATTATAATATTTATTGTTTTCTATCTTTTATATGGGTAAATATCAGATGTACGTTTCTTTCTTTTCATAGTCTGGTATAACATTTGTTAAATTAACATTTAACATAACAGGAGGGCACGCTACTCAGCAGCAGCAACTTGTCTTTTATTATATTTAGATATTTAGATATACAGAAATATCATCATTGCCAGTTTAGTTTACATTCAGTGTGAGTGTTTTATTATAGATATAAAATATTTTTTTTTACATGTTGGCAAGGTCTCGCCAACATCTTGTGTATTATATTATAGATTATTTAATTTATACAATTTTATACTTTGTAATCTAATAAATAAAAATAAAATTTATTTTTTAAATAAATTTATAGTAGTTATGTTCGTTACATTCATAAAAGATCAATTCTTTGAAAGCCACAAAATGAATGAAGTTAATAATAAAAAAAATTTTATTTTGTTTTTCTTTTTTTTTCTTTTATAGATACCACAACAATAACCACAAAATTTTCCTATAAAAGAAAACATTACAATGATCTGAAACAATTTTTTTTTTTTTTCTATACTCTTCTAAATTTTTATATGGTGATGGAAAAAGGGTCTTTTAAGACAATAATTGGTATACAGTAACTTTTATTTAATTTTATTTTATATTTTGTGTCTTTTCTTGTTTTATTTTATTTCCTAATTTTTATTTTTTTATTCTCAGATTTAATTGAAAATAAAAGAAAGAAAAAAATATAATATGAAAAGACCAAAGTAGCCCAAATCCAACTGACAAAGGAACAAGTCAACCTGTTGAAGTAGAATGAGATTTTGAAATGTTATTTTTGGTTGCTTTCTTCTTTTTGTTTTTGTATATTACGTGCATCTTTTGTATAAAATTGAAGAGAAAAAAATTGAAACAATATTAAAAGAAATAAATGGGAAGATTATTATTATATTTTTGTATAAAAACATATGTATGTATACATGAATGTTTATAGAAAACAAAAAACATATAATACAAAAAAATTTAGTGTATAAATTCTTATAAATTAGTTATGATTTTATATTTTTGTTTGTTGTTGCATAATATTTTGTTAGACCACAATATTCTAAAGTGGTATTTCGAAAAATAAGAAATACAATTTGGTATCAATATAATTTATTTGGTGCTTTAGTAGCCTAGTGGATAAGAGCATATAAAATACGCTGTAAACAAAGAGGTAGTGTAAATTCGAATCCCACTACACTACGTATGGATAATTCCCCCTTACGACATTTACGATATTTACAGCCAAACCTAGAAAGAATAGGCTGCGTCATTTTCTTGTCACATTTATGTGGCCGGGAAATGAAATGAACTGGAAAAAAAGCAAAACAAATTTGCTTAATGCTAATGATTTTTTCAAATCTAATATGTTTCAAATTTTTAATTACGTAACCGATACATATTTAGAAGGATAATTTTTATTTATGAATAGGATATATTTTATATCTTCAAATATATTCTAAATTCTCAAATCAAAAAAAATTGATGTTGTCATTTTAACCTTTAATAAAAAAATAAAATAAAGTTAAGAAAAATTAATTACTCCTCGCCATACATTAATATAGAAGGCATACTAATTGATCAAAATATTCAAAATCGAGATATGATTTCGAGGATTTGACGGTCCAAGAAGCCAAAAAACATGTTTTTGGTTAAGTGTTTACCTGTATATACCTGTATATGTAGCTACTTGTACAAAATTTCAAACAGCTAAAATGAACTGAAATTTGAAAGGCTAATAAAACATGGACTAGGATCAAGAACAAGAACAAGTAGAGATTATATTTTGAAATGTGAAGGCCGAAAACACAATAATCACTTAAAAACGAGCTCCATTGTATTTTCATGATGTATAATAAATTACAAACTGAATTTTAAGATTTAAGACAAAAATTTTAAGATAATAGCGACAGTTCTTTTTAATTGAATGATGACCAAATGTTAGATTTGCTGTAAGTCAAACAAATTTAAATTTTGTATGTACATATTATGAGAATATAACAAAAAAAATCAAATTAATTGTCAACGCAATTAAAAGTATAAAGTGGCTCTACTCTAGCGTGGCTTCGTTGCGGCTTGTTGCACTTGCTCAAGCCGTTTTAAAATAAATATATATTCTATATAAATACCAAACTGAGGTGTGAGGTGACGCTAGACTTGGATCATATTCATAGGTAGTATAATGGTTCTTTACTATCTAAAAAAATATCAGTTGCTCTTGATTTTCCACTCATTTTTTCTGTTTAAAATAGAAAAAACTTTCTTGGAAGGACAATTACCAGATAGTCCTTGATTAAATTATAACAAATTAAAGAAAAATTTCAGACAAAGTAATCCCAACTTATAAAATATAACTTTCTGAAAATAAGATTTTTGGATATACACCAAAATAGTTTCAAATTCACGAATATTTCATTTTCTCCATTTTTTTTTATTTTAATAATATAATATTATAATTATTACATATATATATTATTATATTTTACATTATTTTATATTTATTTATACTTAAAAGAAGGAAAAAAAAAATATAAATACAATTAAACGCAAAGAATAAAAAAAAAAATAAAAAAGTAGGAATGGGTATAAAACAGAGTGAGAACTGTAAATGTTATTTGATCACGTAAAACATTAAAAATTTAATTAAGCGATAAAAACTCCTAACCTATTTTACCCAAGAAGAATTAAACAATTTGTTTATGAAACAATTTCAATGTGCACCAAATGTATTTAATGACGATCCTTATAAAAGATGGCAATAGAATCCATTTTCTATATAAGTTATATTGTCATAACAAAAAAATAAATACTATTAGGGGTTAGGTATATGTATAGGTAGAAGATGTAATAGTGTCCATTTTTATGTGAAAAATATGAAGGAAAAAGTTATAAAGTTAACTTATAATTAATTAAGTGTATTTCTTATTCAATGGTATTATAATTGTTAAGAACTGTCTTAACGTTTTCAATTTTATTAAAAAGAATAGGATGTTAATTATGGTCAGCTTTTTTATGTTTTGTTTTTGAGTATATTTTTCTGTTTCAAAAAGTTTATAGTTGTGTTCAGAAATTACCTTCAGGAACTTTTGAAAAATGTTGCTTACAAAATTTTTTATTCAGTTATTGAGAAACTAATAAAATTATTAAATTTGCATACGTCTCTGCAATTTAATTAAAGATTTTCAAGGAATGGGCAGAATTTAGTAGAGTAGCCTTTATAGTACAATTGATTTTATTTCATTATCATTTTATTGAGTAACATTACAACATAAGGCTCAATTTACATTTTCGGCTATCATTTCTTGACATCATTTTCTACATATTATTAGATAATTTAGTTTTTGATACAAAGTTATTCTCTTTACTTTTAGGAGCTCAGATGTTATGTGTGATGTCTTACAAAAAAAAAAAAAAAGAAATAAAAACTAATCTTATTTGAAAATATAGATTTCTTTAACGATTAGAAGTTTTTGATAAAGATATTATTATCTACAGTTCATTAAAGGTTACGATAGGATATGTAAAATTACGATGGAATACCAAAAAAAGCTATAATTAAAAGTTTAACGACATATTCAATTGAATCTTCAAGCTATAGTTTTTTCTTAACTTTAAGTTATATTAAAAAGAAATGCATAAAATTATAAATATCAAATGTGGTTTTATGACCTATGGTGAGATGCTCACCACTACACTGTCGAACTGTCAAGATAGTATAGGACGGCATTACGAAATTTATTTGTCATACACAAGTCGTGTTTATGAAAACTTATGCCAGTACATGTGTTTCCTAAAGTTGGTAATTTATATGTGTACAATATAACGAAATTTAAGAAGAACATTAACATCATTCTTCAAAATAACTCTCCAAATTTTCCTCTTCGTCCTCCATAATCCTATAATTATGTCACATGTCACTAATTATGTACATAATATGTCACTATATATTAGAGGACCCATCGTAAAGTTTCCTTTTCAGGACGCTAGTTTTGGTTGGTGAAAGGACAACACTACCCAGAGTAATTTCGTTCAGGTTTTTTGAGTGGCTGTCGATGTTTTTCACCGTACCTCGTAAAAAAAAAAATTTTAATTCGTGAAATATTTAGACAAATTTTCCAAAACAGAATTTAAATATTATAATTTAAATATTATATTTTTTAATTGAGTTTTTAGAATAATATATTATTTAACTAAAAATGAAATGTAAAAATAATTTGTACATTATTTAATTCAAAATCATAAAATTCTATATTTTTGTTATATTTTCATTTTCTTTTTAAATTAAAAATGACTGCCAATATTCATAATTAAATTTTTTTATTTTTTTTTTTTATTTAAAATAAAATTTTTAATGTTTGCATTAACTTTGCTATTTAATTGTTTCTAAATAATTACTAAAGATAGAAAAACCGCATGTAAGTATTTAGGTAGTAAAATTATAATATATAATGGGCTTATATCCAATGGGCTTTTTTTTTATGATCAAACCTATAATATATGTATACTTATATTTAAAGAATATTCATATGATTATTATAATATATTATGTAATAATATTCTATTTATACATATTATATATAATTTCATAATTAGTTATATTGTATTATGATATTATATACATATCCATTTTATATAATAAAAATATACCTAGTGGTAATCCGCATACCTCAAAATTCAAAAATAATTTACCCAATAATCAAAATGTAATCTGTAAAATTTATTTCCGAATAAAATTGTTATTTTTTATGTTTTATTTTTTGTGTGTAGCCAAATCAACCAAAAGTCAAAATGGAGGACAATTTTAACGGTATATTAATATTAAAAAGTATAATAATATGTTTTTTTTTTTTTCCTTAAATTGGATAAGTAGGTAGGTTAATTTATTTTAAATTTAATTGTAAAAACGAGTATGTATACGTATAATAATTAAACCTTTAGGTAGAAGTATTTTTTTTTTCATTTTTCATTGCAATAGAAATTATCTGTGATTATAGATTTACTGTTAAGCAAATGACATTAAATAATGTTACAATACAGTAGTTTTTTGACTTAATAAAATTAGGATCGCGTTTCTGTTTTCATTAATTTAACAATAATTATGATATATATTTTTTTTAAAACTACTTTGTTTTATGTATTCCATGACGTACCGTAACGTCTCTGCATTTGTATTCACAATATATCGTCGTCAAGTGTGATGGTGGCCTGATTTTTCAAAATAATTATAAATTCAGCGTATGGTGACGTTGACTTATTCACATAAAACGGCAACGTGATTTTAATTTTTTATACCCGTACGATAGGATCGGGTATAATAAAATTACTCCTCCGTTTGTAACACCTCGAAATAAGCGAACTAGATATACCTTCAAAGGTATGGATCGGATCAGAAAAAAATTCTAAGACTTTTGAGCCATGTCCGTCCGTCCGTCCGTCCGTCAGCACGCTAACTCAAAAACTTTATTTATTTATATTTATTATTTTAACTGCTGATAGATGTCACAAAAATATTAATTTTATTTTTAATAACTTTTTTTTGTAGCCCTACCCGTTACGGAGCTACAGCTCCCCAAAGGTTCAAAAAACCTCTATATTTAAATTGTTATAGCACAAGTTGTATAAGGTATATCTTCATTTTGAAAACGCCAAACGATTACTACTTTTATTAGCTTTAAAAGTATATATACAAAAAATATATATTTGTGGCATACGGTGTCTTAATTTACCGTTATGGGAAACTCAAATTTTGAAAAATCCTTTAACCCTTCTATTTTCTAAACGGTTTAATTTAGAAACTTGAAATTTTGACAGAAGTTAGATCTTTAAAAATACGTATGAGTCATTTCAGAAATTTTTTTTGTATCACCCCCCGTTTAGGAGCTGTAAGGGGTCAAAAACTGAAAATTTCCAATTTTTAAACACTTGTAACTTGAACACCTGTTAAATTTTTTTTGAAGTAATACACAAAAATTGAAGCTCCAATATTATACTCTTATTTCTGTTAACAACTTTATTTAATAATATATGGTTACTTTATAATTGACGAAAGAGTTACTTGATTTTTTCAAATTTTCTAACAAATTTCTTTAACGAATTTTTTCCATTTTATTTTACTCGATAATTTGAAATTGTTGAGAATATAATGCGTAGTACAAAAAATGTAAATAAATAAACAACATAACGGTTGCTTGAAGAATTTTTATTTATATGATATTGATATATATATACATACTTATATAATATCATGTTTATTTACAATATATCGTATATGTCACTAGTGAATGAATGATAAGAGTATAGATGTATATTATATAGCGCCGTATTTACATACATATATGTATTTTATTGTACTTATAAGAAATTATTCTGTCAATGGAATATTTAAATATAATATAATATTTAAAATTATATTTACTGTTTTGTACTTAGTAAATTTAATATACATTTACCGCTTAGTATTAAATGGTACTATAGAATATTTGAAAAAGTTTTGGATTGATAATCGTTATGTGGAAGGTTAGAATTTGCTTTTGAAGAATGTATAAACATATAGTTTGAATATATGTACAACCCATAGTTCTAGAAATTATAAAGTTCACACAAATTATTTTAAAATACTAAAATATTAAAAAAATAATATTGTAAGCAGAGTGACAGGCTGTGAACATACTAACGGTTCGTACGGGTATCTAAGTGTTGACAAAGGCAACTGTATTCTTCCTCGTATTTATTATAATTATCAAGATATTCACATACCGGCAACGATGATTGCCCAATAAAATATCGTTCAAAACAATATTTTTAAGTTAGAGTGTGTTGTGTGTTGTGTGTTGTATGTTTGTGTGTTGGCATGTCGTCATTTTTGTTCAATGTGAATATACTCATTAATGAATAACATAAATAAAAATCAGATGAAGTTCTTTTCACTGCTTCGCCACGAGCCATTGTAGTGGGAATCGACATTAAAAGTTCGCTTTAAGAAGATGTAACACCTTAGCAGGTACAAAACTTTATATTCAAAAAAAAAATTGCTTATATTCATGAAACAATCAGTTATTACTTACAAAAAAATTATTATGACATTCAAATTATTTCCCTAATTTTAAACCAACCTAAATGATTATTCTACTCGTATATTTTAAACACAAAATCCTTTAAAATATTTATTCTTATGTCAATAAAATTCATCAATAATATTTTCACAATTTTTTACCTATTGAAAGAATATATCTATATACACATATTATACATATATATAGTTAGTTAGATACTATTATATATGCTTTTATTGTCCTCTAAAAATTATTTATGAGTTTTCATGTTAAGAGAAAAGAAAAAATACATTTTTCATAAATAAATAATAACAAAATATGAATATTGGGATATAGAATTTCCCATTACGCATCAATATTTCATCCAATTCATCCAATAACCTTAAACTTAACACTTGCCACATATCCCATAGTAAAAAACAGAGGAATGAAATTTTATACCTTTTCATTTATTAAAGTCAAAAAAATATTGACAATCTTCAGAAAAAAAAGAACTTAAAAGAAAAATAAACAGGAAAATAAATGATTTCCTTGAAAAAGGTTATAATATGTATATAATAATATTATATTATATACATATTGTTTTTTTTTTTTTATTTCTCAGGTAAAATGGGCTAACGAAAATTCTATGTCAAGAGTTTTACTTTATAATAATTTTTATACAAACAAACACTTCATTCGATTCATTACGAAAAACGACCGGTCTTAATGTAAATACTGTATTGGTGCATAAAAAATTTGGTTCTATACACAAAATTATTGACACATCATATTCTTTTCTTCTATATTTCTATATTTCTTGTTTTTTTTTGTTTTTGTCGTTTTTCCCTCAGGATGAAACTTAATGCTTTACCTATTATTTGTGGTAGCATCTTAAAATTTTCTTAAGGGATTTGATATGTAAGGAACATAAGACAAAATCCCTAGGCAAACCTTGAACTTTCATATAAATTTTAACATACAAAGGTTTATTTGACAGTTCAGAAATGATATATTATGTATTATGTATATATAATATGAAATATACATAGACACATTCATATAAAATAAATTTTATTTACTTATATTTTTATATGATATGACCGTTCGTTTTAAACCTTTCATTGATGGATTGAAAATGAAATAATGTAGAACTGAGATTTTATAATATTTTAACTCAATATCAAAATTAAAATTAAAAACTTTTTGAGTTTTTCTAGACGTTTCTTTGAGTTAACTAGACGTTTAACGAGAGGTTTGATTTTCATGTCTTATTTAACATTTTTGCTTCAGCTAAAACAGTTGTTTTCCCTGGCGGTTGGTTGTTCAACGGTTCTTCTTAGACCTTCTAACACTCCGCGTATCCGTCGAATTGAGTATAGTGTTATATAGTGCTGTCAAATTTCTCTTTTCAACATTTTTTTTTTTTTTGTAATACTGAAAAATCTTTGATAAATACAAAATCCGAATTTATAATCAGATATTCGACATTGTATTTTAAGAAATGTAATGTAATAGTAAATTTATTTTTAAGAGTTTATTGTATTTAATAAGACCATGATACTTTTTCCAATGCTTTTACGCCGAAAAGCTGATCCCGCACATAAAATATAGGAAGCTTTATTATCTTATAATTTTTATTTAATTATCAAATTTTTTCTTCAAATCGTAATGAAAGCAAATGAAATTACGATTTATTTTACTTTCGTCATTGCTAGGTTAGTTTATTATACTGTAATACTGATTTTTCAAAAATTGAAAGTTCATCTTCAAGGTGATATTGATATGTCTTTGTGGAAGATTTTAGTTTAAATAATGTTCTATTTTTATACCCTAGACCTAAAGTATAGGGTATATTAACTTTGGTTTAGAGTTTGTATCCACCAAAAGGAAGCGAGTTATATATGGACATGTATATATATTCTAAATCAGGATCACCTCCTCAGTCGATTTAACGATGTCCGTCCGATAACTTAAAAACTAGTAAAGTTTAGTAACCTACTATATAACGCTATCTTGATTTATATAGGAGGTTACTAATTACGAAAGGAAGGCTAGGTTTGAATCTGAACAAAATTGGTCCATGGGTTCGGATTCTGGAAGCTTCCGAATGATTCTGGATCACACGAAATTATTTCCAAAACCAACAAAGATAAAACCCTTTAATTTGGTTTGGACAATGGGTTCGTATTTTGGAGACTTCCGAACGAGCACAAGAACAAACGAGTATATCTCCAAAACCAACAAAAGTAGAACCTTTAAATTTAGTAGAATGGTGTTTTGGCGTGTTCTCTTTATGTCCCGGTTCAAGCAGCTGCCAAAAAACATGGATTTTTAATTTAATTCGAATTATTCAGGTGTAGGGTATTAATAAGTCGGTTGCATCGACTTACTGATTTTCTTGCTTAGAATTATTATGGTACATATTTTGGTTTGTAAATAAACATTAGTTAACGCAGTTTAAAAATCAAGATTTTAACCCTTTATTATTATTATCATAAATAAATTTAATTGAAATTAAATTAACATATTAATAAATTTCAATAAAATTTTTTTTTGATTACTATAATTGAAAGAGCCATATAGCAAACTCTATAAGATTGAAGAAAGTTCATAACTAAATAATAAAGATAATAAGCCATTTAATTTCAAATAGATACTGATAGTCTCTGTTGTGCTTTTTAGGGTTAAATAAAATATAATTTTTTTTGAAAATAAACAAGTTTTAAGACTCAATGAAAAATATCTTGTACTAAAATAATGTAAAATTGATGATTTCTTAAAATACGTAATGCTAACTAAACTAAACTGTATGACCAATTTAAACTAAATGAATTTGAAATAGTCTTTATTATGAAAACTAAAACAAATTTAGAAAAATACAATATTAAACTGTTTTATAAACTGCGTAACTAAAATTTTTCACTTTATTTTATTCAGTCTGTTGTTTATTTTCTATTTTTATTCTATCTGTTTATTTAAACTTTTCTTTTTTTAGTGATTTTTTAAAATTAGCATACCTTTTTTTTTTTGTTTTTTTTATATACCCTTATTTTTGGGGATGGCTTGGATATTTTTTTTCCGGCAAATTTTGTGGTTAAAGTTTTAACCAAACATAAAAAGGAAGAATTTTCCTCAAAAATCCAACAAAAACAAAAAAAAAATGTGAAAACCCATGCAAAAGTAACAAAAATAAAAACGGATTCAAATTATATCTTAGGTTAAAACAGCTTTTTGCTTTAAAAAAAAAATGAATGTTCAGTATAACGAAACCATCATTGAATTTAGGGTATGCAAACAAAAAATGGTTTTAAAATTAAAAGGCTGTGATATTTTGAAAATCTTAAAAAAAGGTTTTTATTTAAAATATTTTCAGGATCTGCAGTTTTAAAGTGAAAATTTTGTTTTTTATCAAAATTATGAAAATTTAAATCTTGGGAATGATTAAAGTTTTTTTTTAGCATGAATGATTCTCTTTAAGGTGTTATAATTTAATAAGCAAAAATGTTGAGGCTGGATTTTGAATTTTAGTGAGAAAAGTAAAATATAATATACCTATTGTTATTCAATATTTTAAGTTGTTAACCACAGGTATATGTTGAAACAATATGGTTTGCTAGTAAAAGAGTAAAATTATGGAAAGGAAGTAGGATGTTTGGGAATTAGGAAGTGGGATGTTGGCAATATATCTACTTTTATTCCTATTAATAAACGTTATCTCACTAAATTATCCAATTTAATTACTATAATATATAGAGATACAATTCTATTTTTTTTTATGTTTCAATTATAAGATAAAATTGTTTGTTATTTATATTTATTGATATTAATTGAATATCTTTATCTTGACCTGCTATTAATGAAATGAATGTTTACATATTATGTTATTATGATAATTAAAACTATATGATGTTATTAAGTAATTGGTTGTATTCCTCTATTTCTCGAGTTAACACCTCTATTGTTGAAAATTTCTTATATATACCATATGTCATCTGAACCATATGTCATATGTTTTCTACCGATTCCACGTCTTTCTTGGATTTTCCTTTGAATTATTAATTCAAGTGGTCAAGATTTAGGATAACTAATAATGTGACCAAAATGTGAGCTTTTAAATTCTTGATTGGTGTTAGAAATTGACAAGACGTTTGCATTCTTTGTAGAATTTCGAAATTAGAAATATTTTCTGTGCAAAATATTTTAAGATAATATATGTTTTTGTTTTTTTTTTAATGCATTTCTCTGCCACATAAATGTGGACAGGAAATTACACAGCCTTTCCTGTTCAGGCGTGGTGTAAATGTCGTAAGGGGGAATAACTCTTACGACGTGTGTGAGATTCGAACCCCCACTGCCTCGGTGTTTACAGCGTATTTTATACGCTCTTACCCACTAGGCTACCGAGGCGCCTTTTGTAAATATTTAAAGCGCATTTACAAATACAAATAAAATTATCCCAACAAATTAAAATGTTATCATATATAATGCTTTTTATTATTATTTAACACTTTTATCTAAATTATTTGTTTGTAAACATTGTATGTATGTATTTAAAATTCTTACCACCATTAATTTTTTTTCCAATTCATTTATTTTTGTAAAAGTGGTTTAAAGATTTCAAAATTTTTCTGTCAGTGCTTTTATTTCAGCTCTAAAGTATGTAAGTCGTTGTCTTTTTATTTCAGTGTTCGTATATTTGAACTTTTAAAATTTATAAATCTCTTTATTATGGATCGCTAAGCAATATTTTACCCACTAGGTCACCGAGGCCCTCTATGTGTTTTAAAAGACCATAAACTAAAGATGCGAATTATAATGAAATGAAGATAAATTATAGTTATTATAAATTAAAATTTTGTTCATGTATTTTTCTATATAATAGACATAAACTGATAGGTATTACTTTATTATTGTCTGCTTTCAATTTGAAAACAATGCACGAATAGTATCTGAATTAAGTCAAAAGTTAGTTAAAAAATATCTTTGACTTTTATCAAGATTATCAGGATATCAGACGTCAAATGAGAATTCGATACTGATTGTAACACTCAACTAGTTCATTCAAATCTACAATTAACCATAGAAATAAAAGCATTTTAAACAGATTTAGTTATCAAGAACGTCGCAAAAATTAATTTTGTAAGAAGCAATTGCTAAAAATATTAGTCTGCATATTATTAATTAGTAATATCGTAAAAATAAATTTAAACCGAGAAAAAAAATGTTTCAAATAGGTACATATATAAACGAGGAACAATACAGTTGCCTTTGTCAACTCTTAGATACCCGTACGAACCGTTAGTATGTTCACAGCCTGTCACTCTGCTCACAATATTATTTTTTTAATATTTTAGTATTTTAAAATAATTTGGGTGAATTTTATAATTTCTAGTACTATGGGTTGTACATATATTCAAACTATATGTTTATATGTACATTCTTCAAAAGCAGATTCTAACCTTCCACATAACGATTATCAATCCAAAACTTTTTCAAATATTCTATAGTACCATTTAATACTAAGCGGTAAATGTATATTAAATTTACTTAGTACAAAATAGTAAATATAATTTTAAATATTATATTATATTTAAATATTCCATTGGCAGAATAATTTCTTGTAGAATAATTTCTTGCAGAATGTATGTAAATACGGCGCTATATAATACACATCTACACTCTTATCATTCATTCACTAGTGTCATATACGATATGTAAATAAACATGATATTATATAAGTATGTATATATATTAATATCATATAAATAAAAATTCTTCAAGCAACCGTTATGTTGTTTATTTATTTACATTTTTATGTACTACGCATTATATCCTCAACAATTTCAAATTATCGAGTAAAACAAAATGCAAAAAATTCGTTAAAGAAATTTCTTAGAAAATTTGAAAAAATCAAGTAACACTTTCGTCAATTATAAAGTAACCCTATATTATTAAAAAAAGTTGTTAACAGAAATAAGAGTATAATGTTGGAGATTTAATTTTTGTGTATTACTTCAAAAAAATTTTACCAGGTGTTCAAGTTACAGGTGTTTAAAAATAGGAAATTTTCAGTTTTTGACCCCTTACAGCTCCTAAACGGAGGGTGATACAAAAAAAATTTCTGAAATGACTCATACTTATTTTCAAAGATCTAACTTTTGTCAACTTAAACCGATTAGAAGATATAAGGGTAGAAGGATTTTGCAAAATATGAACCACAAATATATATTTATTGTATATATACTTTTAAAGATAATGAAAATAGTAATCGTTTGGCGTTTTGAAAATGAAGATATATCTTATACTACTTGTGCTATAACAATTTAAATATAGAGCTTTTTTGAACCTCTGGGGAGCTGTAGCTCCGTAACGGGTAGGGCTACAAAAAAAAGTTATTAAAAATAAAATTAATATTTTTGTGAGATCTATCAGTATTTAAAATTTTATAGCTCTATTGCAAAAAAAATGTGGGGATCTAAAAGTTAGGTGTTCGAGAGCTACCCTAAGGCTTGGTCCAAACTCAACCAAAAAAAATAGGGAACCTACAAATTACTCCCAGAATATTTTGTGTAAATTTCAAGATTCTAGCTTTTTTAGTTTTTGAATTAGCGTGCTGACGGACGGACGGACGGACGGACATGGCTCAAAAGTCTTAGAATTTTTTTCTGATCCGATCCATACCTTTGAAGGTATATCTAGCTCGCTTATTTCGAGGTGTTACAAACGGAGGAGTAATTTTATTATACCCGATCCTATCGTACGGGTATAAAAATGTAGGTACCTAATATGTCTTATGCTTAAGCGTTTTTTGGGAGGCTAAATGGGAGATTAAGATGATTGTAACATTTTCACTGTAATTTATGAAGGATTGTTAAATATTCATTTAACAAATAATTGAGTTTTGCAAATTTTTCTAAAAATTTAGGGTTGTGTAGGTTGGGTAAGAAAATTTGAAGAGTAATTTTGGAGAGAGATATATGTTAACCATTTTGGGAGACACATTGGATTCGACATCTGATTCCATAAACGTCACAAAGCGCATGTCAAAAGAATTTAAGCTGTGTCACAATTCATAACATATTCAACTCAGTAATTTTTAATTGACTTCTTTAAACTAAGTTTAATCGAAATATTTTAAAGTCATATTCTACGAGTTTGAATGAATGAATTTTTTTTTTTTTAAATAACGTTGATTTTTTCT
The DNA here is from genome assembly GCA_947095535.1 of Poecilobothrus nobilitatus. Lineage (NCBI taxonomy): Eukaryota > Metazoa > Arthropoda > Insecta > Diptera > Dolichopodidae > Poecilobothrus > Poecilobothrus nobilitatus. The sequence goes on along the minus strand of OX352772.1, from coordinate 300,121,002 downwards.
ATTTTAGCTCTCTAAGAACAATCCGCTGCATCACTGCAGAAAAGTGTGCATTAAAAATATTTAGTAGTTTAAATTAGCACTTAATTTTTCCTAGGCACTATATGAAATTAACAAAAGGAATGTGCATTTAAATTAAATTGTCTTAGAAACTATTTATTCTGTTTGATAACTTATTGTTTTATTAACGAATTGGTGTGAGATAAAAAGAATAATAAACCCACTTTTACTATTGATTGAATCTATACTATTGAATATTATTGAATCAGTTTGATCAACCTGAAGTTGTTTTTTTTTTTTTAGGTCAAAAAAGAACTTTTGAATTATTTATTCATTTACACTATCATTTTCTGTTTTTACGAGGTTAGATGAAAAACTTTAAAACTCATCCGTGATTCTTCCAGATAGTGCTTCACTTTAAGCAACCAAATCTTTAAGCAACCTTTTAAAGGAAACATTAGATGGGATCTTTAATACAATAATGTATAGATTGGTTTATTGGATAAGTATATGGGAAGGATTAGTGGAAAAACGAGGTTTTGAAACACTTAAAGAAATTTTAAAGAAAGATGTTTATGTTCATCTTAAACTTTGCTAAATATACATATATGTTAACAATTTTGGGGAACACATGTGCATGACGAACGAATTTCCATAAGTTGTTCCATAATTTACAACATAGTCAACTCAATTTTTAATTGATTTCTTTAAAATAAGTTTGATCTAAATATTTTCAAGTTATATACGAGTTTGCAATTGAAAATAGACACGTAAAATAACAGGACAAGGTGCGTTTTCACAAGCTTTTATACAGACACTATTCAGGTAAAGGCTTCATAAAGCTGCCATACCAATTTTTGTTGTAAATTTAATTTTTATTTTTATTTTTAGTTTATTCCCCTGTCACATAAATGTCACAAATTACACAGCCTTTTCTTTTCAGGTGTGGCTGTAAATGCCGTAAGGGGGAATTATTCTTACGACGTGTGTGGGATTCGAACCCACACTCCCTCGGTATTTTTATACGCTCTTACACGAGGTCTGAATAAAAATAATATTATAAACAAACTGATAGTATTTTTTATTTAAAAATAGTAAAACAGATTCATAGACGGATATTTTAGAGTTGACAAGAACAATTTTATACTTCCTCGTTTATTTACCGTAGAGATCAAAGTAATTCAAAATTATTAAAATTGTATTATTATACATGATCAAAATTAATACTGACTAATACTCAACGTTTTTTTTTTCTTTTCCATTACATATTATAAATCAAATGCCGGTATAAAATCATAAAAGTTTTCCAAGTCATCAAGTTAAGATTGATAAACTCTCAAAAAATTAAACTTCAATATTTACTATGCCTCTAATATTATCTTCGACATTTTGATTTTGACATTTTTATTTTTTTTTCTTGATTTTTCTCTTAAATTTTTTTTTTATTTTCACATTTCATTCTCTCAAAAAGATAAAACGACAGTAAGAGTTCACTTTTATAAAGGTTTTGTATATATAGACATCCCTTATCATGGTTCCAACAAATATTACAACAAACACGTTATGACAACGTGTCAACATAATTTTTCGTACGTGGAAAAAAAACCATGGCTTGAACAATGGTTACAATTACTTTTATTTATTTCTTTTTTCAAAAAAAAATTTTTTTATCAACTTAAATGTATCAAACATGAATGGTTACGCTCAGACACCATTCCAATATTCTTTTATTTATTTGTATCTAATGGTATATAAAATATATAGTTAGACAGTAAAAGGATATCAACGTTATTATCAACGCTTTTTTGGATTTGGTTTGACAATTTATAATTTTGTCTTATTCCTTTCTTATTTTAAAAATTTAAAGTTACAGTATTATTATTGCTGCTTTGGATGTCTGCTCATCTGTTTAATATTTAGTTGTCGTTATTTAAAGAATAGTATTACTGTAAAAGTTTATGCAATGGCTTAAAGATTTTGTGGTTAAGTATTATTGAAGACAAGGTATTTTTATGATAAGCAACTGAGTTGTTTGGAAGGGTGTGTTTCTATTTGAGCTGCAATAAGTTAAGAAGACATCGATAAGAGCATAGTTTTTTTTTAAATTCTTATATTGCGTTTATATCGCAGTTGCACGATAGCCGATAGAAAATAGTAGTGTTTATTCCTGTACGATAAGGATCGGGTATATTAAAATTGCTCCTCCGTTTGTAACACCTCGAAATAAGCTAGCTAGATATACTTTCAAAGGTATGGATCGGATCAGAATCAAATTCTAAGTCGATCAAGCTAAATTGATAGATATCACAAAAATATTAATTTTATTATTAACAACTTGTTTCTGTAGCCCCACCGGTTACGGAGCTACAGCCCCCCCCCCCCAAGCTCGAAAACGCTCTATATTTAAATTGTTATAAAACAAGTTGTATAAGATATATCTTCAATTTGAAAACGCCAAACGATTACTGCTTTTATTAGCTTTAAAAATGTGTATATAATAAATATATATCTGTGCCATACGGTGTCTTAATTTACCGTTATGCGAAACTCAAATTTTGCTAAATTCTTCACTCCTTCTATCTTCCAAAAGGTTTAAGTCAAAAATTTTGAGAGAAGTTAGGTTTATGAAAATAAGCATGAGTATAAGCAAATAAGCATCAGAAAATATTTTTGTATCGCCCCCCGTTTTGGAGCTGTATGGCGTCAAAAACTAAAAATTCCTTATTTTTAAACACCTGTGACTTGAACACCTGTCCAAATTTTTTTAAAGTAATATAAAAAAAATTAAAGCTTCAACATTATATTTTTATTTCTATTAACAACTTTTCTTAATAATATAGGGCTACCTTAAAATTGACGAACGTGTGACTTAATTTTTCGAAATTTTTCTAACAAATGATTTTTAACGATTTTTTTGAATTTTTGTTTACTTGAAAATTAAATAAATAAAAAATATAATGGTTGCTTGAAGAATTTATATTTATATGATATTAGTATACATACTTATATAACTCATATTTATTTACATATCGTATAAGTCACTGATGAATGAATGACATATAATACATATGTATAGAATAAATTATTAGTATTAAATGGTACTATAGCATACCTATTTGGAAAAGTTTTGGATTGATAATCTTTATGTGGAAGGTTAGAATCTGCTTTTGAAGAAAGTATAAAGATATAGTTTGAATATGTACAACCCGTAGTTCTAGAAATTATAAAATTCACCCAAATTATTTTAAAATACTAAAATATTAAAAAAATAATATTGTAAGCAGAGTGACAGGCTATAAACATACTAACGGTTCGTTCGTACGGGTATCTAAGAGTTGACAAAAGCAAATGTAGTCTTCCTCAATTTAATAGAAATTAATTTTTAATTAAAAAAAATGTAAATATATAATAATACTTTTTATTTCAATTAAAAAATAATTTTTTTTTTTTGGCAAATTAGAATACAAGCAAATTACATACAGTCAAATTAAATACATTTAGAGTAATCCATTTTTTTATAGTCGATGAGAGTTGTAGAAATACAATAAAGCTTTCTTGATACACTTATCGTTTATTGATGATGAAAGCGAAACGCAAATTGCAAATACTTCAATATTGAAGACCAGTTTTTTACCTTCTATATGCTACGCTACTATAGATGATCTAATTATAATTTCGCAGTTCCAGTATAAACTCATCGTAATACATAAGTAATACACTGTTTATTAACATCCCTATATATACCATTTTAAAATTTAAAGTCATTTTCATTTACAACTATTGAAATTAATTGTAGCTAAAGACATAATAACTATATACATTTATAGCAAACTTCTGAAAATATATTCTGAATTGCATATTCTGAATATTTACAAAAAAAAAAATTTTCCAATTCAGCAAATAGCTTGATTTTTACGCTTATCTTTTATTTGAACAACTTTTTTAATAGCGTCCCCAATAACTTAACCTGACACTTCATCTACAAATTTTATATATTTTTTACAATATAAAAACTTACAAACTTACTCTAAGATATTTTGGTACAACATACAAAAGACCTAAATTATATGACGTTAATGAATAATACCTTGATATTTATTTTTGTTATAACCTAGTATACAAAATAAATTGCATATAACAAGGACCAAGGATTTAAATTATTGATTCAATAAAAATGAATCCAAAATCGAAATTGATAAAATTAAATATACTGCAGAGGATATTATTATTACAATACCGGTAAAATTGTGCTCTGTACTTTTTTAGCATATTTCCAAGGAAATTTTGAAAAAATGTGCGAATTAATTTGACTGTGTCCGTTCATTCGTCCGTCCGTCTGTCCGTCTGTTTACAAAACTTCTACATCATTAAAGCCCTATTTTTAAATGCATATATCTCATAATTCAACAAGATTTTTTTTACCTTTGTAAGTTGTTATCAGCATTGAAGAATTCTTTTATATTTAGTATTTAAATTAACCGTTATGTAAAAACTAAATTTTACATGATATTTCTCTTTTCATAACTCCGGCACGCTTTTAGATAGGAACTTGAAATTTTGAGGCAAGAAAGAACTTTAAAAATTAATATAATTTTCCTCAGAAAATTGTACCATCCCCTGCTTAAGAGATATTAGTGCATTTTCCTTTTTTTAGACACCTGTAACTTACGCACCTGTACACATTTTTTTTTTGGCAACATATAAAAATTAAAGCTTCAGTAATATATTTTTATGTGTGTTAACGGTTTTTCTTAGTTATATAAGGTTCCGCAATTACAGCCCCTGAAAATTTCAAAAAAGTCCTATTTTCACATTTTTCCTTATATGAAATTTTCAAGTTTTGATGCATGTCATAATTCTAAATAGTTTGTATTATCTTTTGGAAATGTGCGCTTTTAAAAAACGTTGGTTTACATTCTGCTTTTTTTTTTTTGTTTTATTTTCTGCAACCAACAAACAAATTAAAAAAAAAAAAACTTATAAATATACGGTTCTTAGTTTGTATAGAGGTAAGAGATATCAGAAGAGCCAAAATAAAAATATAAAAAAAAAAGTGGTGTAAAATGAAAAAGTAATATAAAAAGAAAAATGAAAAAAAATTTCTAGAAGGTCCTGTAAAATATTACGCTTTAACTTCATTAAAATGTGATTCTTTCCACCTTGTTTAACCGCAATTTACAGGTCATTTTTGAGTTACTTTTAAATGTCACTTTAAATTTTTTTTTTTTTGCGGTCTCTTTACTTCTTTATAATTTTTTTTTTTTATCAGTTCTCGGTTGGTCGGATCGTTTGTGTTTTTTTTTAGAGTGTTTACCGGAAAGAAAGCAACAACTCACATTCAATAATATTATCCATGATATTTGAACTTTTCGCAATGTATTTTTTTTTTGGTTTTTAAAATTTAATTTTATTTTATTTTTTTTTATTCTTTGTTTTTTTTTTTTTTTTGTGTTGAAAAACTCTAAAAAACTTACTTACAGTTGAACTTTTTTATTTCTTTTTTTATTTTTTTATTTGTTAAGGATGAATAATAATATAATCTCGATAATCTGTTGAATATATTTTTGTACTAAGTGGTGTAGAAGTTTACAAAAAATTTGAAAAAAAAAAAAATTTTTTTTAACCCAAAAGTATATTTTATAAAAACATATACACACATAGATATAATATACAGATACGTATACTCGTATATATATGATATGTATTACAATAATGGTAGTTCATTAACAATACTGTGCGGTGATAATGGAATAAAGTTTTTACCTTATATTTCTTTTATTGACTGTTAAAAATATTTTTAAATGATGTCTTAATGTGGTAAAACATTAGATATAAATTTTAAATGAATTTTATTGTAATTTTTGATTTGATATTTGAAAATTAAATAAAAAGATTTTGAAAAAGTAAAATATTAAAAAAAGTTTTAATAGTTCAAAAAAAAAAAAAAAACAACAAACAACAAAAAATCTGTGTAAATTTAAAAAAGAATATAATTTTAAAAAGAATATTAGACATTTTCATTTTTTATTGAAAAGAAAAATTTATTTTTTGCTCTTTTCTGTAAATAAATAAATCATTATTTTGAAATCCATTTAATAAAATTGGATATGATTCTATTATGAATGCAAGATTGAATGCGAGTATTAAACATGTTTGTTTTTTAGATTAGGGTAGAAATTAATTACATATAACGTATACATAAATCATTAGGACGGTCTTTTTGTTTGTCGATCACAGCATTATAAACTTAAAAAAAAAAGAAGTAAGAATAATAATACTCGTAGATAATAGAGAATAGTCCTTTCAGAAAAAGGTAATTATTTTTATATTCATTACAAAAAAATTATTAAAATAGAAGACAAAAAAAATGGATTAACTTTTTTCAATATGTTCATCAATAAAAGGCTAGGTTTACTCGTACTAGAGTAATTCATTTTTTAATAGCCAATAAGAAGGTAGAAAATATAATAAAGCTTTCTTGATGGTCTTATCGTTTATCGATATTCAAAACGATACTCAATTGCAAATACTTTAATTGAAAATCAGTTTTTTTACTTTCTATGCTACGCTACTAAATATGATCTCATCATTATTTCGTAATTCCAGTATAAACTTATCGTAATACATAAGTAATACACAGCTGTTTATTAATATCTCTATTTATTTCATTTTCAAATTTAAAGTCTTTTTGATTTACAACTATATAGCTAAAGATACAATAAAAATAGGTTTACTCTTTTTCATAACTTTTACAAATTCTTAACATTTCGGTCTTGCGATTTGCGTACTCGTATCGCAATTAACCAATTGGAAAATCGGGAAAATTTTTAATTTATTTTTTTGCGCAATTAATACATGTGCAGTTAAATTAATGGAGCCACAAAAAATACTAAAAAGCAAGATCTTAAAAAAGAATAAAAAAATTCGCGAATAATTATATTTTCTGAAAATTTGCTTTGATTTTAAATTGAATCTTGTCGTATTCATAATCTTAAAATATTTTAATAAAAATAAAACAATTTTACTGTGGAAACCCTTAGGAATCCATTAAATGAAATCTATGTGCAAAAGAAGTCTAACCTATATCCGAAATCATTGTCTCTAATAAATGTTAATGTAATTTTGTTAATTGACCTTAATTTTAATATTTCATAATATTTAGAGTTACTTTTCCTTAAATTTAAATAATGCATTTCCTAAATATATAAACAATATATTCATTTACTAACTTATAACCCCTATATCATATAAATATAAGTAATTAATTGAATTTTAAACGAAATAAATCATTTTATATAATATGTGGTATTTGTCACCCTGTTGAAGAAACAGTCATTTGAAAAAACACAATTCATATGACAGAAAATGTCAGCAAAAATAAATAACAAATTGTTAATATTAAAAACCCAGGGTTTTAACTCCAAAACATTTTTAAAAAATGAATAAAGAGCCGCAGGACTTAATTTCATTAGATTATGAACTTTAATTCCATTTCAAAAAGGAATTAAAGACCAATTTAATAAAAAATTTATAATTTTTGTATGCGACAAATAAGCTTCTATTTCATTTAAATGAATGTCACTTGCCTTTATTTCCATTTACCTACACTATCATTTAACAGTTCTTTATTTCATTTTGACTATGAAATGCCATTACCCAACTCGCTGATGTCTCTCTTAATTTAAGTTCTCGTATAAGCATAGATATAACTAAATATTTTTAAAATTATAAAATCTCTTTCATTAATTTATTACATAGATATTTTAACAACAAAACCTATAAAATATTAATTTCAACAAAACGAATTTAAAATAGTAGGATACTACCACTAAACTAATTTTTGAAACCTTGATTTTGAAATCAACTCTAAAATCTTTCCTAATTTCTTGCAATATCAATAAAAATTCCTTTCTTGCACTAAAAACGACTAAATATGTTGGTCTTAATTCTAATTTAAAAAGAATTAAAAAATTTTACAGATTTTAATTCCTAGAATTTTAATTCCTTGAGCGGTCTGTCATCACATTAATATTATATAATATTTAAAATTGACGTAAATGATTTTTTATTTTTAAAAGTAAATTATATAATCAATAAAACTTAATTAATATTCTTTTTTAAATTTATTTATTTACAGTTTTACCTAAAGGAAGTCCAATTATTTGGACAGATCAAAATCATTATGAACCTGGTGATATATTAAGAGGAAATTGTACATGTTCGCCGGCACGTCCAAAACCAATGATTACATTTACTTTAAATAATATTGTGGTAAATATACATATTATAATATAATCTATTACTTAGAAAGTATTGTATTCTTTAAACAGTATTTCATAATTTGTTTATTTTGATTTCAATTCAGTAAAAAATTTTAATGCGAAATATTATTATATACAGTAGAAATCGTTTAAAATGACAGCCGCTTAAGATATCATGTCAGTTAGAATGAAAAAATTTCATATTTTCAACAATTTCAACAATAAAACAATTTCATCAAATTTTAGGTACCGCAATTATTACAAAAAAAGTTGACAGCAACAAAGAAAAAGATTTTAGGAACTTAAAAATTGCTCATTAGATTCAATTAGATTCAAAATATGAAATTTTGATTAAATGAAAATCATTTTTTTTTTTTCCACGCTACCCAAACACTATAAGAACGGATTCATTAATACATTATTGTAGGTTTGGATGAAGAGGAAAGAATGTAGAGGGAAATAGGATTTAAGAGAAGAATTGGGACGCAATTAGAAACGAATCTGTACAGTTTTTTTTCGAAAAGTAGTGTAAAATTGCGCATTTCAATCAGAGAAGAACACATTAGATGGAAGCATACTTCAAATTTTAGCAGTTCTTACAATAAATGAGTTTACATAACCATCGTTTTAAACCACCTAGGAATAGTGTATAAATAAGCACTGGAAGCCACTTGAAGCCTTCCTAGTCTTCCTAGATACTAGTTGCGTAATATATTGTATATAATATACAGGGTGTCCAACTCAAAACTTATGAAGAACGGAAGTGATAGAGAAGTTCATAACAAACAAGATATTGTTCTGGAGGGGGGATCTATTTCTAACCGTTTCCGAGATAATGTTCTTCCAAGTAATTTCATTCACTTTTTAAAGAAATAACAATATCTTTATCGCTGTATAACATAGAAGATTCGTTTAAATGTCAGTAGCTAGCTGAAGTTAAGGGCTTTCGCACTAATATTTATATTATTTATTTTTAATTATTTTTAATAGTTGAAGAGTTACACGGTTTTAAATACGAAAAATATTAATATTTTTCACTGTTTTTATAAAATAACTGTAATTTTTGCATAAAAAACCGTTATTATCTAATGTATCAACTTTATTTCATTTTCAATATCACCTTTTCCTCAGCTTCAATTTAAGTTCATATATTTTTCTTATCATTTCTCTTATCTTTAACAGTTTTCAAGATAATTATCCAAATACAACCAGGTATGACCTCTTCGTGACCTTTGAGTTTCGGACACCCTGTATATACATACATATTATTATGTAATTTGAAATATATAAGAATTATACCTGTTTATTTTTTTTTAATATCGAAAAATATTAAAAAATTTTAATATAAAAAAAAATAGAAAACCTTTTAAAATGTCGACCGCTTTAAGCCAATAACATAATTGATGACCCCTTTTCAATGTCGTTTTAAACCGTTTTTACTGTACCTATTTATTGAAAGTTTTTTAATTTTTTTTTTGTTTTTGTTTTTTGTAATCAATTTTCATTATTATTTATTAATATTCAAAAATGTTATAAATGTGCAATATTTTTATATTTTATAAATGCATAATATAAAATGTGCACTAAAAATAATTATGTATGTAAAAAAAATGAATAATTATAATCCATAGTAATCTGAATTTTTTTTTTTGATATTTATGTTTAAATAAATTCTAATCTAAAAATATAATTTGTAAACCAAAATAACAAAAAAAAAAAAAAAAATTGATAATAAATTTTAATATAAAACTTAGTTTTTTTTATATTTCAATGTTTTTATATTTATAACATTTTTACAATAAATAATAAATAAACTATAAATAATTAATACTTAAATTTTTATAACAAATTTATTTTTTTTTAATTTTCATTATTTATTTTAAACAATTTATTTTAATTAACAAACATTTTAAATTTTAATAATATTATGTAAATTACTTAATGTGATATAATCATTTTTTATACTTTAATTATACAACTGAAATTATTTAATTTATTATATTATGTTATACTAAAACTTTATAATAAGCACTATATACACTTAATATATTACTTAAATATGACTTATATATGATTTAAAATTAATAATTCAGTTTTATTGTGGTAATTCTATTGATTCTCTATTTGATGACCCTGTATAAACGCAATAATTTTCCGAGAAAGTCAAATGCCACAACCCCCGCAATTGAAATAGCTAGACTATTTATGACCAATACGGTTAACGATGATCTAACTAAAATCGCTAGTTGGGGCTCCAAAAACAGAGTGGAGTTTAATTCTTCCAAAACCCAATGCTGTCTCATAACATTAAAAAAAACTAATTATAATCCTAATCTGAGGTTTCTCCGAGAAATCGTGCACCGATCAGAAAACTTGAACATTTTGGGCATGCAGCTAAATCAAAAAATGATGTGGAATGATCATATTTTTGATATAGCGAAAAGTGCTGCCAAATGCTTGGATTTTCTCTTTAGATGTAAATCGTATTTCTCTTCAAGCGACTTGTCCAAAATCTATAAAGCATATATACGACCTAAGATGGAATATAACTCACATATTTGGGCTGGCGCCTCATCCACTTCCTTAAACTTTCACGATCGAGTTCAAAAATGCGCCATTCGTCTAATTAATGACCCCATTGTGGGTAATTCTATAGCCCCGCTCGACATCCATCGTAATATATGAGCTCTTTCTCTTTTTTATAGATATTTTGTTGGTAATGACACTTGCTCAGTTGAAATAAAATCACTGATGCCTCCTCTGAAACAATTCCAACGGACCACAAGAGGGGCAGCAAATGCGCATTCCTACTATGTGGAACTACCTAAGTGGTACTCTACTGATTATAGCAATTCGTTTGTTGTTAGAACTGCAAAAATATGGAATTTATTACCATCCAGCGTATTCCCAAAAGAACAAATCCTCATTTGTTCCATCCCTATCCAATGCAAATCCTCATTTGTTCCATCCCTATCCAATAATCACAACTACTTCAAGTACAAAGGATCATATTCCTAGTTTGTGGTTTTAGAATAAAAGAAAAAAAAAATTATGTTGCACATGTTTAAACTTAATGCAACACTTTTTTCGAGTGATGTATAAAATTTGACTATTTTAGCACATTTTTTTTTTTTTTTAATTTTTTACTTACTTATTTGGAACAACAGTCCAAATCTTATAGATATTTATTCTGAGTTATGTTTAAAATAACTTCTGAACTTGTTTTCACAACATCTCGTTTCTTATTATATCAGTTTTTAAGAATCTATTTTCTTAAAATCTCGGTTCTTAACACTGTGTTTCGAAATTTATTTTCATGCATTTATTCCATGCATCCGTTAATTTTAAAATTGTTTCACGAAATACATCCTAAAAATAGAATATTGAAACACATAATCTTATATCTTATTTTGTTTAATCGAAAATCTGAAAAAGTGAAATTATATTCTTCTTTATCAAAAGTTAAAAATAAAAAAGACTGGATTTTAAGATGAGGCCGAATTTTAAGAATTAGGCCGAATTGTAAGAAAGAGAATAATGAGTAAACGGGATTTTGAGAAAATTGAATTTAAAACAACGTAAGTTTAAGAAATAAGAATTTTAAGATAATATGGTATTTTGAAAAAAAAAATGAGATTATATTAAACGAGCTTTCGTATCTCTCTCTTTCATTTATACTAAATCGGCCGTTCATTGATTGAACTTCAATTGATTCTATTTCAATTTATACTCGTATGTAATCTAAACTTTTTATTTCGCTTTCTGAAATTTTTTTTCCCAAATATGTATATGTATGGTATAGTTTTTGAAATTGCTTAAAGTACCTATATAAAAATTCTGTTTAATTTCAACATTTATTACATATTCTTCTTAATAGACTATAATTTATTGATCATACTAAATTTTGTTCATATTAACGCGTTCTTCTAATATGATTCACTTTAATGATATTTTTTTCTTTTAATTTAATTTTGTTTAATTTTATTAAAAATGGAAAAATAAATTTATAACATAATAGCAACAGTATATTTATGTAAATATTGGAAGAAATATTATGCATACAAAATTTAAATTCATTGTATGCCAGAGTTTGAAAAAAAAAACAAGAAAATCAGGGGCGTCGGTATTAATAATTTTTTTAATTTTAAAACAATTAATAAATCTAATACTACAATTGATTAAATTATTAGATTATTTTACGAATATTTTACGTGATATAAGGACTAAGGATTGCGTTATGCTAACTCCAAATTACTACAATATTGTGGATTTTGCTTCCACTTATAGCACTTCTGCCAGTCCTACTATCTCTAACAAACTAAAGATCTGGTGAGGATTTATTGTTAGCAGATCATCTCCGGGAAAGCAATATGTGAGTGTATCCGGGAGATTCTTTTTCTTCTTGATAAAACCTCCATGTACCATTATTTTCTATTTCAATTTTATTTAAGTGCCCCTTTAGACTTTATTTCATTTTCTTACTTAATTTTTTAGAGACATTTTTTATAAAACTGTATTTCGTGGTCACTTTATATCTTGAGGAAATTCAATGAGGGAGTACACATTTAGCGACTGATTCGTACGTGAGTGAGTACAAGTATTCCACTCATTTGTAAAATTGCTGACTTTGCAACTGTTCCACTGCTATGTGTATACTGGTGTGTATTACCTCTGTAGCTGCAATCATTAATTTTCTAATTGTTTCCCTCATACATATGTATCGTTAATTGAATTCTTTTAACTCACGCTACAGTGCCATAAGTAATCATCGGTCTCATCGGACTATAGTTTACATTCGCCTGACTGATGTACACTATAATCCGAGATTTATTGAGCAGCACGGATTTTCTGTGATCTTCCTGCATAACATGAGTGTTTTTTAACCTTTGTCACTGTTTTTTCAACTTGTTTATTCCACATCTTCATGCTCTCGAAGATTAAATCTAAGTTTTCTTTTCTAGATGGGGAAAACTGAAATGTAATTAAATAAAAATATTAAGTTTTAAAGTTGTGTTAGTTTTTAAAAAATATTAATTTTGAAAAACTGTATATTTTGATTCACAAAATTTTTTTTTATAAAATCTTCTATCGTAGATACTGCTAATGGTTTGTAGTTCGGCAATACTTTTTTTAGTTCTAAACTTTACAGTCGTTTATTTGAAATTAAATTTTATTATATGGCAGAAAAATCTCTTAAACTGAACATAATTAAACAATATTGTCTTCACGAAACCTAATATAAGCAAGTAAATTTAACATCAAGTCGATGTAACCGACTTATTAATACCCTACACCTGCATAATTCGAATTAAATTAAAAATCCCTAAGTTTTTCGGCAGCTTCTTGAACAGCCTCCCTTTCTTCTTTATTCGACTCGAATTTCAAGAATATAAAAGAGGCATGCTTTAACAACCTTGTACAAAATTTCAAGTTTCTATCTTTATTAATTTCGAAGATATGTTTGTTAGGGCTTCGGAAGAGTGTGTCAGAAACATGAAAGAACACCATTGTACCAAATTCGAAGGTTTTATCTTTGTTTGTTTTGAAGATAATCTCGATTGTTCTCCGGCTCGTTCGGAAGCTTCCAAAGTCCGAACCCAGAACCAAATCCTCCCAAATTTCAGAGACATAAATCAAACATAACAGAACATCATTGTATCAAATTTAAAGGTTCTATCTTTATTAGTTTTGGAGATAATCTCGTTTGCTCCGGAATCTTTCAGAATCCGACTCCACGGACCGATTTCGTTCAGATGCAATCCCCTCCGTTCTTTCGTAATTACTAATTAGTAATTTAATATATAAATTTCATCAGGATAACTTTATTAGTTTTTGAGGTATAGTGCAAAGGGACGGACGCACGGACGGACATCGTTAAATCGACTCAGAAGGTGATACTGCTTCAGAATATATATACATGTCCATATCTAACTCACTTCCTTTTGGTGGTTACAAACAACATACCAAAGTTAATATACTCTAAACTTTAGCTGTAGGGTATAAAAACAATTTATTTAAAACAAGTGTTCTATTTATCTTCAAAAATACTTCTTCTGACCCATCCCTGAAAAATTACTGTAAATAATTTTGCTGTTATATGAATATAATAATGAAAATGTTATAAATATATATGAATATTTTGCGGCAATTTCTTTTTCATTTTTCTCTGTTGAATTGGTTGTGGAATATAAAATTGAAATAAATTGACGTGAACATGACATATGTTTGGTTTAATTTTATGTACTATCTAAAAATGAAAATGATTTTATAATTACATTTGAATAATTGAAAATAATTTGTCAAAGTGAAAATGTTAAAATTTCATAATGTTAATAAGAATATAATGCATAAATACATATTAAAAATTTTAAAATATAATAAAATATTCACACAAAATATATATATTGTGTTTTATTTAAAGCGAATATAAGTTCCTACCTACCTACCAATGAGTACTATATTCATAATTGTTTTACATAAAATATCGTGCATTATGCATGAGTGCTTATAAATAAGTGATCATATATACATTTTCTCTCCAAGTTAACTAGAAAAAAAGTAATTTTAATATACATAATTATAATGTAATTTATAAGCAATACTGTTTAAATATTTAACATTCTTTTCTTTAAAACATAAAAAAAAAAACAGAAGAAACACAATAAAAAAATTTTTTTAATAAACAATCATAATAAAAAATCAACACTTTTTTATTATAAAATAAGATAACACATACAGGGTAAATATTTAGACTTGGGAATAGGAATTTTTTTTTTTAAATTCCAATATTAAATTAGTATTAATATTTAATAATGAATAATGGAAATCTACTTTATATAAAAACCTAAAAATATGCAATTTTAACAAATAGTTAATAAATTTAAAAACATTCTCAGCCCGTAATGGTGGAATTAGAAGAGGATTATCAAAATACTTTTTGTAATATTAGTTTTAATTAAATAAATAAAAAACATACTTTTAGGGACCTCGCTAATTTTAAGTTAAGTTAAGAACGGGGCTTATTACCCGAGAGGATGCGGGCCAAATCATGTCCAGGTAGCAAGTTTTATTAGTTGAGAATAAATTCCCTTATATTCCAAATATAGTATAAATATTAAATATTTTTTTTTTGCATTTCTCTGCCATATAAATGTGTATAGGAAATTACACAGCCTTTTCTGTCCAGGCGTGGCTGTGAAAGTCGTAAGGGGGGAATAATTCTGACCGCAGAAAGTATGTCTAAAATTATATCAACTAGAAAAAAATTTAAAGATTTATGATAGGAAATTTTTCATTGTTTCACTAATCACTTCTTTTGCAATTATTGCTTAGATACGCAATTTTTAGCTAAAAATAAAATTATGTTTTTCCTTTTAGCAGTTTCCACACCGTTAATAGTAGGGAATTTATTGTGTTAGCAAAATTTGGTGTTAATATTGGAAAAGTTATTTTGGTGATTTCCCTCGTCTTAAATATCTTACATTTTGAAAGTAACGCTATGTTATTTTAAGTCTCATTAATAATGTTTCGAGTATTGTTGCATCGGTTAAATTGAAAGAAATACGTTGAAATTTTATCAACAAATAGTCCTTTGAAATTCAAAAAAACGAGGAAGAGTGCAGTAGAGTAGACTGTGTCAACTCTGGGATACCCGTATGAACGTAATATATCCTATTATAAAACTTGATCATCTTTTAAAAACATTCAGAGTTTTAGTACCGAACTACAGAGATATATTTATGTAAATTGTGGAGTTGTATGACAGCTACCCAAATCTATTGCACCTAGCTTCATTAAGTTCCAAGAAATGCCAGAAGCCTAAACCGGCTGCATTAGATCAATCAAATTTTACAAAAGTTTTTGACATGCAACTCGACACTTTTTCACTAAATTTCAGATAGCTAGATTCAATAGACACTGAGTTATTTTCATTTAAAAAGAGAAGTTGTATGACAACTACCCGAACCTGTCATATCATCACAACCAAATTTTACAGAAGTTATTGCCATAAAAGTGAATTATCATTCGCAAAATTTCAGATACCTAGATTGAATAGACACTGGGTTATTTCCATTTAAAGAAAGACGTTGTATGGCAGCTACTCGAACCCGGCGGTCGAAAATGCTGGAGTTAAATAGCAAAACTAACAATTTTACAAAAGTAACGTAAAAAAATTTTCAGCCTCCTAGCTCCTCTATTTTTTGAGTTATAGTGCGGACGGACACTGAGTTCTTTTCATTTAAAAAGAGATTTTGTATGGCAGCTACCCGAACCCGTCACACCACCACAACCAAATTTTGCAGAAGTTGTTGCCATAAAACTTGATCATCTTTCGCAAAATTTCAGATACCTAGATTGAACAGACACTGGGTTATTTCTATTTCAAGAAAGACGTTGTATGGCAGCTACCCGAACCCGGGGACAGAAAATGCTGGAGTTAAATAGCAAAACTAACAATTTTACAAAAGTGACGTAAAAAAAATTTTCAGCCTCCTAGCTCCTCTATTTTTTGAGTTATCGTGCGGACGGACACTAAGTTCTTTTCATTTAAAAAGAGATTTTGTATGGCAGCTACCCGAACCCGTCGCACCAGCACAACCAAATTTTGCAGAAGTTGTTGCCATAAAACTTGATCATCATTTGCAAGATTTCAGACGCCTAGCTTTATTAACTTCCAAGAGGTGCAAGAAGCCTGAACCGGCTGCTCTAGGCCAACCAAATTTTACAAAAGTTGTTGGCATATAACTCGACACCTCTTTACTAAATTTCAGATTCCTAGCTTCAATAAACACTGAGTTATTCTCATTTAACCGGATAAGTTGTATGGCAGCTACCCGAACCCGTCGCACCACCACAACCAAATTTTGTAAAAGTTGTTGCCATAAAACTTGATCACCATTTGCAAGATTTCAGACGCCTAGCTTTATTAACTTCCAAGAGGTGCAAGAAGCCTGAACCGGCTGCTTTAGACCAACCAAATTTTACAAAAGTTGTTGGCATGTAACTCGACACCTCTTTACTAAATTTCAGATTCCTAGCTTAAATAAACACTGAGTTATTCTCATTTAAGCGGAGAAGTTGTATGGCAGCTACCCGAACCCGTCGCACCAACACAACCAAATTTTACAGAAGTTGTTGCGATAAAACTTGGTCATCATTTGCAAAATTTCAGAACCCTAGCTTGAATAAATACTGAGTTATTTCTATATAAAGAAAGAAGTTGTATGGCAGCTACTCGAACCCGCCGACCGAAAATGTTGGATTTAAATAGCAAAACTAACAATTTTGCAAAAGTGACGCAAAAAAAAATTTCAGCCTCCTAGTTCCTTTATTTTTTGAGTTATCGTGCGGACGGACGGACGGACGGACGGACGGACGTACATGGCTTAATCGACTCAGAATTCGATTCTGAGCCGATCCATACCTTTGACACTATATCTAGCTCGGCTCCTTTAAGGTGTCACAAACGTAATGGCAAATTTATTATACCCTTGAACATAGTTCATACGGGTATAAAAAAAATCAAGATTTAAAAATTTAATTTGTTAATTTTTTAGTGGTTTTAGTGATTTTTAGAAAGTCACTAAGAGGAACTGTGCAAAGTTTTATGGATAGTGTTGGAGCTTCAACAAAGAAAAAGCGTGGTACCAAAATCAAACTTTAGGACGATATCTTTAGATATTATAATATATATACTGTTTTGCTTTTGGGATCAGAATATCCAAACGAATTTTGAAGGAATATTTTTAAGAAAGAAACAGTAGAGTAATGAAATCATTACGAAAGCATATAGATAGATTAACCATCGATGGATGGCATTAAAATCCTGTACCATTAAGAACGTGCAGTACCTAAAAATTGGAAAAAGATTTATATTAAAATTATTATAACGTAAGTTCTATAATATTAAGTTGTTAAACTTTTAATTTGATATGAAAAATTTATAATTATGTAAAACCATCAGAAAGAACAAATTTTAAATTTTGAGAGATGTAAAATCTTTCAAAATGAGCATAAATTATATCAAAAAAATGTTCGTATTCGTAAACAATATTAAACTTTACTATTTTAAACACCTGTGCACACGCATTTTTTAAAGAGGAAGCTAAGATAATATGGCTTATATACCCGTTACTAGATTTTGTATTAAAAATATTTGATAGAAATATGGGCTAGATCTGACTACCGTAACCACAACAAAATAATATAAAATTAAGATCGAAACAGTGATAATTTAAGAACGATTTAATCAAATTCAATAAAA
Source organism: Poecilobothrus nobilitatus (assembly GCA_947095535.1). NCBI lineage: Eukaryota > Metazoa > Arthropoda > Insecta > Diptera > Dolichopodidae > Poecilobothrus > Poecilobothrus nobilitatus. The sequence continues at coordinate 300,102,480 of OX352772.1, read as the reverse complement.
TTTATTTTATTTGGTTTGTGCCAGAAATGGGATTCCATGGTCTAAAACTGATGTTTCTGAATATACTGACATGGAGATTAAACTGTCCCAATGACGCACGATTAAGTTTATACAGTTTTTCGATTTGAAATTATAAAACAAGTTGCAGCTGTAACTCAACTAAACAATTTTATAAAATAAAGTGAAATATAATAAAATTAATTAAAAATTAAATATAAAATAAATGTATAATAAATTTTTTAACATTTTAATTCTTTCTATAATAAAAACTCTTTCATTTTTCCATCATTTATCATTTTTAAAAAGTCGCATTATAAAATAAATTTTTGAATTGTATCTATCTCAAATTAAGGACATAATATGACACTTCATTTCTTTTACATCTCGTACCTATTAATTAATTTATTTATAATTTGTTTTTAAACTTATTTAATTGTTTTATAATTATAATATTAAGGTAGAATTTTTACAAAGAATTGAAATGAAATAAAATATAAAACGAGAATAATGTAATTTTTTATTGTTCCAACTCTAAGATACACGCAAAAGAAAAATGTATGCTTTTTCCATAAATTTTAATCATCTTATATCAAATTTCAAATATCTGACTTTGTAAATGACGTTTATGTAAATTTAAAATTTGTATAAGAGCTACTCAAACTCTTCAGACCAAAAATCAACCAAATTTTACAGGAGTTATTGCCGTTATACAAAACCTTTTACAAAACTCAGATATTATCTATGCTTAAGTAAGTATACCAAGATATAAGGATTCCAATTTTATAGTTATATAACAGCTATGCGAATCTGTTGCCCTATTTTAACCAATTTTTGAATAAATTCTGACATTAAATATAACTTCTTTTGATGCCAGTTATTCAAATCTAAAGTCGAACTTGTTCATTATCAATGTAGCAATGTATGTCAGAGTTATAATTTTTTTTTTGTTTTATTTTTTACGAGGGTTGGTGGAAAACTCGAAAGTTACCAAGAGGAACTGCACTTCAGCGTAGTGTTGGACTTTAACCAACATAAAACCATCCCCTTTAAAACCAAACTTTCGGATAGAACTTTTAATACAAATGAACAGCTTGGTTTTGTGGATAGGGATTGGGGAAGGATGATTGGGAAAATTGGAATTGGGAAATTTGTGATTATGGGGGATAGGTAGGAAAATTTGGAAGGATATTTTGAAAAAAGATGTTAATGTTCTTCTTAAACTTAAGTAAATCGTACACATATGAATTACCAACTTTAGGGAACACATGCGATGGTATATGGTTCCGCAAACGGGACGTCCACCTAACAAACGAATTTCCATAAGTTTATTTTGCCATCTTGATAACTCGACATGATAGGGATGAGCCTCTGTTGCACTCCTTGTTTCTCGTTGGAAAACTTTGAGTGGAGGCATTGACCACGGAAGAATGAACGCTCGTATAGCTAAATCCACTATTAATTCAATCCCATCAAAAATATAATATATATCTTCTTTACTTTTCCACATCTATTTCGTCTTCCTTACAGTAGCAAAAACGTGATGTCAAATTTATTATAATCTTAGAACTATGTTCGTACGGTATTAAGGATATATTCTTAAATTTTTTTTCATATTTTATTTTTTGTTAAGATTTTTTTTAATGTTTATTTAATTGTGATAGAAAATTTTTTGAAGACATAAAAATATGAAATTTTTCTCAACATATTATTTAGAAAGCGAAACTATAGGTACAAAATATTATGAAATACATAACCAAATAAAATTGCATAAGAAAACATTCTAAAAAACTCTGTATCTACCAAGATTTTTTTGACAATATTCTGTATAGAAATTTTTTTTTGTTTTATACTTCTTACTAAATTCGCAACAGAATTCATCGAACGCCGTACAAAATCAATGGATACTTATTTGATTCTTAAATCGTGCGTTTTCAAGAAATTTTATCGGATACTGATTGATATTAAAAGTAACTAACAATTAAAATAAATATCTATAGTAAATTTTACTATGGCATGGAAAAGTATATTTCGATTCGCTTTAAAATCTAGTCTCTTTGTCTCTTGATATAAAAGTTAATAAAAAGCATCTTTTAATATGGACAGTGTTACAAGCATTATAAAGTATCTCAATTACCAGGGGAATCTGTTATTTTTCGTCCAAAATTGACTATTAACTATAGTCAGTTCTGCTAAAGAATGGTTTTGCTCTTTAAAAAAAAAATGCTTCAAATTTATTGTATTTAGTGATTCATGTTGACTCTGAGAATGCCAGTTGAATCAAGCAATCACAGAACATGATTTTCTACAGTATCCTTTTTCATATTATTCTAAAGAGATCTAAGCTAATACGATTCTTTTTTTCACTTTTTAGACTACATACTTTTAAACAATTTTATTTTAGTTTGTTATTAGGAAATAAAGTCTAGTAGATACACTTATCTTCAAAAAGAAATAAAATGCAAAACAAATTGTTTAATATTTTGCTTATTTCCCTTATCTTAAAATTTTGTAGTACTTTTTGTTTCTCTTTTTTTTTTTTTTATTTTTTCATTAATCTTGACAAATTGCTTAAACATTGTTTTTCTTGAAATTGAATCCTTGTAGAGCTTACATTTTTCTTTTATCCATTATTTTCTTTTAACTGTTCTTTTATTTTTGATTTTTTTTTTTTCTCTTTGCTCATCTTTTTTTGAGTTTTATAAGCGCAAGGAAATTCATTAATAAAGATTTTCCGAGTTTCTAATTATTACTGTTGCTTATTTTGTTGATGATGTTGTTGTTATATCCTGAATTCAAATTCGAAAAAAGAAGGATGATTTGAGAAAAATGGAGAAAAAAAAAAATTTAAAAGACTGCGTAAAATGAAAAACCAAAAGAAAAATTTGTATTCCCATTTTCTAATTTGATGAGTATTTTAATTTTTTTCTCTTTCTTTCTTATTAGTTTTATATTGTTTTTTTTTTTTGTTTTTTGACAATTTTTGATATAAGATTGAGAAGACAGATGTATTAGATAATAAGGAATGATTAAAGAATGAAATGATGAAAATTAAAGGATTTTTGATGAGATTTTTATGATCCTTTAGTAAAGAGTTTAGTATTTTTTTTTTTCGAAATATTATGATATTTATGTTTATATTATATTATAGTAATATAAACGGGAGAACAGCAGTTGCTCTAAACCTAATTCTCGGAAAGACAATTGGCATAAAACATTTTCGCATAATATCTCTATCGCATTTAGAAATTATTTCCTTTTAACGGTTTAACAAAATTTGATTTATACTAATGGGTATGGAACATATCACATAAAAGACTAATAAAGAAAATAAGTAATAGCACAATATTTAACAAAATATTTTTAAACTTTGTTGTTGAACAATGCTATGTATACAAGAAAAATCAGCGTTTCAGCATTTCAATAATTAATTTAGTTAGTATTTGGAGTCTTAATATTTGGAGCCTAATTAAAGTATTTGGGGTATAACTATTTGGAATACTTTTTGTTGAAAAAAGCATGTAAAAAATTTTTTTCAAAACGAATTTTCGATTTGGTTACAAAATCAGAATTTAATATAGAGAAATGATTGGAGTATTGTGATTAATATTGAACTGTAAATTATCGCCTAATTATTGATTTAAGTACAAAGTTATAAACATCATTATCATCCATCATCATCATGACCAACACTTTCAACCTTACTCCATTACCAATGAAACAAATATTATTTACAATATATTTGTGCCAAATGTCCTTTTTGCCAAAAAGATTTTTTGCGAAATGGCTTATTGCTTAAAGTTTATTTATTTTAACTTGTTTCATATTAAAAGTGTTATTATATTAACTGGCTTTATATTAACTATCATAAAGCCATAGCGTCATATAATACGAAAAAAGTAACGTTTAAATCAAATGGAGTAAACTTAAAACGAGTACAATAATCTATAGAAATTGATAATTGATTAATTAAATAAGTTTATTTCAAAGCTTGGAATAAAATTGCATATTTTTTTAGGTTAATTAAAATGATTTTCAAAATTTACTTGCAGGTGCTCCATTTAAGAATTTATTAAAAATGTGACGGTTTAAACTCTGTATTTTTATACCCGTATGAACTATGTTTAAGGATATAATAAATTTACCATTACGTTTGTGACACCTTAAAGGAGTCGGACTAGATATAGTGTCAAAGGTATGAATCGGCTCAGAATCGAATTCTGAGTCGATTAAGCCATGTACGCCCGTCCGCACGATAACTCAAAAAATAAAGGAGTTAGGAGGCTGCAATTTTTCTTACTTCACTTTTGAAAAATTGTTAGTTTTCCTATTTAACTCCAGAATTTTCGGCCGCCGGGTTCGGGTAGGTGCCATATAACTTCTTTCTTTATATAGAAATAACTCAGTATTTATTCAAGCTAGGTTTCTGAAATTTTGCAAATGATGATCAAGTTTTATAGCAACAACTTCTGTAAAATTTAGTTGAGGTGGTGCGGAGAGTTCGGGTAGCTTCCATACAATTTCTCCGTTTAAATGAGAATACTTCAGTGTTTATTGAAGCTAGGAATCTGAAATTTAGTAAAGAGGTGTCGAGTTACATGCCAAAAACTTTTATAAACTTTGGTTGGTCTAGAGCAGCCGGTTCAGGCTTCTTGCACCTCTTGAAACTTAATGAAGCTAGGGGTCTGAAATTTTACAAATGATGATCAAGTTTTATGGCTACAACTTCTGTAAAATTTCGTTGTGCTGGTGCAACTGCTTCGGATAGCTGCCATACAACTTCTTTTTTTAAATGAAAATAACTCAGTGTGCGTCCGCACGATAACTCAAAAAATAAAGGAGCTAGGAGGCTGAAATATTTTTTACGTCACTTTTGCAAAATTGTTAGTTTTGCTATTTAAATCCAGCATTTTCGGCCTGCGGGTTGGAGTAACTGCCATACAACTTCTTTCTTTAAATGGAAACAACTCCGTGTCTATTCAAACTAGGAATCTGAAATTTAGTAAAGAGGTGTCGAGTTACATGCCAAAAACTTTTGTAGAATTTCATTGGTCTAAAGCAGCTGGTTCAGGCTGCTTGCATTTCTTAGAACTTAATGAAGCTAGGTGCAATAGATTCGGGTAGCTGTCATACAACTCCACAATTTACATAAATATATCTCTGTAACGTCGGTACTAAAACATCTGATTGTTTTTAAAAGATGATCAAGTTTTATAGAAACAGGATATATTACGTTCATACGGGTATCCCAGAGTTTTTGAATCCTCTTTTTTTTTCGACATTTTTCCAAGTTTTTAAAATTTTTTTTCAAAAATAAAAACCAAAACTTAATATGAATATAACTAATAAATATTATATTGTATATTATATTAACTTCAGTTGTATATGTATATTATATATATTAAATATGAATTAAATGTTTTTTAATTGCTTAATATAATTCATATTAATTCTAGAAAATGAAAATTTTAAGTAATATTTTAAAAAGTTAAGCCAACTATTTATGACAGTTATTAATTACTCTTATTTTTTTTTTTAAACATTAAAGGATATTTAAGGATATTAAAACTAGATAATTTTCTGTTCTGTAACAATGATAATAAATTTGCTTCAAGCAATGTTTAAATTTGATCCAAAAATATATTTTAACATTTTAGTTGTTAAGTAAATTTAATATTATTATATTAAGATAAGGATTTAATGAAGAAATTCAAAAAGAAACAACCATTTTAGATCTTTGTATACTGCAATTAAATGGTTATATAAATTTTATGGAAAAAGCGTACACAATCTTATGTTCATGCGAGTATCCTACACTTGATCCAAATGAAAAATGATAGTGGACAAAATTATATTTTATAAAATAGATATAGATACTATTTTTTAAAAAATAACTGTGCTATGTTAAAATCATTTTACGTTAGACACAAAGTATTTGTATTTTTATTGGATTTTTTATTGGAAAGAAATTCAGAATAGAAAAACGGGCTTGTCATCCAAAAATATCTGTAATTTAAGGGGATTTAACCGAATACATTTTTAAATCAAGTACCCTTAGGTCGAATTATGCTTTTGGCATTTTTTTGAATTTAAGTATATTCATTAATAGATTTTTTTTCGAATTCGGTTATTCAATTATTAGTTTGGTTTATGCTATATATAATAATATTTTCTTCTTTATACGTTAAATAGTTAATTTGCTTCCAATCATTTTAAACTGTACTCAATTTTTAATTTTCTACTGTTTTCATTTAATAGTTTGGGGAAAAAATTCTTTTTAGCACATTTCCAAAAAAATTTTGAAAAAATGTGCTTATTAGTTTCACTCTGTCCGTCTGTTTACAAAACTTCTACACCGTTAAAGATAGAGAAAAAATTTTTTAACCATGGGTAGGTCTCATAAAAAAAATAACTTCGTGGAACAACTTTTTTATGTAGCTCCACCCATTACGGAGCTACAGCCCCTAAAACTTTGAAAAAGTCCTATTTTTAAATACATATATCTTATGCTCTGTTTTCAATCTGAAAACGCCATTCGACAGCTATTTTTTTTAACTTTGTAAATTAATATCAAAATTATACAATTTTTTTAAATTTAGTATTTAAATTTACCGTTATGTGAAAACCAAATTTTGCATGATTTTTCTACTTTCATAACTCCGGTATGCTTCTAGATAGAAGCTTGAAATTTTGAGGCAAGAAAGAACTTTTAAAATTAGTATAAGTTTGCTCAGAAATTTTTTTTGGACCACCCTCTGTTTATGAGCTATTAGGGGTTAAAAATTGAAAATTTGCTATTTTTAAACACCTGTAACTTAGGAATCTGTACACATTTTACTTCTGCAAGATATAAAAATTAAAGCTACAGTAATATATTTTTACGTGTGTTAAAGGTTTATTTTAGTTGTAGAGGGTTCCAAAGTTGCAGCTCTTCAAAATTTCGAAAAAGCCCCATTTTCAGATGTATATATCTCAAGCTCTGCGTAATAGTTTTACAATTTAAAACCGCCAGAAGATCGAAAATTTTATTATCTATATAAAAAAGTATCAAAATTATGTAATATTTTGTAATTTACTATTTAAATTTACCGTTATCTGAAAACCACATTTTGCATGAAATTTCTTTTTTCATAACTCCGGTACGCCTTTAGATAGGAATCTGAAATTTTGAGACAAGAAAGAACTGTTAGAATTAGTTAGGTAGCGGTAATTAGGTAATTAATTAGTTAGGTAGCGTCCCCTCTTTAATAGTTATAACGCCTCTAAAATTGAAAATTTGCTATTTTTAGACACCTGTAACTTAGACACCTGTAAAAATTTTTCTTCGGCAAGACATGAAAATTAAAGGTTCAATAATATATTTTTACGTGTGTTAACGGTTTTTCTTAGTTATAAAGGATTCCGGACTTACGGCCCCTCAAAATTTCAAAAATGTCATATTTTCACATTTTTTCTTATTACATGAAATTTTCAAATTTTTGTGCAAGTCACAATTCTAAACAGTTTTTATTGAGTTTTGGAAATGTGCGCTTTTAAAAACCGTTGGTTTACATTCTACCTTGTTTTCATCTCAAATGAGACCCCATAAACTTATCAAAACAAAACTTTCAAACTGATATTGAATTCGAAAAAGAAATATGTATTATATTTTTCTGTTGCCGAACAGTATGTTAAAATTAGTAGCAATGAAGGGCACTATTGCTAAATGTGGAATTATTTGTGTAGTGCACAAAAGCGAATAAATAAATTCAAAAAATTAAAATAATAGTTCAGTTTTTATCAAATTCTTCGAAAAATACTTAAAAATTAAATTATTAGTTTCACTCTGTCTGTTCGTTTGCCTGTCTGTTTGCAAAACTTCTACACCTAGAGCAATGGTGGATAGGTTTCATAAAAAATTATTATTGTGAAAAATCATTTTATGTAGCCTTACACATTACAGAACTACAACTCGTCCAATTTTGAAAATCCCATTTAACATTTTATTTATTCTAAAACAGCCGGTGTTCTTACATATATAAATCAATATCGAAATTATACAATTTTTTGGAATACAATATAGTGTTCAAATTTATTGTTCAGTGAAAACTAAATTTAGAAGAATTTCCTTCTTTGTAAATCTGGAACTCTTTTCTAAGTTACAATTTTTTGCAACCTTTCCTTATTTAAGATCTATGAGGTTAAAAATTAAAAATTTTCTGTTTTTACAAATTTTTTAAACGTAAACTAAAAAATTTAGTTTCATCATTATAATTTTACATGTCTTAACAGCTTTTCTTAATTATACAATTCCTTTTTCCTTAAATTCAGTTTTCCTTGATATCGGAAAAGAGTTTTCCACAATTTTTTCCTATGCATACAAATTTTGGTGCAAGTCAAAATCTTAACCATTTTATTGTTTTTTGGAAAGTGTTATAAACCTTTCGTTTAACATTCTACTTTGTTTGTGTCCAGATAACATAACAGAGAGGAATACTTAACTAGGTGAACTTAAACAATTTTTACTGTATGGTATTGAAATCAACTTAAAATTTATATCATCCCGGCTTCCATTTAATGAATCTCGTCAAAAATACCTTATGCATTGTGAGGCACTACTCAAAGCAAGGTGCTTTGAGTAATTAGTCACGAAATATTTTGGGTATCTTATTAATATTTTTATTAATCATTTTTATTAATATTTTTATTAATTTTAGTATCTATTAATATTTTTATATCAATGACATTACAAAAGAATGTCACTTTATATTCCACCTACATAATAGTAACTGAAGGATTAATTTTATGGAATTCAGTCAGACTTCTTTAAAAAAAAATCAGCTGTCTCTACCACAGGACCAACCGCCACTACACGAAAAGTACAATGTCAAAATTTATAGATTTTTTACATAATAATTTATATCAAAGCAAAATAACTTCTAATTCTTCTAATTTAACAACATTTTGTTTTATTCAATAACAATAATAAGCAATGCAATCGTAAAAATATATATATGTGCATTCATTCATACATCGATTTACATTATTATGTAACGTACATGATTTTTTTTTCATTGAAAAATATTAGAAGTAAAAAATAATAAAAACTGTAAACAAATACAAACTAAATATAAGATTAATATTGAATCTGCTAACAAAAATTATACCGTTTTAATTTTATGCCATCAACAAAAGAATAATGTTCTATGGCAAAGCTGTTGCTCTTTATTTGTCTAATAACTTTTTCTTAATAATTTTTCTCATCAATTTTTTCTGTTACGAAATATTCGTAAAAAAACATAAAAAGTACACTAGTAAACTACCACTTGCGGTTGTCCGATTTACTCTAAAAGCTTATCAATCCGAGATATGTACGTCAAAACCTTAAATATGAAATTGCAAAAAATTCCGCTCAGTCGTTTAAGCTGTACACGTGCCTCAGACATACCTACACACACACACAGACGGACGTCATGCTAACATTTTTTTTACAGCCTTCTCCACACCGGAGTAGTGCATATTTGCCAAAATCTCTGGTACTAATTTTTAGTATGAAAACAATACCTACCTTGTACATAATTGTATGCGGTGCGTAAAAAATTGTTGTCAAGGTGTCAAGCAAATTCAAACGAATTGATCTTATATTGGTGTTTAGTTATTTTTTTGATATTTCAAGTAGATATATAGATATTAGAAAAAACCAATACTACTAAGTATAATATAATATCCTTAATATATTATACAAAAAAAAAAAAATTATAAATAAATATTTTTCCAAGCAATGACTATATAAAAGTGAACTTTTTCAACCCCAGCTACAATAAGCATAATAATATGAAAAATATAAAAATAATAATGACAAGGTCACATAAATAATAATAAAATTATAATAAAAATATATAAAAAATATATAAAAATTAAAAAAAATAAGATATAAATTTAATATATGAATAAAATTACATAATTATATCTACATATATAATAAAATATGACGTTTGTATATTAGTTAGGTATATTGTAATCATTTTTGACCTTCAATCCAATATTATTTTTAAATTATTCAGAATTGATGATCCTTTTAATGTTACAGTTTATATAAGTTTTTTTATAAGAATATAATGTATATAATATGTAAGTATATAATGCAAGGTGAGTTAATTTAAGAATTATTATTTTTTTATACAGTATTTTGTTCAAGGGTTGTTTAAAATTATGAGAATACTTGTGAAATCGAAGTTAAAGTTGATTTAAGACATGTTATAAGTTTTTCCAGTTCAAATATATTGTATTATGTATTTTTTTTTAGATTTAAAATAAAATATACAAGGTAGACGATTAATATGGCAGATAATTAATATTCATATAAGTGTAAGACTAATCGACAATTTGAAACCATAACAATTCAACATTATAAAGCGAACTGAAGAGTCCAAGTAATGTTTTAGAACGAAATACTCCTATAAATATGCTTAACAAAGTTTTTTTAAATGATATAACTGTTGACATGTTATCATGTCTATGTATGAAATCTCTAAATAAATTGAATATTTATAATGACCTTTAACGGTGGTATATGGTTTTTAACCAAAAAATTTGATTTTTTTTTTTAAAAAGATAAAAAAAAAGGTAAAAAAAACTACTTTATGCTTATTTAATTTATCTTTACCCGACTGTCTGCCCAACCCATTGATTGGCCGTTTTTCTTTTTTATTTACAAACCATCTATGTACATGCAATGATAGTGCTTGAAATAAAATAAAGATATTTTAATCATGGCGTTGAGATATCATTAAAAATTAATGTTGTGAAATAATATTTTTTCAGCATTCAGTAAAACTGCAATTTTCATGAGAAAAATAAAATTTTAAATAAAAGATTTTTACTTAAAAACTTATGATTATTTTAAAGTTTTTTAACAATATGTCTCGTCCTTTTGTTTTGTAGAATTTTTGATGTTTTTATTGATAATAAAAATTTGTATTTGCTAAAAATGATTATTAACCTGTTCTCCTAATTTATGGTTTTTGTTTTGCGATTTGCTAATCTCCAAAGAAAAATATGAAATTTTGAAAATTGGTTTATCATTTGGGAGTACAAATTAAAAAAAAACTTTTAAATATAACTGGTAATTTTCTTAATGTTATTTACCTAATTCTTAAAAAGGACTTTCGAATTCGTTTTATTTAAAGCATTTTTCTTCAAGTCTGATGAATTTTTGTGTCAAAATTTATTCCATTTCCAAAGTTCTAAGTTTTCTTACATTAAAAGAAGAAAGTAAAATATTTTGATTTCACTAATGTTAAATTAAAACAACTCAAAATATTTAACTTAGGTTTTCTTAAAACATAATTGTATGGTATATTTCTTTATTTCGCCTAAACCGTCAATAAATTAGCAGTCGGCTGGAAGGTTATATTTATTAAGTCTTTAACTTCTCTACAGTCCACAACCGTTAATTAGTTATTATTTTATTTTAATATTTTAGTTTATAATTTCGAAACTCTCTTATTACCAATGATCATTTTTAGCACATTTTTCAAAAGCAATTGGAAAATTTGCTTATTTTAGCTTCACTCTCTCCGTCAGCTTTTCTGTCAGTTTGCTCATCTGTTTGTTTATTTACTAAACTTCGATACCGTTTAAGATAAAACAATGAAATTTTAACCATGGATAGGTTTTTAAAAAAAATGAATATTGTTTTTATATGTACCCCTCCCAGTTATGAAGCTATAAATAGCTACTCAAATTATGAAAAAGACCTATTTGCTTAGAGATTTTTTTCGATTTATAAATGTGTATCCAAAAAATACTATTTATGCTATTTAGTATATAAATTTACCGTTATGTGAAAATAAAATTTTAGAAGATTTAGCTCCCTTCATGTTTTATCATTCCTCATATCAGAACGTTTTTAGTTAGAATCTTGAAATTTGAGACTTTTTTTTGTATCACCCCAAGTGAGCTATTACGGAAAATTAGCTATACTTTTAGACATTTCTAACATCAGCACAATACTTAAGCATCTCTACACATTTTTTCAAATTAATAAGCAAACATGTAATTTCATATTATATTTTTTCATGTGTAAACAGCTTTTCTTAGCTATGTAAGGTTTTTTTTTAAAACTGAAGAAGTTGTATTTGTATTTTTCGCAAATTTTTTTTAAAGGTAGAATTTTAAGAAAAACTTGAAAATTTGGTTCAATGACGGCACCTATTTAATTAGAATTTTGAAATTTTAAGAGGAAAATAATATCTATTGGAATTAGTATAAGTTTCCCCAGAAAATTGTTTTGTACCTCTCGGTGTATTTTTACCTAGTACCGTAAATATCACATAGAACTAAAAGTTCCAATATTATATTTTTGCATAATATGTTTTATGGGTTTTATGACTCTTTTAAATAAAAGGGTTAATAATAGGCCGTAGAGTTTTCATAAAATCGAAGCAAGTGTTTTCAGTTTTTTCACTTTTTCTTACATAAAACATTTTAAGAAAAATTAAAAAATATTGATTTTTGATATAAAAGAAGTATCTAAGAAGTAATATATTAAGAATCTTAGTGTATGAGTACAAAGGAGAATGAGAATGTCTTTTTAAAAATGTGCACTATTAAAAATCTTTCATTTTACATACTGCCTTGTTTCGTTTTCATCTGAAAGTTAAAAACTCTAATAAAAATCTACAAAATATAGAACAGTCATATGCTAATTTTATATAACCATTAACGGTATACGTACATAATAAATTAAAGAATTTTTTAACTAAAATATTGAATAAATTATCAGCAGCAACGTGCAACATTCAGATTTCTCAAATTGTCACAGAATTTTACCGTAGAATAATAAAAAAAAAATAAAATGTAAAAAGAAGCACCTATTTTTAAATAAATCTTTTTTTTTTCCCTGTCATTTGTAGTTAAATTGAATTCCGTTAAAATTTTTCTTTTCCTTATACATATTTTCATTGTAAAATGAATAAAAAAAAAACGCGATTTCATGCAATTCCGTTGCGGAGATTTATTCATGATGAAACATTTTCAGAACAAGCTAAAATTACACGTTTATTTTGTTTTTTTTTTTTTTTCATATTATTTTTAACAATCATTTAAGGGATTCATATAGATTGTTTCCCGTAAAAGAATAAGAACATGAAATACAAATTAAAAACAATATGACATGTCATCTCTCATCTGTATGTGCTCCTTTTCTTTTACTTTTTTATCCTATAAATTTTTAATTTCTACTTCATATTTCGTTGTTTCATTGTTGTTTTTTAATAATAGACTGATGATGATATTAGTAATGATGATGATAATAGTGATGATAATGATGATGGTGGCGACAATATTCAAGACGCATATTATGATATTCTATATCGCGTATGCTGTGCTATTATAATCGCATTCTAAGGAAATACGTCCTGTTTTTATGTTTTATTGTTTTGTTTTTTGTTTTTACTTTTTAGTTTTTAACGCGTACATTTACACTGACCTATAAAATGATTGATGCAGTGACATAATTACAACAAAATTATGTTTTTAGATCTTTTAAACACTGTATTAATTATAATACTTTTTGTATTTAAAAAAAAAAAAAAACAAATGTGGTTAGTTTAGGATTTTGTTTGGCAGTTGATTGGAACTCTCATTCTTTTAGTTTAGATAAAAATTTATTTATGAAAGTTTGTATTCATCTTGGTTGGCATAAATGACCCAATAAATCTTACCTGTATCCTTTGTCAATTTTTTAAAGGTTATACACATCAATTAACGCTTACTAATTATTTTTTAATAAATGGAAAATATGGAAATGGTGGAAAATGATTTTCTGAACTAAATGGCTATTTTTCGAAAAATATAGCTGGATACGTTGCCTTTTTTTGAAATAAATAAAAATGGCACAATCTATAATCGCTAATTTACATAATACATAGTTCACTTAATAAATTAATTAAACATTATTAAAAAAAATTGTATTGTATAAGTTTAAATTAAATTGGGTAAGTTTAGTGAATAAAAGGAAAAAAATAAAATATTGATTATCATTAACTTTTATGTGGTTTTTCATTTTGACATTTTTTTAACAAAATTAACAGCGCGTAATGAATGTCATATTGTGAATTAAATATTTTTAATTTTTAAGTATCTCTACACAATAAGTTTCATGCTGTCAATTAAATTTACTGAATGGAACAAATGGAATCTCGACTATCGTAAACGTTTTTGTGATTTTGTAATTTGACATTTTTTTTTTTTAACAAACATGACAACAGTGTCTAATGAATGTCATATTATGAGTGAAATATTTCTAATTCTTAAGTTTTTTCTACACTATAAATGACAATATGTTATAATAAATGAATGATATGTTGTCATTTAATTGATAATAATTTGAATTAATGTGAAATTTGACTAGAATTGACATACCGATATACATATTAACACGTAAATTGACATATTTTGACAACATATAATTGATAAAATGTCATTTCGCGTAATTTCCAACATAATTATTTAATTGAAATATTTTTAATTTGTAAAATATGTTTGCTTTTTCAAAAATCTGTTTTTTTTTTTTTTTTTTGTTTTTATTTATTTTTAATAATATTTTTGTAGTCTACTGTTAAAATCTAATTATGTATATAATATATTATACACTTTTTATACAAATATAAAACGTACATACATATTATGTACATATATATTTATATAAACAATTACTAAAAAGTTTTTCATTATTCTTTATGAAAGATGACAAATTAAATTGCTTTTTCTTATATATATTTTTTTTTAATACATTTCTTTTACTTTAGTCCTTTTTTTAGCTAACTGTTTCATTTTCTTTATATTTTATTGTGTTTTTTTTTTTTTGTTTTTTGTTAACTCTCAACTAATGGAGGAAAATTTATTGTTGAACTTTTCTCATGAAGAACATATTAATCTCCTGGAAAAGAATGAGTTATTTTTTTTCATTTCATGTGATTTTTTTTTTTTTTTGCTTTTTTTGTTTTTTTACAGTACTTCACTGAGCTTAGCTATGAGTAAATTAAATCTTTTCTCTTTCTAATAAAGTTCAAAAAAAAAAAGAAAAAAATAAGAGAAAATATAGGGAGTGAGTGAACAAATGATATATACATAATAATGATAATAATAATATGTAGATGTATGGAGACGAAAATAAAAAAAAAAACTCTATGTTTTTTTGTGCCATTCTTAAATTATTTTTTTTTCCCCATGTAATGTATGACAAATGATTTAATTTGATGAATAATATGTTTAATTTTCAATGGTATATTTATGATGCTTTAATATACAAAAAAAAAACAAAAAAAAAATTTATATATATATATTAGGAATGTATGTAAAAAAAAATAAAAAAAAAGTATAATATAAAATCTAAGAATAATCTTGACTATACTTAAGATGAAAATTAATGCTCTTTAACTTTTGATTGTCCTTTTTTTGTTATATTGTATAGGTGTATAAGTATATTATACATATTATGTAATAGAATTTAATGATAAAAAAATTATATATTATATATACAGTAAAAACTCCATATAGCGTAACTTCTATTTAGCGAACATTTCCATTTAACGAACAATTTATTATGTCTTGCCGAAGAAAAATTTGTACAGGTGCCTAAGTTACAGGTGTCTAAAAATAGCAAATTTTCAATTTTTGAGGCGTAATAACTCTTAAAAAAGGGGTGTTACCAAAAAATTTTCTGAGGAAACTTATACTAATTCTAAAAGTTCTTTCTTGTCTCAAAATTTTAGGTTCCTATCTAAAGGGGTGCCGGAGTTATGAAAAAAGAAATTTCATGCAAAATGTGGTTTTCACATAACGGTAAATTTAAATAGTAAATTACAAAATATTACATAATTTTGATATTTTTTTATATAGATAATAAAATTTTTGATCTTCTGGCGGTTTTAGATTGCAAAATTATTATGCAGAGCCCAAGATATATACATCTGAAAATGGGGCTTTTTCGCAATTTTGAAGAGCTGCAACTTTGGAACCCTTTACAATTAAAATAAACCTTTAACACACATAAAAATATATTATTGTAGCTTTAATTTTTATATCTTGCAGAAGTAAAATGTGTACAGGTTCCTAAGTTACAGGTGTTTAAAAATAGCAAATTTTCAATTTTTAAGCCCTAATAGCTCATAAACAGGGGGTGGTCCAAAAAAATTTTCTGAGCAAACTTATACTAATTCTAAAAGTTCTTTCTTGCCTCAAAATTTCAAGCTTCTATCTAGAAGCGTGCCGGAGTTATGAAAGTAGAAAAATCATGCAAAATTTGGTTTTCACATAACGGTAAATTTAAATACTAAATTTTAAAAAATTGTATAATTTTGATATTAATTTATAAAGATAAAAGAAATACCTGTCGAATGACGTTTTCAGATTGAAAAAATGTTAAGCAGAACATAAGATATATGCATTTAAAAATAGGGCTTTTTCAAAGTTTGAGGGGCTGTAGCTCCGTAATGGGGGGGGCCACATGAAAAAGTTGTTCCACAAAATTATTTTTTTTATGAGACCTACCTATGGTTAAAATTTTTTTTCTCTATCTTTAACGGTGTAGAAGTTTTGTAAACAGACGGACGGACGGACGGACGGACGGACGGACGGACGGACGGACGGACAGAGTGAAACTAATAAGCACATTTTTTCAAAATTTTTTTGAAAATGTGCTAAAAATAGTAAAATCTTAAAAAATCTACATATTTTTGAAATCTTTTAGCAACTTGTTTACAACACATTTTAATTATCAGTAACATTTTAAAAAAATTTACAATTATGTACATACATATTATGTCAAATTATTTTCTATAATAACTAAATGTCAATTAATATCAATTCAAATTTAAAATTTGTTTTGGTTTAGAAAAATACTTCTTGGACAACTTTAAAAACAAAAAACAATCTAAAATTAACAAACAAACTTGAAATAGTGATATAATATTCTACGTAAGTTTATTTTTAAAAGGTGAAGTCTAAGTTAACAGATGAAGTGGAAACTTTAGTTTCTATGTTTATTTATGTTTTAAATAATATTTTTTTTAATAAAATGGTACTTTTAGCCAAATTGGTATGTTTAGTAAAAAGTTTTTTTTTGTGGTTCTCTATTTAGCCAACTTCTCTATTTTACGAACAAAAGTATGTGAATTTAGACGGTTCGTTATATGGAGTTTTTACTGTATATTCGGTTATATAAAATTATTTTTTTTTTTTAATAAATTTAAATCATTATTATTATTATTATTAATCTTTATTTACCATAATATTGGTTTTATTTAAATAAAAAAAATAAAAAAAACATTTTAACGATATTAAACAATCTTTTAGATAGTTTTTATAATTATTTTTGTGAACTGTGAATTAATAAAATTATTATAAAATAATTATTTCATTTTTAAAAATAAATTAAAATTAATAGTATATATTTATCATATATTATTAACCATAATTCCATAATATTTTATTGTATATTTGTGAAAATAAAAAATGATAAATTATTTTTATGTAATAAAATAATTTTTTTTTTTTTTTTTTTAAGTTTTCTTAAACTGTTATAATTCATAAATTTTATTATTTTGTTATTTTTTTTTTTGAATCAGAAATATTTTGTTACACTTATTATAGTTTTCAGTAAGATATCATATATCATTTTTAAACTGTCATTTGAAATGTCAGTTTGAGTTTTTTTTTTTTTTTCTTTTGAATTGTTTTTTTACGATTAGTTATTATTTTGACCTATAAAATAGAACTGAGATTTTTTAAAGTATGGTATATTAAGAATAAAGAGATAGTCTTATAGTAGCTATTATTGTAGGTATTTGTAGGTATGAAAAGAAAACAGATAGGAAAATTTGGATAAAGTATATATTTATAAAACGAAATGTTCTGACAATGTTATTTCGAATTGGAAAGTTAACTTCGATTTTCTGAAATATAAGGACATAACCATAAAATTAGCATGATTTCGAAAATTTTCGAAAATTATCGATCCGATTATAATTTAGTTACAAACAACATATTAATATGTTATGAAGTCATTTACCACAATATTAAAAGAGCTTCGGTAAATTTAGTATTTACAGGCTACAAAAAGATAATAAATAATAATATTTCATTTACAGTTTCATAATTTTACACGAAATTAAAATTTTACTTTCTTTTTTTTTTTTTTTAATTGATAATAGCTTTCATTTGCTATATAAATAATAGTGAAATAATTAATTAACAATACGATTAGTATAACGATTGAAAATAGATTATGTGCACTCTACATTTCCAAAATGGCAATTTAAAGGACATTCCAGAATATTGATTATTTTTCTTTAAGGAAAATTTTAAAAATTTAAAAGGCATTTTTAAGAGGAAATAGCTATTTAATAATTTAAAAAATTTGTTATACAATACAATTAAAAAATAAATTGTGCACCTAAATTTAGGTGCACCCTAATAACTTTCAAATGGTTAGGAATATAAATGATTTTTCTGTAATAAATTAGCTATAGCTATAGCTTAGCTATCTTACTTCTTATAAAATTTATCGTTTTTAACACGTTTTCAAAAAAATTTGAAAAAAATATGCATATTAGTTTCACTCTGCCGTCTGTCCGTCCGTGTAGGTGTTTACAAAACTTCTACACCGTTTAATATAAAGTAATGAAATTTTAACTACTGATAGGCATCACCAAAAATCTAATTTTGTAGAACAACTTTTTTTTTTAGCCCCACCCGTTACGGAGCTACAGCCCTCCAAATTTCGAAAAAGCCCTATCTATAAATTATTACAACACAGGTTCTGTAAAACATATTTTTAATCTGGAAACGCCAAAGATAGCTGATTTATATATCTTTATAAGCTTTATAAAGATATATAAAGTAAATAAGTGGCTTTGCCATACTGTATTTTATACCGTTATATGAAATTCAATTTTTGCAAAAATTTGTACCCTTTCTATCTTTCAAATTGTTTAATTTAGAAGCTTGCAATTTTGAGAGCAGTTAGGTCTTTGAAAATAAATATATGTCATTTGAGAAAATATTTTTGTTTCGCCCTTCGTTTAAGAGCTGTAAATGGTTAAAAACTGAAAATTCTCTATTTTTAAACACCTGTAAATTGGGCACCTGTCCAAATTTTTTTGAAGTAATATATAAAAATTAAAGCCCCAACATTATATTTTGTTTGTGTTAATAATTTTTCTTAATAATGAAGGGTTACCTTAAAATTGACAAAAGTCTAACTTGATTTTTCTCAATTGCTCTAACAAATTATTTTAACGATTTATTTCAATTTTTATATTATTATAAATTTAATTTATGCAATATGCCTACTTAATATTAATTATATGTACTCATTACCAAAACCAAACCCTTGATTTTTTCATTACTTGTTTTAAGTTTATAAGATACGAAGTAATTATTGACAAAATTATGGGTTCAAATAATGATAAATTCAATTATCAAATTACATTACTTGCTTTTTATAGTAATGCTTAAAATAATTACGAGGTATTGAACGTTTATATTATCAGAATAGTAGAAACTGAGATAACATAATCCTTTTTTTTATTACTCACATATAAATTTGACAAGCAAATGACACAGCCTTTCCTTTCCAGATGTTGATGTAGAATTCGAACACATAACACCTTGATGTTTACAGTGTATTTTATATGCTCTTACCTATCGAGGTCCCCTTATTATAACTCTTATAATCGGATTTTTCAAGTTTGGTCGTAACGGTACCAGTTCTATAAAAAGTTATTTTGCAAAATATTAAAAGGACAGGGACGGTGACAATGTAAAACAATTTTTTTTTTCAATTGTGGTAATATAAAATGTTTATTTATCTCATTTTTAGCAAATGTTTTAAACATTTTTTCATTCTATCCTTTTGTTATCGCCTGTCTCTTTATAAAACTTCTAAGCCTTTGAAAAAGAAAAAATTAAATTTTAACTATTTTTTTTAGTAATAACTATTATAGTCAGATATTTTAACTATTTTTATCAGACTAATTAAAAAATCAATTTTCTAGAACAACTTTCTAGACTAGGATAAAGCTGTATTTTTAAATGTTAATATCTTAAGTTGTACTGTTGTATATTTTCAAATTAAAAACGTCAACTGATAAAAAATGTTTTAAACTAGTAATTATATAATTTTTGGCCATTGATTTAAATTTATTGATTTGTGAAAATAAAATTTTTTATAGTTTTGATTGATTCGTATGTGTGAAATGCTATTAGTCAGAATCTTGAAATTTTGTAAGAAGAAAGACTCTAAAGGATAAGTTAGGTCAGACATTTCTCTTATCTTTGTTATGGATTTTGAAAATATGCATTGTCCTTTGGAAAATGCGCGTAATTTAATACTTTTTATTTTACACACTGTCATGTTTATTATCTCCCCTTTACTCACTTTTACAATTTCAAATAAAAATACTTGTGGTGATTTTTGTTACTGTATTATTTACAGATATTTGCCTTTTTCTTCTTAATAGTTTATTTAAGTGTTAAGTGTTAATTTTTGATTTTTTTTTTTTAATTCACTTTATATATACCTCAAAGCAATTAAATAAAACATGAAAAACTTATTTTTTATTTGGAAACCATTTTTAATTTCTAAACTAAATCAAAAAAAAAAAAAAAAAAAAATAAAATTTATTTTAATTTAATCCATTGAAAATCACCAAGTAAATATTTTTTCTGCGTCAAAATTTATCACCGGAACATTCTTAATAAAATTATAACTAGACCCCATAAAAAAGTCAAAATTCATTGCTTATAAAATTTTTATGTTTTGGTTTTTTTAAGTGAGAAAAAAATGATTAATTGTTTTGTCCAAATAAAATCAAAAAAAAAATTGAAAAGGCTCAGTTACTTTTCAAATTTTTCAATTCTCTTACGCGTGAAAATTATAACACAATTTTCTTTTAAATTGATGATAATAGAAGGAAATTTAATTTCAAATAAAATAATTTTTTTTTCTCGTGTCAAGAAAAAAAGGACCTATTTAAAGCTTTAACATGATTAATAAAAAAAAAAAAGGTAAAATAAATAAAAAATATGATCTGCATATTTTTTTTTTTTTAAGTTCACAAATTCACAATAGACCACTCTTCTGATGTCCATTAGAACAGTCATGTTTTACATTCATAATAATTATAAAAAGGAAACGTTAAGAACAGATATGTATCTAAAAGCAAAAAACATTTTGTCGCCCGAGAATTGAATTTTCGTATACAAAAGTTTTGTATATCATATAAATAGCAGTCAAAAGAAAGTAAATATCAGCCAGAGTCGTAAAATATATCGATTAAAGTAAACGATAGGATATTTTTTACCACATTGAATTTATATTATTTTGAAATATGATCCAAAATAGATATCTTTCAGATTTAGTTCTTACCGTATTGTGTCTTTTTTAACAGTATTATGTTTTTACAAAATAAATCATATAGTAAAAATTAAAAAGTTACTTAAAACTAAAATCAAACTAATTTATATTAATATTTTTTAATAAAATTATAGGGACAAACTCTTGTTTACGTAATGATATGTTTTGGGGTATATACTGTTAATTATTGTTTATATATTTGTTAATTATTTCTAAAATAAAAAAAAATAGGATTCAGTTTTGAAAAATTTAACTTTTATAACCTAAAAATAATCAAATTTGTTTAAAAAAGAGAAAATGGCGTATACGACAACTTTATTCTCTGGTAATGTTTTTAAAAGAAGAACATTTTCAGAGAGGTGCAGTTTAAGTTTTAAGGGTATAAATATTTACAAGGACACACTATGCATGGGAACATTTTTTATCATTGGAACTATTTAAAATAATATTTTTTAATATTTGTAATTGTTACCATAATATGGTTTTTCACCCTTTGAGCACCAAATAGATTTGTAAACAATAGTGCCACAGTTAAGATGTGCTTTATTTAATCACAATTTACCAATAGTCGAATTTGGTAACTTTTTAAAGAAAAAAATATAAACGAAAAAACTACAAAGATGATAATGTTTCATCACTTTTAAGATACAGAACTAAAATGACTCTTAGCCTTTTTGAATTAGTTCTGTTACATTGATGATTTGACGTGTTTTAAACTTTTTTTTAAACTTGTTATTTGGAAAGTTATGAAAAATTTCTTATTATATTATAGATGGCGGGGGGAAATAAGACCTAGAGCAATAAAGCCTAATAGGCCTTATTTCACTTTCGAATGAGAAAGAAAGCCTAATTCGCGAAATTTTGCGATTTAGACTTTATTTCTCATTCCAAAGTGAAATAAGGCATAATTATTTTTTAAAATAATGGAATTAAAGCCTAATTGTAATTTATTATTCCAATAATAACATTTTTTAACATTTTTCTTTCATAATTTAATTCTTATATATTTCAGCTTATTTAAGTAATAAAATGTTTTCTGTTTTTTTTTGACACATTTCACTATGTAAGTGCATCAGTAGTTAGTGTTTCGTCATAATGAAATAAGTTCGACAAGTTAAAAATTAAAAAATTTCGTTTAAATTCAACATTCAAACTTATTTCACTTTTTAATGTAATAATTTTGTCGAACTTAGTTCAGTTATTAGGGTTGGTTAAAAAATCTGGATTGCATCTTTTTCGGAAATATGAACATACGTAAGTATGCGTTCCCGGCGCCGTTGTCGTGCACGGGCACGGTAGCAGAGATGGCAGTTGCAATTTCTTCAAGGAAAGTATGAAGGGAGTTGTCAAGGGATCGGCTAAGAGAAAGGCGAAGAGTGACTCGAAAGACAGCGCTGACCAGAATATAGAAAATTGTTTGAAACCTGTTAAAAATATTTAGATTTTACATTCAGCTACAAATTTGTAATTGGAATAATATAATAATAATATAATATTTCTAAAGTGAAATAAGGCCTATAGGCTTTAATTCTCTTTGAAATGAGAAATAATACCTACCGCGAAATTTTACGAATTAAGCCTTATTTCTCAACTCAAATGTGAAATAAGGCCTATTAGGTCTTATTGCTCTAGGCTTTATTTCCCCCCGCCATTATAGATATACGTTGCAGTAAGTACAAATGTTTAAACAAGAATGTGTTACATTTTCAGAATCTTAAAGTTTAATATTTAAATGAAGTTTTTGTTGTAGTTATTAAATTGATTGTGTAATTTTATACTCGTGTAAGAGAGGTATAAGGATGCATAATAAATTCTTTAATATTTTACTTTTACCTTTCTTTTAATTCCTTTATGCAATATCAATCAATTTCTGAATCAAGCTTATATATTATTATTATTTTTACATATTCATAAATACATTAATTTTGATTAAATCTTAATACGTCCCAGTAAAAAATAGAAAATAGTATATGAGTTAAGAAAATTGTTTAGGAAAAAAATTAATAAATTTTCCACAATTTTTTTTTTTTTTTTTGAAAGGATTAAAAAAAAAATATGTATATATACATATTATATATATTATATAAAATTAGAAAAAATGGTTGAAAGGATCATAAAATTTAATTAAAATTTAATTTTCTAAAAAATTTCTAAAGGTACCTATATAAAATACAAAGTGAAAATTTTTATTTTTTCCTAGTAAAATTTTATAATAATAATTTAATTTAATAATGCACAGAAATAACAGGACTAATGTTTTAAATTAAATTAAATATCTTTTTGATTCAAAATTTAATTAAATTAGTTGTTCAACTTTATCATAAATAAGAATGAGTCCTGTTAATATAATACTATCTAGTTACAATATTGTTAACTTCTTTTTTTTTTGTTTTAAAGCAGTGAAACTTAAGTAAAAAAATCGAACCTAATAAATAAAAGTAAAAAGGAAGTAATATTAGGTATGTCCTGTAAAAAAATTCATCTATTTTATAAACTATCGTTTAACTTAAAATAATTTTTTTAATAAAATTACTGTACAATTTATTAATTTTGTCAAAAAACTTTATTAAAAATGAAAAGCACCAAATGAAAACTGATTTTCCAAATTGTTAAGTTTATTATAATATCAACAATATTAAAATGATTTAAAAATTTTGGAATATTTTAAAGCGTTGATATTATGGTATATAAGGATTTTTTCATAGTTACTTCTAAATTGGTGTTGTTTGCCTAATTTATTTAGTACTATTTTCAAAAAAAATATGAAAAATTATTTCTGAAAAGTTTCACTCTGTCTGATGTCCGTCCGCTTTTCTATCTAGTTACAAAATTCTAATTCTTTAAGATATTAATTAAGGTAAAGACATTATTTTGATCATCGATAGGTCTCTTATTCAGCCATTGGTGTAGTTGTTGTTGTTCAGTTGTTCAGCCATTGTTGATTTTTCTTATAATATACAATTAGTAGAATATAATTAAATTAAAAATAAGTATACATGTCATATAAATTATAATAAATGATCATATTGTAATAGTTATATAATAAAATAATAATAAACCATAGTTCTTGTACAAGATAATAGATGGCATAGAAATAATAGAAACGTCTTAGTCTTGTACAATAGCTACAGCTGAGTAATTAACGGCTTAGTGAAATTAATGATTCACGAAACTGAAGTTCAGTCAAATATGAATAATAAATGACTTAGTGGAAGCCCTATACTTCTCATTGGAGTGGCAAGGAAAAAAAACAGGTCTCTTAAAGAAATCAAAGTTTTGTAACAAGTTCTTTATGCAGCTACCTATTACGGATCTACAGTCTTTCAAAATTTGAAGTTGCCCTAGTTCTTTATGTAGCTACCCATTACGGATCTACAGTCCTTCAAAATTTGCCCTATTTTCAAATGTGTATATATATCTCATTTTCTGCTTAATATTTTATAAAACTAACCATGCCGAATGACAGGAAATTTTTTTACGTTTTGGAATTATGTATTTAAATTTACCCTTGTGTGAGTACAAAGTTTTGTAAGATTTTGTTTTCTCCATATTTCCGAAACGCTTTTAGATAAAACATTTATAATTTTGGGAAAAAAATCTTTTTGAAACTGTTTCTGAATCTCTAAACCTATACATAACAAAAACTTTATAAAAGAAACTCTAAAAATTAAAACTTTTCCCTAGAAATAAAAAATTCGACTTCAAATGAAAGAGAATGCACTTAAATTAGTAGAAACTGGACCTAAAATAGAAAACCATGCACTTAAATTAGAAGAAAAACCATTTAAATTGGGATACAATGCACTTAACCAATTTACGTTAAGTTAAGTGAATGTTATAAATAGGTATAAGCTAAAACATATTTTACCCTAATGGATTAAATAAAGTCAAGAGAAAATTTATCACTTGGTTTCTCCAAGGCCATGAACACTTCACTAAATTTAAATAAAATTGAAAGTTTCAAATGTCAAAACTGATTAACGATTCGTAATAGAAAAATTGAATTGTTTTACTGAATTTTTTTTTTCGAATCCGAGCAATACCTATAGAATACCGAGCAATACCTAAAGAAAGACAATCGATCCGAAATTGAAATTAAATCTTTATAACGTAATTAAAGTTAAAAAATCTAAACAATAAATTTAATTTTTTTTTTTGTTTAAGAACTGTGGAACTTTTCAAAAATGTAGAAAATCATAAAAATACTTCTTTAATTAAAATTTGTTTTTTACATATTAAACTTTTTAGATAGGTTGTTAGATTGCTATTACTAGATAGGGGTATTTATTATATAATAGGTTGTTAGATTGCTATTACTAGGGGCTAGATATTGCTATTACTAGATAGGGGTATAAATGACACTGTAAGTTTTTAATGTAGATCTATTGGACTCCATCTGTTACTACGTGTTGTGGATTTTGCCTCCACTTATAATACATTTGGAAGCCGTACTGCCTCTAGGAAAATAAAGAACTGTAAAGGGTTTTCACTATGCAACTTTTTAGATAGACGGATGGCAACTTAATCTTGCATCTTAATGATTTGAATCGTTATACATTTATTAACAATAGAAAAATAAATTTAAAAATTATAAAAATTAAAATAAATTTACACAATTTCAAACTAAAAGCTTTTAAAAATATTTTTAATGAATATAATAGATAGCGTTCTTTATGTCCTCAATTGATTTTTTTATGAATTTTTTTTTTTGTCTTTTAAATGTTTTTTAAATTTCCAACAAAGGTTAATTTTTTATAAAAAAAATTAGTAACAAATACGTGATTTATTTTAAATTTTTGGTTTATTATTATTTTTTGTTATAAAACTCAAAATATTGAATGATTTCTTTTATTGTGAATTGCTTCATCATTATGTTGAGAAAAATTTAAATTTAGAGAACAACTTGGATTGACTGACTTGAAATGCTTTAAATTTTTTTTATTTTTAAAGTTTTTTATTTTATTTATTAGCTGCAAATAAAGAATTTTATAAAATTTTATAATGTCATCATACTTAATGCAAGAACGTTGAAAAATTGTTGAATTTTATAATGTTTCCGGACGATAAATTTTTTGAACAATGTCATTATGAGCGATGAAGCACATTTTCATTTAAATGAATATGTCAATAAACGGAACTGCTGAATTTGGGGTAAGGAGAATCCGAAACCAGTACATCAGTTATAATTACATCCTCTCAGATGCACTGTTTAGTGTGAAATGATGGCTATTAAAGTTATCCGTCCATATTTTTTCGAAAATAAATTCAAACACACCGTCTCTGGGACGATCTACCAGACCATGTTGGAAATTTTTTTTCGCCCGGTAGTTTTCAATAATGTGACATATGGTTGCAGATCATACTGCGAGAGAGACAGTGGCGATTTTGCGAGAACTTTTCGATGACCGCATAATTCCAAATAGTACTATTTCGCGTGGCTACCTTGTTCCCCAGATTTGATGGCCCCTGATTTTCATTTTTAGGGTTTCGTGAAGGACAGGGTTTATGTCAACAAACCTTAAAACATTCAGGGAACTAAAGCAGAATATTCGCACAGAAATTGCGCAACGTAACGCAAAATGTCTTAAAAAGAGCCATTAACTGTTAACAGGAAAATTGAAGCCATTTAAAGAATGACATTTTTCACCCTTAGCTTAAAAAAAAATTTAATAATTTATACTTTCATTTAAAAAAAAAATAAAATAAAAAACTTTAACAATAAAAAAATTATAAGCATTTCAAATCAGTCAGTCCAAGTTGGTCCACCCTGCATATGTATTCTTGATATGTTGGAATAAATTGTGCGCTAATCTTAAAAGACTGCAAAGAAGGAAGTTAGCAACTAAAACAAATGCAAGAGAAGGAAGTTAGTATAGTGTAGGTTTAACTAAATGAAAATGTTAAGTGATAAACGAAATTAGGATAAGATGTAAGAGTTGTGACGTCAATGAAAATTAAATTGAAAATTTTTTTTTTTAATAATTTCAAATTGTTAAATGGAACATTGCCGACTGAAGTGGACATATATGATTTTTTAAATAATTAAGATTATTAAATTTCTATGTAAATGTTTAATTTTTTCTCGTGATATTTATTGAAAAATAATAATTTTATAAAATTAAAATTAAAAAATTCTGACTATTTAAGTTTTTTTCTCTCGAATAGATATTCTGTTTATTATAAATTTTTTTCTCAAATTCTATAAAAACAGATTATTATGTATGCTATTATGTAAATGCATTTAATTTCATTCTTAAATTTACCCAAGTTTTCAACTTTAATATTTTTTTTTAAACGTATAAAATATAAGGATTTTTGGGAAAATTTTTAAATTTTCCTCCTGTATTGTATTCTAGAACAACAACTTAATTTTTAATACTCTTTTGTGTATGTTTAAATTTTTTTTTTCTTGACTAATTAAAAACCTGAATGAAAAACAACAGTTAATTTTATTACAGTCAATTTTTAAATACATACATATAGAACGTAAAAACTAGTTAATGAAGCCAATTAAATTTATTTTTTAATTATCATGAAAAATTTAATTATTGCGAAAAAAAAAAAAAACGAAAAAGAAAGAACGTATATTATTTCTTTTTTTTTTTTGCTTCTTACTTCTATCTTTCTTTATTTTTTTTTTGTTTTCTTTCAATTTTTTCATTTTTCTAAAAAAATTTTTAATTAAGTTAAAAATAAAAAGTTGATCTGATATACTTAAGGTACTTTTTGCTCGAAAATTTTAAATTACATTTATTACAGAGGGAAAAATTGAAGACAATGTAAATTTTTCTTAAATTTTCCCACTTTTAAAATTTAAATGGGGATATGAAATTTGATAATTTCCGGAGTCTCAGAGATTGAAAATAGGTACTAGAATCTTCTAAATTATATACAATATGAAATATTTTAATTATTTGATTTGATGAAATCAATTAAAGTGGAATATAAAAGAAAATAATCCATTAATCTGTGAACATTAAAAAAAAAAAACCGTTTTATAAAATTAAATGAGTGATTTTTTAATTTGAGCAATTTTTTTTAGCTCAATTCCATTTGATGTTTTTATTGTACAACAAAAAAATTTTTTTATACCACATGTAAACAAATTGTCAATATATTATCGTTTCTCATACTTTTTTTGTAGAATTTAAGGAATTTTATTTGTTTTTTAATAATAAAAAGTAATTTTTAAATTGTGTTACTGTAAATTGTAAGAATAAAATTCTATTATCTACAACTTTTGTTAATTTTCTTGATCACATCAGTTAATATTGAATTACTGTTACTAAAATATTACTGACATGTTTTGAGTTGCAGTAAATTAAGAGTTATATGTATGTGTTTTATCTAAAAATGGTTATCTAAAAATTAAATTATACAATATGTATTTTATATCGTATAAAGCCGCTTTTCTTCAAAAAGACATTACCTACCTTATAAATTTATGTATACAATCAGTAAAAAGAAAATATTTGAAATAACAAATCAGTATCTAGGTATAAAAATTTATTTAAAATATCTATTGAAGTAATATTTTAACGGTTGTGTGCTTATTATGTTTTATTATCATTCATAAGGTTGAAATTTACACTTTCTATGCTTTAACAGTTTTAGTTTTTTTTATCCTTTTCGCGTATTCTTCGCTTTTGATACCCTTAAAACGTAATGAACGTTTTTGACAGCAATTTAAAATTGTAAACAAAGGGGATTTGTTTTTTTTTTTTTTGTTAAAACAAGATTAATAATGACAAAACACTTAACTTTAATTAAAACTTTAACTTTAAATGGCAAAAAAATTTAATTTTAATTTAAACTTTAAATTTTTTAATAATTATTAACACAAAAAAAAACTACAATCTTGCCAAAAAAATAAAAAATGAAAAGTCAAAACAATTTTTTTTAATAATTTTCGAATTGTTTTTTTTTTTTTTCAAATGTCAAAAGCGTAAAATCCACAAAAAAGTTGAAAGTTTGTGCACTTTATGTGTTTTATGCGTTTTATGCTTTCCATTTAGTTTACTTTCATATAAAATTTTAATTAAAATTTCAATGTCAAAAGCGTATTTACTTGTCAAAGCGTAAAAAGCGTACATTGAGTTTTTACCTTAAAGTCAAGTACACACGAGAGATTAAAATAGGTAAAGCTCTACGGAAACAAAAGTTTCCTCTACCAAATGTGTTTACACGAGAGTGCAACTCCACAGAAAATTCACTCTACGAATACTTTGGTAGAGAAATTTTTCGTAGAGCTGTTTTGTAGAGATTTTTCTCTAGCGACTGTTTACACGATATACGTATTTTTTGTAAATGGTAGATCTGTGGTAGAGCAATAAATAGAATAAAATTTAAAATAGATTTGTTTGTTGCAAACAGTTCTTTGAAAAATAAGTTCGGAACAAGTACAAGCTGCTGCGGCTACCGTGTGCTATTTAATTCTTAAAAAAAATATAAAAATTAGAACTGCCACTTCTATTTTTTTTTAAACTCATTTTTCTTTTTTTAAATTTTTTAAATTTATTTAACTAATTTATTTATTTAAAAAATTAGAGTATAGTTAATTAAAAAATGTTTGTTTAATAAATAAAATTTATTCAGTTAGCTTTCACTCAAAAACAAACTTAGATTAAATAATTTAATTTTTTAATTTTAAATTTAAAAATACAAATTACAAATAAATATTTGACTTATTTTAATTAATTTATTTATAAGGAAACCAGTTTTTATAAAGCAAAATATTTACCATTGATTATATAGAAACATACATACATCATACTTTAATAACAATATAATATGCAAAAATACATGAATTACATGAAAGTCTACGAAAAAGTCTCTACAGATCTACAAACGTGTAATCATCGTACAGTCATCGTAGGCA
Source organism: Poecilobothrus nobilitatus (assembly GCA_947095535.1). NCBI lineage: Eukaryota > Metazoa > Arthropoda > Insecta > Diptera > Dolichopodidae > Poecilobothrus > Poecilobothrus nobilitatus. Next base: position 300,072,202 of record OX352772.1, on the reverse strand, counting down.
ATAAAATTTCTCTACTTGAAAGTGTTTACACGGTAGAGAAATCTCTAACAAAAAATCTCTCGTAGAGTTAATGTAGAGCTCTACAATAGAGCTCTAACGAGTGTTCACACACATGTAGATCGCTCTACCGAGATTTTTATCTCAACTCTATCTATTTTAGTCTCTCGTGTGTACTTGGCTTAAGATTAATGTTTTGTTGCTGTGTTTATATCATTCATTATGATGATATAAAAATAAAGATCATGTTCAGATGATTTTTTGGGAAATTTTTGTCTTTCTTTATTCATTGATATTAATTTAAAAATGATTGCATTTAAGATTAAAATAATAAAATTGGTGGTTAAAAATCTCCACTTAAATGTAATATTTTGTTTATGTTTTATATTTTTTTACAAAATACTGTTCTAAAATTTTTCTATCTATCAATGAAAATAATGTCAAAGAAAATCTCTTTAAATAAAACTTATAAACGAATGAATATGTTATTGTTGTCTTGTCTCTTTTTTTTCGTCTTTCTTTTTCGTTTTACGTTTTTTTTTTTTTTTTTTGCTTACTATTAAATTTAGTGACAGACATTCCCACTTAATTCCTTACAATCAAATTAAAAATTATATACTTAATATATAAACTTTTTCCTCAGTTTATTGAAATACATAATATATAAATAATTATTTACACATACATATAAACGAAAAAAAAAAAAATGTGACAATCTATACTTTATTTTGATAATAATTAAATAATATAAAATATAATAAATATGTATATAATATAGAAACAAAGACATGCTGATTTATAAAACTTTATATAATATAGAAGCTTTAATATTGTGTGCGTATGCTTTTAAAAGAAAATCAATGTATCTAGATATTATATTATGTTATTTTATATAATATAACATATCTATATTACAATATTACTTGTATGTATTAGTTACATATTAATTAACGTATTAAATTAAACCGGAGTAATTAATTTCTACCCTTGAATTTAATAAGCATAATTTATACACTAAAAAAAACAACATAGAATATATTAAGATATACTTATGTATATATTATGTACATATATGCATATATGTATATTTATATAAGTAAAATTTATTAAATTTTGTTATACATTAGAGTGTCTTTTATTTATACTAGATAATATGGAATAACTCTTATACATAGTATTCTGTTTTATGTGGGTTTAAAAAAGAAAAATAACTTTTCTTTCTAAATTAAACAACCAAATTTTTTTTTTTCCTCCAATTTTGTTTGCTAACACATTTTATTTTTTATTTTTAATGGATACTTTTAAAAAGTCATATAAAAAATTTTTAAGATGTGCGTATAATATGTGTGTATGTGACTAAAAAAGTTTGATTTTCTTTTGTAACGTTATTCAATTATTATGTTTAAAGCTTTATTTTAAGTCGAATAATAGAAAAGCAATAGTTTTTATACCCGTACGATAGGATCGGGTATAATAAAATTACTCCTCCGTTTGTAACACCTCGAAATAAGCGAGCTAGATATACCTTCAAAGGTATGGATCGGATCAGGAAAAAATTCTAAGACTTTTGAGCCATGTCCGTCCGTCCGTCAGCACGCTAACTCAAAAACTAAGAAAGCTAGAATCTTGAAATTTACACTAAATATTCTTGGAGTAATTTTTTGGTTCCCTATTTTTTTTGGTTGAGTTTGGACCAAACCTTAAGGTAGCTCTCGAACACCTAACTTTTAGATCCCCACATTTTTTTTGAAATAGAGTTATGAAATTTTAAGTGCTGATAGATCTCACAAAAATATTAATTTTATTTTTAATAACTTTTTTTTGTAGCCCCACCCGTTACGGAGCTACAGCTCCCCAAAGGTTCAAAAAAGCTCTATATTTAAATTGTTATAGCACAAGTTGTATAAGGTATATCTTCATTTAGAAAACGCCAAACGATTACTACTTTCATTAGCTTCAAAAGTATATATACAATAAATATATATTTGTGGCATACGGTGTCTTAATTTACCGTTATGCGAAACTCAAATTTTGCAAAATTCTTTCACCCTTCTATATTCTAAACGGTTAAAGTTGGAAATTTGAAATTTTGATAGAAGTTAGATCTTTGAAAATTGAGTCATTTCAGAAATTTTTTTTGTATCACTCCCCATTTAGGAGCTGTAAGGGGTCAAAAACTGAAAATTTCCTATTTTTAAACACCTGTAACTTGAACACCTGTTAAAATTTTTTTGAAGTAATACGATTTAATTAAAGCTTCAACATTATACTTTTATTTCTGTTAACAACTTTTTTTAATAATATAGGGTTAGTTTATAATTGATGAAAGTGTTACTTGATTTTTTCAAATTTTCTAACAAATTTCTTTAACGAATTTTTTCCATTTTGTTTTACTCGATAATTTGAAATTGTTGAGGATATAATGCGTAGTACAAAAAAATGTAAATAAATAAACAACATAACAGTTGCTTGAAGAATTTTTATTTATATGATACTGAGATATATACATACTTATATAATATCATGTTTATTTACATATCGTATATGTCACTAGTGAATGAATGGTAAGAGTATAAATGTATATTATATAGCGCCGTATTTACATACATATATGTATTTTATTGTACTTATAATAAATTATTCTGTCAATGGAATATTCAAATATAATATAATATAATATTTAAAATTATATTTACTATTTTGTACTAAGTAAATTTAATATACATTTACCTCTTAGTATTAAATGGTACTATAGAATATTTGAAAAAGTTTTGGATTGATAATCGTTATGTGGTAGGTTAGAATCTGCTTTTGAAGAATGTACATATAAACATATAGTTTGAATATATGTACAACCCATAGTTCTAGAAATTATAAAATTCACCCAAATTATTTTAAAATACTAAAATATTAAAAAAATAATATTGTAAGCAAAGTGACAGGCTATAAACATACTAACGGTTCGTTCGTACGGGTATCTAAGAGTTGACAAAGTCAACTGTATTCTTCCTCGTTTTTAACGCGAAAACGTTGTCTTGTATATAAAATTTTCATTTATATTATTGTAAAAAACTTTAAAAGTTTAAATATCTAATTTTAACAAGTTTAAAAGCATATCAACTTTTAAATTTAGCTTTGAAAAAAAAAACTTGAATTTTCATTTAATTTATGTAAAAAAAATTTTTTTATTTAGGACTTGAAATTTGAAATAAAGGATGAAGCTCACAGATGCTTTTTTTTTTTTTGAAAATTTGTTTGTTAATATTGACAAAATGTATTAAATTTTTTCGTCCTTTACACCGAATTTGTAAAACTGGTCAGGTTTTAAATCATATAATCTTAGATAGTTAAAATCTTTAATTATTACGTTCAAAAAATGTAAATACACCGAAGTTTACATTCAACTAACAATATTAAGTTAATATTTGAAGACTTGGAAAGTTTTTTATTTTTACATCTTAATAATGTATAAAAATGCTACATTCTATATTATATCTATAGTATAAACGTTCAAAAAAAAAAAAAAAAATAAAAACAGAATAGGTACTAATTAGTAAAATACTTAATTTGATTAATTTATTCAAAATTTTAATTTATTCTAAGCATTTTTATATTTAATTAGAAATTAATTTATTAAAAAACTTTAAAAAAAAAATTTATTTAAATTCTAACAAAAAATGTAATTTTATCACTACGAGTATTTTGTAGACTAACAGAAACTATAATACACCTAAGCAATTTTGTATATTTTTGTAACAAATTAAAAAGTAAAAAGAACAATGATTATAATAGCATTTAAAAAAAAAAATAGTTTTTTCAGCATCTTAATCGTTTTAATTAATTTTATCTAACTTTAGATATTTTAGTTTTTTTGTTTTATTGCAGTTCTTAAATAGTTTAACAAGAGGAAAAACTTAATAAGATTTAAGTAAAGTGTTAAAATTTAAATTATTCTTCTTTTTTTTTTTTTTTTCGGGTTTTTTTTTTGGAATATAAAAAATTTACTTTTTTTGAAAAAAAAAAAAAAAAATTTATTTTTTCTCTATTTTCTATGAATATTTTTAGAAAAAAACAGAAAAAATGTAAATTTAAATATATCCTTAAGTTGACATCAGTAACCGTTTTTTTTTTTTTTGCTTTTAGGTTTAAAATGATTTTCTCAATTTATTCCTTTCTATCACTATAAACTTTTATAAACCATTTCAATTTTTTTTGCCTTTAATTACATGGGTACTTCAGTTTGGTTGAATGTTTTCTTTTTTCATTTTTAAATCTTTTCATCTTAAAATTTTCTTTATGTCAAAAAAATGAAAGAAAAGAAAAATGAAAAAAAAAAAAAAAAACTTAAATTAAAATCAAACAAAATACGAAAAGATTTACTTTTTAAATATGTTTTACATAATCCTTAACTCTTTTTCTTTTTCACATAAACATTAAATGAGTTAATCTTTAGGTGTTATACATCAACAAATTAAGAGAGAAGAGCAACGAATTCCGTTATAATAACAAAAAAACACAAAATCAAAAATAAATTTCATATATGCATACATCATATATTAATAAAAATAACAAAATAAAAATTAAGAAAGGAAAACTTAATATAAGAGTTAGTTGTTATTTTGTTTTTTTTTTTTTTTTTTTTTAATCCTTTTTACCACATTCTCATTTTTATTTTATCCTTTTCTGTTTTTATTAAATAAAGTTAAAATTACCGCAGATTTAATTTCTTTTATAATACTTTTTTTTTTTCTCTCTTAATTTTTTTAAAGTACACACAAATACAAATACTCATGTTAAAGTACAAATATTTGTAAGAACTTGACAACAAAAAAATAAAATCTTTATTTTTCTTTTTGCTTTGAAAAAAAAAAAAAATGTAATTGTTTTTTGTTTTTTTTTTGTTTGTGTAACATTGAGCGCAAAAACGTAACAATTTTTTTTTTTTTTAATTATTCAAATATATTTTTTTTTGTAAAATGTTTGAATATTACGAAAAAAGAAGAAATTTATTATTTAATTCATTTTTCATCCTGGAAAATGTTAATTACATAAAATTTACACAATAAAATTTATTTATTTTTGTTTTTTTATTTTTTTTTTTTCAGTTTTTTATTTTATATTTAATTAAAATAAAAAACAAAAAAAATAAATTTAAATTCGTTTTTTTTTTTTTTTTTTTTGAATGAAAAGAAAAAAGAATCTTTTGGGCTTTCTTATTTTAATTAAGAGGTGTATTATATACATGTATTAATAGTAGATATGCTTTTGCATTAATATGTGTATGGATTTAAAATGAAAATTTGGAAAATTTATTGTACCTACCGATATTTGTTGGATTGATTGAGACTGTTTTAGAACTGTAACATAATGTTTAGTTTATTTATTTATAAAATTTTACATTAACTTAAAAACTTTTCACACGTCTTTAATTTTAAAGAAATTTTTATACCCGTACGATAGGATCGGGTATAATAAAATTACTCCTCCGTTTGTAACACCTCGAAATAAGCGAGCTAGATATACCTTCAAAGGTATGGATCGGATCAGAAAAAAATTCTAAGACTTTTGAGCCATGTCCGTCCGTCCGTCCGTCCGTCCGTCAGCACGCTAACTCAAAAACTAAAAAAGCTAGAATCTTGAAATTTACACAAAATATTTTGGGAGTAATTTGTAGGTTCCCTATTTTTTTTGGTTGAGTTTGGACCAAGCCTTAGGGTAGCTCTCGAACACCTAACCTTTAGATCTCCACATTTTTTTTGCAATAGAGCTATGAAATTTTAACTACTAATAGATCTCACAAAAATATTAATTTTATTTTTTATAACTTTTTTTTGTAGCCCCATCCGTTACGGAGCTACAGCTTCCCAAAGGTTCAAAAAAGCTCTATATTTAAATTGTTATAGCACAAGTTCTATAAGGTATATCTTCATTTTGAAAACGCCAAACGATTACTACGTTCATTAGCTTTAAAAGTATATATACAATAAATATATATTTTTGGCATACGGTGTCTTAATTTGCCGTTATGCGAAACTCAAATTTTGCAAAATTCTTTAACCCTTCCATCTTCTAAACGGTTAAAGTTGGAAACTTGAAATTTTGACAGAAGTTAGATCTTTGAAAATTAGTATGAGTCATTTCAGAAATTTTTTTTGTATCACCCCCCGTTTAGGAGCTGTAAGGGGTCAAAAACTGAAAATTTCCTATTTTTAAACACCTGTAACTTGAACACCTGTTAAAATTTTTTTGAAGTAATACACAAAACTTAAAGCTTCAACATTATATTTTTATTTCTGTTAACAACTTTTTTTAATAATATAGGGTTACTTTATAATTGACGAAAGTGTTACTTGATTTTTTCAAATTTTCTAACAAATTTCATTAACGAATTTTTTCCATTTTGTTTTACTCGATAATTTGAAATTGTTGAGGATATAATGCGTAGTACAAAAAAATGTAATTAAATAAACAACATAACGGTTGCTTGAAGAATTTTTATTTATATGATATTGATATATATACATACTTATATAATATCATGTTTATTTACATATCGTATATGTCACTAGTGAATGAATGATAAGAGTATAGATGTATATTATATAGCGCCGTATTTACATACATATATGTATTTTATTGTACTTATAAGAAATTATTCTGTCAATGGAATATTTAAATATAATATAATATAATATTTAAAATTATATTTATTATTTTGTACTAAGTAAATTTAATATACATTTACCGCTTAGTATTAAATGGTGCTATAGAATATTTGAAAAAGTTTTGGATTGATAATCGTTATGTGGTAGGTTAGAATCTGCTTTTGAAGAATGTACATATAAACATATAGTTTGAATATATGTACAACCCATAGTTCTAGAAATTATCAAATTCACCCAAATTATTTTAAAATACTAAAATATTAAAAAAATAATATTGTAAGCAGAGTGACAGGCTGTGAACATACTAACGGTTCGTACGGGTATCTAAGAGTTGACAAAGTCAACTGTATTCTTCCTCGTTTATAATATCTTTAAAAATATTGATTTGGTTTTTTTTTTTTTTTTTGAATTTCACTATCAAGTTAAATGGATTCAATATTTTGAGAGTTGAAAATTGATGAAATTGAAAAAATCAATTTGTGGTTTTGTAACAAACAGAAATATTATTTACAAGTGAAATATTTTTAGTAATGACATGTTTAGACTAATATTGTCAGTTGGTTTTAAGTACATAATTCAAACAAAAAATGTACATACATAGTTGGAGAGAACATTAAAAAGGAATTTAAATTTAAAATTCAAAATTTTAAAATACTTAAAATGCATTTTGTACCTTTTCATACTTTGAGGTATATGAGTATACCTAACATCTAATTTGAGTTTGAAGAATATCCTTTACTGAATAAAATAAAGATAATACTTTAAAATTCCACTAAAACCTTCAAAAAATTGAAATCTTCTGTTGAAGACTTGACTTTAGTTTATGTTTGAATTTTGGGTTATATATTATGGTGTGATAAAAAATTATACAAAATTTGTCATCAAACATTATGAAGAGATTATAAGACATATACACAGATTCAGAGAAAGTAATCTTACTGAACATTTTCTAATGGAAAAACTTTATAAGTTATTAAACATATAAGTGTACATCAAATAACAATTTCTAAAACTTTTAGAAATATTGTGCTTGTAATTATAAGAAAATTGTATATGGATAGAATTTTTCAAAAATGAAATGGAGTTTCCAGAATCGAATGAAATATGAAGCAGAAAATATAATTTTGTCAAATGTGTAGGTGATATTGCTCGTATATACATAAATCAAATTCAAAAGATCAATGGAAATGAGTAAATGGATGGAATTATTTCTCTCTGAATGTACAAGAAATGTTTACCAGTGTTGATATTAGTTGGTCAAGATCTAACCACGATAACAGAATATTAAGAAACTTCAAAATCTTGTAAAACTGAAATGTCTTTATAAAAAATAATTCTGAATTATTGCGGCTTGTCAGTGATAAGCATTTAAGGATTTTTAACAGATGTTTAAGTATATTTAGTGTTTATATAGTGTTATAGTAAAATTGCAGGTCAAACTGAAAATAATTTTTTGTTTTACATTTAAGATTGATAATTAGACAGAAAGGGAAGAATATGCTTCAAATTTAGATAGAAAACAATAAACAAATGCTTCAAGGTTCTTATAAGTATTTGCTTTATTGTTAAGTATATATTTTAAAAGTTTCAAGTATTTTTATTGATATGAATTGAAACACGTCCTACCTAACATTTGCTATAACTTAAAGCAAATACTTCTACTATATAATCATATCATCCAGCTAGGATAAGTTTTACATATGTTCAACTATAAAACTACTCCTATAAGAAGCATTTCCAAAGTCGTTCATAATATCAGTTATAGTATTTATATTAAATAAAAAAAAAAATACTTTTTAATTAAATGTAATTTTAATTTAGAAAATTTATTATTCTAAATAATTAAATTGAACGTCAACGTTTATAAAGTCAAAATCAAATCATATTATTGTCTAAAGGCCATTGTTCTTTTTAATAGATTTTAGTAGATTTCAGTATATCTCTTGTACATAAAACCACTTTGTAATGTTAACAAAACATTTTATTATGTAATTATAAAAATAATCTTAACTTCATTTTTTTTTTTATCTTTATCACCTATTAAAAATCTATTATTACATACCTACAACAGAATAACATACAAACAAAATTTTTTGAAGTAAAATTCTTTAAAAATCTCTTAATTGTTAACAATTATATTTTGATTTAACAAAATGTCTGATTGGCTCAAATGTATGAATCATTTTATGCTTTTCTTTCCTTTTTAAATTTTTTTTAATTTAATGTTAATTTTATTTAATGGTTATTTTATTTTGAACAGATATTGGAATAAATTTTGGAAAGGTAATACAACAAAACAAAAATATCAAAATAAAATATCATTATTTTTTTTTTCTTTAATATTAAAAACTCTTTATATTCACTTGGATTTTTTTTTTTTTTTTTTATTTTTGTTGTTTTTTTGATTTGATAACATTTTCATCCTTTGAAAAGGACATTTTTATAACTAGACCATAAAAAAATTTATGAGCAGCTTAACTTTGGGACAATCATTCATCATAAAGAAGGTTCTCTTCAGTTTTTTTTTGTTTTTATTTTGTTTCCATCGTTTAAAAAATTTTAGATATTATTATTCAAAAATTCATTCTATTGTGTTATGGTTAATTTTTTATTATGCTGTTTTGTTTTTGTTTTGTTGTTTATTGTAAAAGGACTTAAATATCCTAAAATTTAAATATAACTAACTCTCAATAACACGCAATTTTGATTCTCCATCAGTATGGACTCAAAAAGAAAAACAACGAAAAAAAAAAAAAAACAAAAATCTGGAATCTAAATCGAGTTAAGTTTAAGTACCTCTTATTGTGTTTGTATACCTTTTTGTTTTTAATACATCATTGCAAGTTCAAAATATTATATTGAAATTTTATTAAATTGTCTGTTTATTTCTGTTGAAATAATTCTAAATTTCATGTTATTACAAAAATTAAATAATATCGTAAGTTATTCTAAAACAAGAATATCTTGCGATTAAAAAGAACATTGCTAAAGGTTGTAAAACGACTAATTGACTCTTAGTAAACGAGACTTAATTAGTAACAAGTTATTACAAGTAATCTATAAACTAAACAATTTATATTTATTAGCGTTTAAAAGAGGAAAAACGTGCAAAACGTAAATTAAAGCATGATTTTCCATATTATTCTTCCCAATAAAAATCAATTTAATAAATAGCTAAATGATTTTTAATTATTTACTATTTATAAGATTTTAATTAGAGACCATGGGGATTTGGTAAGGAAAAATACATTTTCAGTAAGTTTCCTTACAATTAAATAGATACAAGTAGGAAATGTAGGACTCGAAACCACACTGTCTCAGTCAATAAGACTCTTACTTAATTACTAAGCCATCGAGGCTTATTTATTTTATTTTACATAAATGTAATGCAATATTATTGAACCATCGGCTACTGAGGCCATTATAGGTTTTTATACTATTATTAAATTATATACTAATATTATTTATTTTGTTAATATTATATACTATATATTTACATTATATTTGGTCGTAATGGGGGTATGTAAAGAAAAAACACTTACGACCTGTGCAGGGATCGAACCCACACTCCTTCGATTAATACGCCACACGCCTATCCACTAGGCTACCGAAGTAGCCTCTTATTGTTTATAAAACAAAATTAATGATATATTATTGCATATTTTTAGGCGAACACTTATATTTTAATACAATTTACTGTCAAATTCAATTATTTATTATTCTAATAACGATAAAAATTAAATCATCTTATAATGAAAAGTCACTTTTATCTTTTGGACCTGTTTTTTATTGTCTTTTTTGTGTTTTAAAAAAGGATATTTATGATTTTAAAAATTGAATGACCAAAACCATAAAAATGAGCTCATAATTTTAACGCAATTTTTATTTTTTTAAATCAGATAAAAAGAAGCTCCAAAATTATTATGCAATATGAATGGTGAATTTCTATTCTATCTCATTTACGTGAATTTCTTTTATCAAATTTTTATTTTTTATTTTTTTTTATAAGGATAACATAATGTTATGTATATGTTATCCTATTATGAAACATAATAACAAAATAGTTGTATGTGTCTATATAATATGTATATCATATCATATCAAATTTTTTTATTTTAAATTTCACCCATGCCCATCTTGTAATCAAAAAGCTCTATAAAAAATAATAAATTTTACAAAGTCTGAGAAGGAACGGATATGGATGGTATTTTACATATTAGTGGACCTTTATAATTTTTTTTTTTTTTTTTTGTCTGCATTAAAATTTATGTATTGAATCATGTTTGAAATTTTAGCTTTATAAATAATTTTTATTATCACATTATTTTTTAGTTTTATGAGGTTAGTAGTATCTATACTGTTTAAGCATTCATTTTTATTTTTTTTAGGTTATGATTGATTTTAATTTTTTGCATTGCTGTTTTGGTTTTGTGTATATATAAAAACAGATCATGAATTTTTCAAATTAAATTTAATGCAAAATCAAAATTTTATTTATGTAATACAAAATAAAAAATATTTGAGACATGTGGATATAGTTAATAAAAAAATATTTGGTTGTTAATTTTTTATTTTTTTTAATAGCCGAATTGTATAGACTACAATTTATTATAATTGTCTGTAAGCGTTTATTAAGGCAAAACATGGTAAAATGAATGGTTCTATTTCCAGCAATATGTAAAATTTTATAATGATAACAAATCTGAAATTTATCTTGGTATCATCAATTTTTAGTAGAAAATAAAAATACTTTCAGTTTTATTTTAGGTAATAGATTTTAAAATAAAAAAAGAAAATCAATGAACTTCATTTAAATTTTTTCCTCATATTTCATACATTTAAGAGAACGAAATTAAAATTAAAATTTTAACCTTAAAAATATGTACCATTATTTTAAGTAAAGTTATTAAAATTATTATTTATTATTTTCATCTAGCAAACTTTTTCATAATATAAATGTTTTTTCAAAGTCATTTACTAGACATTATATTTCAAGTCACAAGTCATTATGCCACATATATTTATCTTTTTATTATTATTATAAATGTAACAGATATTTCAATAAACTGCTTTTTATTAAATTTTCTTCTAATAAAATTTAAACCAAGCAAAAAAAGAAAAATTGATTTATAAATTCAGAGAAAACTGAACAACGAATAACTAAAATAAGGATGGACCCCTTACTTATGTTAATTTTTAAGTTTGGAAATTTAAATTTAAAATTAGGAATTGCGATTTCGCTCTTAAACCTCAATGAAAATAAAATCCCAATATTCAATTCCCCGTGGTATAAGCCGGGCAACTCCAATGGCGTTTAGCATTGTTCAGGGACTGAATAAAATCAACGTCCAACGACCCTTGTGGGATCTTCCTTTATCCGGCGGTCGATTTTTTAAATACAGATGAACTACCTGGTCGTTGTTAACAGTATAGGATCAGGCAGGCAATTGGACTGAGCGATTGTCAGAAAAGCAACCAAAGCAACAATCCTTCTGAGGCATTCTCTTATCTCGCGGGTAATATCTTAAATGCAGATGAACTACCCAGATGTGGTTAACAGTAAAGGATCAGATAGGCAAGTAGAAATCATCCAATTAAATTTTCTGAGATTACGTTATCGAGATAGCAATACAATGTAACTAACTACTCCCTGAAAAGGTTAACTATAAGGAAAGGAGAAAAAGATTATGATTTTTAAAAATTTCACATTCAATTTTAATAAAATTATTTTTTTTCAGACACATTAAACTACTACTAAAACATGTTATTAAAAATATTATTATGTCTTAATAAAAATTACTATATTAAATGATAATAAAAGTTAATTAAAGAATAATTTTCAAATGTTTTTTTATACTAAACTTAATTTACTTTTTAAATTATTTTGGTATTATAATTTTTATATTACATATTTTATTTAAGTTTTAACACTTTGTCATTTGAAAATTAATTATTTACTTCCACTAATAAAAAAATGTTTTCAATTCATTTTTTTTTCTATCTCAAGTGGTTTTTAGCACATTTCCAAAAAAATTTTGAAAAAATGTTCTTATTAGTTTCACTCTGTCCGTCCGTCCGTCCGTCCGTCTGTTTACAAAACTTCTACACCGTTAAAGATAGAGAAAAAATTTTTTAACCATGGGTAGGTCTCATAAAAAAAATAATTTTGTGGAACAACTTTTTCATGTAGGCCCACCCATTACGGAGCTACAGCCCCTCAAACTTTGAAAAAGCCCTATTTTTAAATGCATATATCTTATGTTCTGCTTAAGATTTTTCCAATCTGAAAACGTCATTCGACATGTATTTTTTTTAGCTTTGTAAATTAATATCAAAATTATACAATTTTTTTAAATTTAGTATTTAAATTTACCGTTATGTGAAAACCAAATTTTGCATGATTTTTCTACTTTCATAACTCCGGTACGCTTCTAGATAGAGGGGAATTTTTTTGGACCACCCCCTGTTTATGAGTTATTAGGGCTTAAAAATTGAAAATTAGCTTTTTTTAAACACCTGTAACTTAGGAACCTGTACACATTTTACTTCTGCAAGATATAAAAATTAAAGCTACAGTAATATATTTTTACGTGTGTTAAAGGTTTATTTTAGTTGTAGAGGCTTCCAAAGTTGCAGCTCTTCAAAATTTCGAAAAAGCCCCATTTTCAGATGTATATATCTCAAGTTCTGCATAATAGTTTTATAATCTAAAACCGCCAGAAGATCGAAAATTTTATTATCTATATAAAACAGTATCAAAATTATGTAATTTTTTTTTAATTTACTATTTAAATTTACCGTTATCTGAAAACCACATTTTGCATGAAATTTTTTTTTTCATAACTCCGGTACGCCTTTAGATAGGAACCTGAAGTTTTGAGACAAGAAAGAACTTTTAGAATTAGTATAAGTTTCCTCAGAAAATTTTTTGGTAGCGCCCCCTCTTTAAGAGTTATAACCCCTCTAAAATTGAAAATTTGCTATTTTTAGACACCTGTAACTTAGGCACCTGTAAAAATTTTTCTTCGGCAAGACATGAAAATTAAAGGTTCAATATTATATTTTTACGTGTATTAACAGTTTTTCTTAGTTATAAAGGATTCCGGACTTACGGTCCCTAAAATTTCAAAAATGTCCTATTTTCACGTTTTTTCTTATTACATGAAATTTTCAAATTTTTGTGCAAGTCACAATTCTAAACAGTTTTTATTTAGTTTTGCTAATGTGCGCTTTTAAAAACCGTTGGTTTACATTCTATCTTGTTTTTTTCAAGTCCTTTTTTCTCAGTACAATATTTAAAAAGTAACCATTTTTAATATTCATAAGTGCACGACATTCACAATTCTATATATTTTATTTTTCGTTTCATTAAATTTCCGTTATATAAATTTACATAATTTACATGTGGTATTTAAATATAATTTACAAAAATTTATTTTACAACATTTTATTTTTATATATATATATTTTTTTTTTTTTGCATTTTTTATTTGAAGATGACAGAAATATGAAACATAAAAATTTTGTAATTCATCTTCTGTCCAATAAATTATTATCCTTGTCACTTCTCATTACGTTATTTTTATATTATTATATTTTTGTTCTAGGTAGTTGAATACCAGTTCATTAAATTGCGAATTCAAAATGAAACAAATGAAATATGAAACTTTTCAATGAAGAGAGAAGAAGAAGAGAATAAAAAAAAAATGTGTTATTGTACAATTTTTTTTTTTTTTTTTGTGTTTTTGGATAATGGAACATTTTCTTAATGTTCTTGGATATCCTGTTTTTTTTTTTTTTTTATTTAAAAAAGAAAAAAAAACAATTGCAAGTGAAATTTTTTTACATTTCTGGTTTATGTACTTGTTAAGTACATCTATTTAAAGTTTGGACAAAATTGTGGGCAGTGTTTTAGTATAGGAAAAGCTAAGACTGTTTTTATTTTTTATTTACAAAATTTTATATTTTTATTTTCTTTAGTCAAATAAAATATATTAAAGATTCTTCAAATAATTAGATCAGTTTTAAATCTTATATATAAATCTAATACAATGATATTAAAATTTATGAAATGTAGACACCTTTAAAGCTTTGTAATAATTCAAGTTCAAGAAATCATTATAATTGAGTTTAAATTAAGATGTTGAGTCCTATACTAGTATCACTGGTGTACATTACTCTAATGTTTTAAATCTCATGCTAAACGATAAATATAAAAATAAACTTGCGTTAAGTCACATGTGTGTCACCGGTGAACATTGCTGATTGGTCTCAAAATCCCGAATTAATTTAATTTAGTTTTTTATTTTTAAAAATGTTCACCAGCGTTACATGGGGACTTAAGATAAGTTTTATGTTCATCGGTCAGTGTGGGACTCAACACGTTAACTAAAGGCAAAATTTACGAAAGGAAACTAGTAAATGTTTACTATATACGCGGAAAATGCTGGTTAACACTTGACGACTAATGGCCGTTAACGAAATTTTTATTTACAAATGACTATTATCGTCGCCTTGAAAACTTATTAATTATTTTTTTTTTTACTTGTCTGTTATAGTCGTCATTATTGTTTCTTACTGTAGCACATTAACTTGCCAATGAAGAAGCAAAATTTTTCTTTTAAACTCTTCTAAAAGGATTCTCCTACATATTTAAATTATTTACCTTTTGTCTAAGGTTATTATTTTTGAAGTATTATTTTTTGAAGTATTCTTTTAAGAAAATTCCTTTGTAACAAATGAGTGTCAATATAAAACATTTAGACTCTTTAGTTTTTTTTAAATAATTAGTTTTATATATTGTCATAATGCCATATTTATAGCTTGGCTCACCTACTTAATAGGTCCTAATACTCTTCAAGTACTGTTTTAAGTTTACTTCTTTTAAAATGATTTTGTTTTATTGTTCGCATCTAACAATATTCGTTATAGTATTGATCATTGGTCAATATAATCATGATAGAAGTTGTCATATTCTTATTATATGGTAAATATCAAAAAAAAAAAAACAGGATATGTATAGTATTAATTTAACTTAAATAATAAAATAAAAAAATTTTGTGTAAAAGTGTTGTAATGTATACAAATAGCATGTAACATATTTATATCCTTAATGCATGAGAAACCATAAAATTTAGTATATTCTCTATTAATTATAAATGGGTCTGTTCTACATCAAACTAAATTATGTAAATATTTAATATTTGTTAAATCTAATAATTTTTTTTTTTTTTTTAAGATGAAAGTGTTATAAATGATTTGGAAAAAAAAAAACAAAAACAAAAAGTGTATTAATGAAAAATTTAAACTAATTTTAGTATTTTTTTCCATACTAAGTTACCTATGAACATAAGAAAAGGTATTAAATGATCCTGAAAATCTAAAGAAAATATTATATATACGTATATATGTTTATGTCACTATAATATATTTTTATACTTTAGTATATTATATGAGTGTATAACCATATATGTATTTAAGGACTAATTATTCACATTAATATCCTTGTTCAAGGCTACATGAGCATATTTATTATAATGAGGTATTTATTTTAATTTAACGTAGCGACAAAAAATGAATGTTATGTTAATTTTTCTTGCGTGACAAAAAAAAGAAAAAAAAAAATAACAAATTGTTAAATGATTTGAGTTTTCAGAATTTTTCTTTTACAACACTTAAAAACATTTGAAAATTTAAAAATTATCTTTAAAAAATTCTCGAATTTTTCGGTTAACAAAATTAACAATTAATATTCAGAGAAGTTTAAAAAAAGGATGCTTTTATAACCGTCACTTTCAAGTGTAAAATTTCTGTTTTAAACTTTTTCTTTAATATTATTTTTACATTGGTGCTATTCTTATAACAAAAAGTAACTTTGAAAAAGTTACGACTCTTGCAATATAGCTAGCTGGGGATAGCTAGCTGGGGATGAGAAAAATCAAAATATATTTTGTTAAATATACTTTATGAACAGTTTTTTTTTAGAAATGAGTTGTGAAATGAGTTACATTTTTATAAAAAAGCAAAACATTAAAATTTTAGTATAAAGTTTTGATAAACTAATTTGTGACTAGAAATCTCACTATTTCAGATTTCTCTCACTATTTTGGATAAACATGAGTTTATTAAAAATCGGTCCAAATAGAATTCTTTTATCGTAGAAAATTTTTTGTAAAATTCTGGCTATAAGATTCTTTAAAAAATCATTTTTTGAGAGAGTTTCCTGGCATTATCATGAACAGAAAAAGGCAACACGTAAACTGAGTTGAGTTGGAAAACTAAATATTCAATATAAATAAAAAAAAAAATAAAAAAAATAAATAATTAATGGCTCAAAAATACCAAATACTTTAAAAGTTATGTTTAACAACTACAGCCCACTATAATAGATTTAGTGGAATCATGCCATCATGCAAAATTTTGAAGCCTAAACTATAATTCAAAGGAAAACAAACTATATGAATACTAGCTGAGCAGTAAAAATAATGATTAGAGTTCAAATTTCACATTCCAGGCTTTAGTACAGGATAGACTACCAATCTTGAATACCAGAAAAACTGACCACTATTTTTCTCTGCTTTTCGATTAAAAATATATTGATTCACCTACTCGTCTATTAATCACTGAGTTCAAATTAATGGCAAAATAATATAAACTAAAATTTTATAAATCAATAAATGAAAAATATACAAACATTTATAACAAAAAAATTATTTAATTTAAATAAATAATTTTAATTCACATTTTATAACTCACAGATATTTAAGTATCCTAATATACACAAAGAATTTTATTAAGAAATTTGGATAATGAATTTTTAAGGTCAAATATAAAATTATACCAAAATACAAACAAATGGAATTTTATAGATTGCAATATAAGAAGTTCCATACATGTGATAACGATTAATCTCACCTCACATAGTAATTAAATAGGTACGAATTCATAGAGATCAATTTCTAAATATAATAGCATAGGTATTTTGTGGTACAGACAGGTTTATCAGTTTAACAGTTTAAGAATTGGTAACAAAAAAAAATTGGTAATAGTAATGGTTTTTACCATTACTATTTACCATTTTTAATATGGAAGATAAGTAATTTAATACTTTTTAAATAGGATTGAATAATTTTCCGCAAAAATATTTTATATTTTATTATTGCTAAATAGAAAATTTTTGTATATTTATTACGCCACTTTTTAGTATTTTGAATTATTAATAAGTCAAAAACAGTGTTAAATGACTTGTTAACACTTAAATAAACCTTGGACTATTTTTATGGTAGAATTAATATCATTATTAAAAAACATAAACCACTTAATAATATGTTTTATGAAATAGGTATAATAAGTACCTATACCTAACACTACACATAAATAATATTAGTGAAAAATGCACTTCAATACTATTTTTGATACTAGAGAAAAAATTTTAGTAAAAGGACATTACTAAAGCAGTAATTTATTTTATATAAAATTATATTTTATTATTTTTAGTATTACATCTACCTATTTACAAGTACTGGTTTATAAGTACTACCTATTTACAAGTACTTTTTAGTATTACATCTACCTATTTACAAGTACTGATTATATACTCATAATATCTCAATATAATATTTACTATGATTCAGTTTTGTCCTATTTCGAAAATTCTTAACTTGTATTCTATATTATAGAAAATAGTTATAAGATTCTGTTGGTGTATTCTTTTTTTTCCCTTTCCAATCCGATAAGGACTTATCTAAGTTTCAGTTTCTGGAATGATTAATTTCACTAAGCCGTTGATGATTCGGTTGGTATATTGTTAGACACAATAATTTATTTTTTATATTTTGCAGATGTTAATTTAAATAAATCAAAAATGTTTAGAGTCTAGAAATAGTAGGAATAGATAAACATACATTGTTCTTTTATTTAGGTACAACAAAAATTTATGAATTTTCAAATCGCACTCCTTTCAAGCATTTAAAATATACTTTATTTGTTTTTTTTCCTTCTTTTAATCCTTTAGGGAAATTTATACTTTCCTTTATACATATAGCACTTTCACATAGCTTCTCCTTCGTAATCTTTGTTAGGTCATTTTTTCTGGCCCATTCTTTTCCGCTTTTTTCAATATCTTTAGATATATTGTTGTACTCCATGCCATATGTGGTCTTCCTATTTTTATTTTCATTGTAGATTTTACTCTCTAATGTTGGTGAGCTATAGTGTTGGGTGCTCTGCAGAGTGTATGTGTATTCACTTTCAGTTTCTCTTCTTTATCTTAAGCGCTATGAATTCTTGCTTCGCCATTGACCACAGATCTATACTAAAAATTTGCCTAGGCCAGCTAACATTTTAACTATGGTTCTTAGTCAATTGTTCACAAATGTTTAGTTGAGTGCTTTACGAACCAAATTTCGCTTCGACATACTAGAACTAATTTTAAACTTCCATTTACATATGTTTATTTTGGTGCTTCTATTCAGATGTGAATGACCATAATCTGTCAAAAGCATAGTATACTGTATTAAAATGATATACAATAGATCAAAAACATAATATTATTACTTAGAAATCGTCAAATTAAAGCAAATTTCGAAGGACAATAGAGGGAAATATTTTCTGAAAAAATTGGATAATATTTTAAAAAATCAAATGATTTTATTATATTTTTTTTTATTTTTAACTAAAGTGTAGTTAATTGTATTGATCTATCTAGTGTCTTGTACCGGTTCACCAATTGAAGATTTAAAAATTGATCTCAGACGGAGACTTTAAATTTTTTTATATGTTGGTAATGAGGTGATCAACATCTAACATTTTACTTGCTCGAATTCTTGCTTAATGTCATCATCAAGATAAGTTATATGGGTAAAGTTATAAAGAAAAAAATTTTTGTATTGTCCTTACAGCTTTTACTGTAGATATGACGCAGCCGATAGTGTCTGTTATACAAAACAAAATTGAATTTTGTTGAAGTTCTAATTCAAAATATCTATTGAATAGTCAAAAAGATGAGCAATCGTTTATCTAATTTAACTTTTAAAGTAAAAGACACATTTTTTAATAAGATTTTCTCTTTTGCAATATTATGCTCTTTCAAATGTCAAAATATACTCTTTGAAGTGAAATAATGTAAAATCGGCTTTAAAGAGTTAAATATGCAAAAATATATTATTATATGATAAAAAATCAACTTAGTTTTTATTCGTGTACCGACGAGTAAGAATATATTTTTACATGTGACATCTGACAACGGTAACAACTCTAGAATACTTATTAGTTATTAAAAATTTTATGATATGAGTAATTCATATTTTAATAAAGTAATATTTTATATAGCAGAGAAATTACTGTTTTAAAATCCATACAACTTAAATGATCCAGATAAAGCTCTAGCAGATTTAATGTAGGTACAGGAAAATATTTTTCACCAACAGCTATGTTATGTTTTTTAATTTTTTTCTTTTTGTGAGTAAAATCAGTAAATTATATTAAAAAATTACCTGAAGTTTTAGAAATCTTAAATATTTTCAATCCACTAAGGCCAAGATAACTTGACCCTAGTGATTTTTTCAAAGTAGCTATAACTATTTCCTATGTCATCCATGTTTGTAATTTCAAATATTTTTTAATCAATTGAAAATTTTTGTTATAAAAATTAAAATTCTTAATCAAAACTGCTAGTTTGATAATGCAAGGAATTTAATTGCGTAATATTGATGTCATAATATGAAAAAAAGATTTTAGAAATTTGCCGTTATTTGAAATCTAAATTTTTAAACCCTTCATATCTTTCAAAAGCCAAAAACTAAGAACTTTAAATTTTGAGAGTAGCATGATCTTTTATATTATAAATAGATATAATTACGATTCAGATACATTAGAAAATACTTTTTATTATATTACTGTTAGCGTGCAAAGGGTTAACATTTTTATAAAATTGCTATTTTAGGTATCTGAGACCTTGAAAAAAACTCAAACAATATATTTTTTAAATAAGATGGTTTACACGGTTTTCTTAATCAAATAGGATTTTCTCAAAAAATAAATAAAGTGTCTTTTGATTTTTGAACAATTTTCCTTACAAAACAAAAAATGTCTATAACAAAAAAATTATAAATTTTGGTACAAAAATGGTACCAATTTTTTTTTAATGCATTTCTCTAGTCACATGAATGTTGAATGTTGTTCAGGCGTAGCTGTAAATCTTGTAAAGGAGAATAATTGTTACGAGGTGTGTGGGATTCGAATCCACACTGCCTCGGTGTTTACAGCGTATTTTATATGCTCTTATACACTAGGCTACCGAAGCCCCTGGTACCACTTCTAGAATTCTTTACAGTTATTAAAATTTTGATGCTTTACAGTTATTAAAATTATTTGCCTTTACAAACTTTTGTTTTATAAAAATATATCCTTCTTATTTATTCTGTTTCATGTGATACACTATAAGAATTACAAAAAAAAATAAAAAATTTTTCTCAGTGGGCGGAAAATACTTTATGTTTTTTCTTTTTTTGGAATGGGACATAAAATTTATGATTCTCATAACTCTTTTTTTCTTATAAAAAAACTCAGTTTTTTTTCTTTATTCTGTTGTAAACCTTGCATTACATTGTCATTGTACCGTTGTTATAATAATTTTTGTACTAGTACCATATAAATTTTTTTTTTACTCTTGTTTTGTATTTTAGTTTATATTATTGAAAAATCTCTTGGCTTCTACAATGACTATATACTTTCATTTTTTGTTTCTTTCTAATAATTTAAATTAAAGGACGAAAAAAAAACACCAAAAGTTTTTACAAGTTTTATGTCTCTTATACTAATCGTATATTTAGTTTATATGTATATATATATATATATATATATATATATTTAGTACTATATATTTATATATACATATCTAGATATATATTGTAATATTGTATATATCTAATATTATAAATTTAAAAGTATATAAGATATTGTAGGTATTTTTTATGAAGAATCTTTTCTTTTTTTTTTTGAGTTCCATAAATACCAAGACAAGAGAATTGCAAAAGAATTGAAAAACTTAAGATTCTAATGATAAAAAAAAAGTGACCCGGTATTATTAAATTCTTTATTTAAAAAAAAAAAATAAAAATAAAAAAACTTAAAAATTATGTTGTAATTAGAAAAGTTACTAATTTTTGCGCCCCAAGACGATTTTAACTCCTTCGTCTTCTTTATTTCTTGTTAAGTTTGTTTTTGTTTTTTTTTTTCTTTTTGGTTATTTGTTATGTTTCCACTCTTTTTGGAATTTTAATTTCCTTGATAACTAACAAAAAAAAAAAAAACAAAAACACAAAACCGAAACTTTTATAAAAAAAATCAAGAGGTCAGTACATAATTAGGAAACGAAAAAAAGAAAAGAAAAAGAAAAAAAATTAATTCAAATAAAAATTGTGACACAGAAAGAATAAATTCAAGAATGGAAGAAAGTTTTCTGTATAAATATTATTTTTTTTTTTTCTAGAAATATCAATAATTTCTAATATTTTTCTTATTAAAAACTTTCTTTGTAGGTACTAATTATTGGACTTAATCAATATACAAGTACATCTAAGGAAGAATTAATTAAAAATTCCTTAATGTTTGTTTTGCTTGTAGAAGTTTTGTTCTACACTTTGAGTAGATATAAAATGAATGAACTACAAGTCAAATGAGATTAATGGAATTTTTTATTCCAAATAATGAAAATATGTAATATCTAGGTACTTTATATCAAAATAATATAGTGATTCACTGTAATACTCAAAGACGAAAGTGATTCATTGTAATTCTACTCAAAGAGAAAAGTGATTCACTGTTGTAATTCTACTACAATTCCTTAATTATTAAATTAAAAAAAAGTTTTCAATCCTTTTCTATGCAAACAAAATCTATTATTTATTTAATATATGTTCATTTAATCAAAATAAAGAAAAAACTTATTTTATGGTGTAAGTTAATATTCAATAGGATTTACATGAAAAAAACGAGGAAGAATGCAGTAGAGTAGACTGTGTCAACTCTGGGATACCCGTATGAACGTAATATATTCTGTTTCTATAAAACTTGATCATCTTTTAAAAACATTCAGATGTTTTAGTACCGAACTACAGAGATATATTTATGTAAATTGTAGAGTTGTATGACAGCTAACCGAATCTATTGCGCCTAGCTTCATTAAGTTCCAAGAAATGCAAAAAGCCTGAACCGGCTGCTTTAGACCAATTAAATTTTACAAAAGTTTTTGGCATGCAATTCGACACTTTTTCACTAAATTGCAGATAGCTAGCTTCAATAGACACTGAGTTATTTTCATTTAAAAAGAGAAGTTGTATGGCAGCTACCCGAACCTGTTGCACCAGCACAACCAAATTTTCCAAAAGTTGTTGCCATAAAACTTGATCATCATTTGCAGGATTTCAGACGCCTAGCTTCATTAGGTTCCAAGAGGTGCAAGAAGTCTGAACCGGCTGCTCTAGACCAACCAAATTTTACAAAAGTTGTTGGCATGTAACTCGACACCTCTTTACTAAATTTCAGATTCCTAGCTTCAATAAACACTGAGTTATTCCCATTTAAACAGAGAAGTTGTATGGCAGCTACCCGAACCCGCCGCACCACCACAACCAAATTTTACAGAAGTTGTTGCCATAAAACTTGATCATCATTTACAAAATTTCAGAAACCTAGCTTGAATAGATACTGAGTTATTTCTATATAAAGATAGAAGTTGTATGGCAGCTACTCGAACCCGCTGACCGAAAATGTTTGATTTAAATAGCAAAACTAACAATTTTGCGAAAGTGACGTAAAAAAAATGTCAGCCCTCTAGCTCCTTTATTTTTTGAGTTATCGTGCGGACGGACGGACGGACGTACATGGCTTAGTCGACTCAGAATTCGATTCTGAGGCGATCCATACCTTTGACACCATATCTAGCTCGACTCCTTTAAGGTGTCACAAACGTAATGGCAGATTTATTATACCCTTGAACATAGTTCATACGGGTATAATAATGGAAATTAAAAGCTTAAAAAGTGGAAAAGAAATTAAGGTAAATTGAAAGCTTAAAAAGTGGAAAATGAAAGAAAATTAAAGTAACAATATACAATATATTACTTTTAAAAGAAATTATATGTCCAAAAGTATACTTAAATGGCTATTACCATATTCCACTCATCACTTAGAAAAGACACATTGAAATGAAAAGAGATCAGATCAAACTGAAGGCAAATAGTATGCGTTGGCTTGGGAAAACGCATACCATTTGCATTCTCTTTTCTCTCTTCGATAAATCTCGAGAATCTTGAAAATATTATTATATAATTCGATCCTATGTAATTAAACAACAACAAGTACCTATATAATTAAACTATTTAAATGCATCCAAACCCCTTTCTTGAAACTTACTAGAGTTATCGACAGTGAACTAGACTAAAAAAGAATAATTACAGAAATACGGCATGAAATTTTAAGAATTTATAAAATAAGGACATACTTTGTATCCTTAAATGTTACTATTAACTCTAAAAAGCAAAACTTTGTAAACGGCAGTTTAGTTCTTAGGCGACACTGTAGGAAATAGTTTAAGTAAGATAGATCTTTAAACTATTAAGTTGAGGTAAAAAGGTTGAGTTAAAAGTTGAAACTTTCACTTTTTCTTAAAATTTGTTTTATAAGGTGATCCAATTATAAAAATTTACTGAACTTATAACTTTTAATGTTTTATCAACTAGAAGTAAAAAAATCCTTATAATATCCTAAAAAAATTTTATATATCGTAAAAAAATCCTTATATGTATATTAAATATTTAAATTTCAAAAATGAATTTACATTAAAAATTTAAAATTTGAATATGAAACAGCATCCAGTTAATTTTTTTTTTTTTCAACCATCTTCTTTGTTTTTATTTTAAAGACTGCGGAAAATTGTTGAACCGTATTATATTATATTTTTAACTCTATATAATTATAAATGATGTAATGTTATTTTGTTAATTTATAGAAAAATATAAAATTTTATCGCAAAAGTAATTACGTTATAAAATTCTACAATTAAGCAAAAAAACTTTAAAAACTCTAAAACGATTTACCATTATTTTAGTAATTTAAACCATTTAAAATCTATAAAAGTTTCAATAATGATTCAAATAATGTCAAAAACTACAAAATTATGTACCACTAATACACCACCCTTCCCTAAGTATATACGTACATACTACATTATTTATGTATATAAAAAGAATACATATAATACCATAGTATTAAAATATTTTCTACTTAATAGTTTTGTACATAATATACACAATTTATTATTATGTAAGTTTTTCGTTAGAAATTTGCCAATTAATAGAAAACGTGATTTTCATACAGGATTAAAAACGACAAAAAAAAAAAAACAATTTTTTTGCCTGTGCGTATATAAATAGATACGCAAAATAAAACTTAAAACATTTTCTAAATAGAATATCCAATACAACCTAAGATTTATATAATAGATCGCATAATATATGATATATTATGAAAAAGTAAACGTAAACCTAGAATAAAATTAGAAATCATCTTCCTTTATTTTATAATATCTATTCACGTTTTAGTTTTTCATTACTATGTTGTTAGTTTTCAGTTTGTTCTTAGCAACAATTTTGAACTTTGAAGAGTTTAACTTTAGAACACGAAATAAGAAAAGGAAATAACAAAAAAATAACAATAAAGAAACAAAAAAGCTATAATATGAAAAATACTGGTAAGATCAGGGTTAAATATCTTTTACACACCAAGATTTTTACATTTTCCTAAAGAACGTAGGAACGTATACAAATGGCAAATAAAAAACAAAACGACAAGAACGTGAATAATGTTTAGCATATGTATTCATACAATTTTATCCTTTTTGTACATACGTTTCATTCATTCCAAAAAAAATCTACTTTTATTTGAGTCTAGGTATATTATGATATAGATTTTGTAGATTTTTTTCTACGATTTGATTTCTGTTTGAACGTTATATTTAAAACTGTCTGTTTATACGTTTCTTTTTGTACATTTAATAATATGCCACTATTAAAAAATTAATCACTCTTCTAAAATTTAAACTTTTTAAATAATTAAAGGAGAAAATTCTTAGTTATAGTTTATAAATCATAAGGAAAATTCTTAGTTATAGTTTATAAATCATAAGGTAATAATTTGAGGGTAATCGGTTGATTTACTTTCACAACATTTTGTCAAAGTTAAAATCTCTATGCAGTAGACACAAAATAAATAAACGAGGGGCTTGTTTTATATCTCTGGATCTTTAATATTTTTAAAAAAAAAATTTTGGCATAACTTTTTAATAGAAAGTATAAGTTCTTAAAACACATTTTAAATATTTCTATCATACAATTTTGTATCTGAATTACATAAAAATTTGGGGAATGAATAAACCAATACGGCAAACAGTGGCTTCAAGAATGTTATCCGGCTAAAATACGAAAAATTAATACAATAAAAATTATTTTTAAATACTTTTAATTTGTATATCAGTTAAAGTTATTCGAATACCGGGAAAATATTTGACTTATACAGTTTTTTTTTTTTTTTTTTTGTAGAATTTGATAGAAATAATAATGCAAAGATATTTCCTGTGAAAAAGAGATACGTACATTTCACCTTAACATTGAAAACAAAAAATGTAAATGGATACTTAAGACATGGTATTTGGGTTTATTTCAAATATTTCTTTTATTTATTTTTTTTTATATAATATATTATATTACATATTATAATATATTTTATTACTAGACTTTTTTCCAGTAAATATTAGTTTCACAAATCATAAATGTTACACATAGAATGATATTATTAAGTTAACTATATTACTATATGTTTTGTTAAATTGTATTTTGTTGCCGTCGTCAGTTTACAGATTGATTTATTTGAATTTGAAGAAAGAAAAAAAAGAAAGAAGGAAAAGTAGAAATAGAAACAAATAAAAATTAAAAGAAAATATTGAAGCTGGTGAAATGATTGAAGAAGATACGAGAATTTCATGATTAGAATAAAAAAAAAAACTTAACAATGAGCAAAGATTATATTATTATGTAGTGTATATAGAGAAGAAAGGATTATGGAATGTGAAAATTAAAAGAATTTTTATTTTTATGTTTATTCAGTATTTTCTTTCATGATTATTATAATTACGTTTATTCAACTTTTACGTATGCTATGAATTTTGATATTTAAACTATAATATATAATATCTACATTTTACAAATGAACAAAACTTATAGCATGGTGATATGAAGTAATTTATTTAAAAAAAAAATTTATAATTTAAGTTCTTATTCACTGTTGATTAATTATAAAGTGTAGATTTTAACATAAAAGAGAACAGAATTTTAATTGTCAAAATTATAGAAGCTTTTCGTTATATTTTAAAGATTTTCGTCATATTTTACTAAAGTTTGAAAAAAATTTTAAGTTAAATAAAAGTTCTAATTAAGACATCAGAGTTAGTAAAGTTTGGCTGTATTTTTGCCCTTGCATAACTTTTAGTACCAAACATTTCGTCATTGTTGAGAAAATTAAGATGAAATGATAATGGCACGTTCACGGTCAGTATTTATGGGTACTTGAGTGCCGGGGGTCACCAAAAGTAAAAAGAAACTGGAAGAGATAAATGAATAGGAGTTTTGACAAAGTTAATTAATTATTGTATAGGTAATAATTCAATAAAATTTAGGTGCCGTTATTTTGAACGGTATATTCCGTCTTAACCCAGTCAAATGCTTCAACTGATATTACGGGTCATGACGGTAAATACCGTCTTGACGGGACTAACTAAAAAAAACAAACCACAATCAAACAAGATAGTGCATTATAAAAATAACAATGATAAAATAAAAATATGTTTCAAATTTTCGCAATTGTAAATTGAATTACATGAGTCCTAAATAAATAAAATTAAAAGAATCTTCCTAATTGTTTTAGTATTGAAGCAAAAAAAAATAGCACCATTATCATTATCGATCAATATTATTCTATTCTATGAAAGTACTTAGAAACCTATGGTTTTATTCAAAAAGAGTTATTTCAAATATTGCAACAAAATTGCAGTAAAAATGAATATGAAATATCACCTTTCAAAACAAATTGTCATTTTTAAACTAAATTTTTAGTTGGAAATAAATCTTTTAGACACAAATCTACTTCACCAAATCACATAAATTATCCTAGAGAATTTGTTCTTAAAAAAAAAAAAAGTTGAAAGTGCAAATATCTCCTTTTGAACAAACACTCCTCAATTCAACCAACAAAATTTACTAATAGTAATAAACAAAGAATATTCACCTTTACTTACAACGGGTCACTAAAATTTGAATGAACTATTTTTGAATACATCTACCACGGTATTTACCGCTTTGACGTTTTACAAATGCATATCTTTAGGCAAACACGTCGCGACAAAATGTTCAAATAAAACCCTTTTTCTGAAAAGGCAATATATTAAAAAAGTACTTGTAATGGGTCACAACATACTATAGTACGTTTATTTATAATGGAAAGATTAACTGCAAATACTATCTTGACGTTTTTATGTACTTTTTAATCGACGGTGTTTACTGTCTTGTCCTACAAGAAACGCACCAATTGACGGTATTTGATGACTTGTCCGTGAAAGTGTTAAGGTGAAAATTAAGAAGACATAGTTTACTCATTTTTACATTACGACCGTTCCTCATTTATATATAACAAGGTGCAAGAGAATTTGTCAGTAGATATGAGCGAATAAAATTGATGTTTTTGAAACGGATAAAGTTATACCTGATCACTTTTAATCACAAGTCAGATAGAATCACTAATATTTCCTTTAATTTAATTACTTCTTTGCATCTTTATAAATATTATTTAAAATAATAATATATCTTTTTATTTTCTTTTCGTCTCTATACCCACAAATCATTATTTTTAATTAAATAAACTTAATTAATAACTAGAGCATTCGACAATATTTTGTCTTGTTATCAAAAAGACATTAAAAAATATTTCAGTAAATCAAGACACTTTCTTCAATTTTAGGTACACCTTTGATAGCTGCAATGTCATTAATGTATTTAAATTATAATATGGAAACTTTAATTTTAGCGTTTGGTTTTTATAAATTTGTGCCTAACTTACAGCTAGTGTCTAAAAGTAAAATTTCAATTTTTGATCTGAATAAAGGGTTGGGTAAAGGGTTTTTGAAAGGGTTGGGTACAGGGGAATTTTTTGAATTGAATTGAAGCTAATTCTAATATAACTTTGTTCTCTCAAAATTTCAACGTTCTAACAATAAGCGTACCGCAGTTATGAAGAAAGCCAAATTTTACAAAATGTTGCCTTCACCTAACTGTAAATTTAAAACCTAATTGGAAACAAATTGTTTAATTTTGGTATTCATTTTTAAGGTTAAAATAATGTCATGTCGTTTAACATTTTTACGATTAATAAAATGTTAAGCAGAAACTGATATATTATATATATGTACATATTTAACAATTATGGTTTTTTAAAATTTGAGGAGTTGCAGTGCGCAAATGGATAGGGCTACATAAACAAATTTTCTACAACAATAATTTTCTTTCTTTTTTCTTATTTCCTTAACCTATCCATTGTTAAAAGATTATTGTTTTATTTGATATGTTCTAGAATTGTTATAAACAGATGGGCTGATGTGCAGACAGAGTAAAACTAATAAGAAAATGTTTCAAATGTTTCTTTTTAAAAAATGTTCTAAAAAGGCATCTTGATCTTTGAAAAAAAAAAATTTTTTTTTAAATAAAAACTGTCAATATCAGATTCTAAAATAACTAGTTTCTAATTATTAACATTTTTAAGATAAATTGCGGTTTTCAAAATATGATAAGCCTTATTTGGTTTTTTAACTTTACATTTGAAAATTTTACTTCTAAATATTTATTTTTTTTTGTTTATATTAATAATCAAAATATATAATATTATAGTGGTTGCAATTTATTTCGATTTTTTAAGATAGATACATTTTTAATTTGGTTACTTACTTAAAATTCAATAAATATACCTTTGCTTAGAATGCAATAAATGAATGGATAATTATATTTAGAAAACTTGTCTATTGAATTTATGCATAATAGTCTGCGACACACATTATACACCTACATAATTTCTCTTTCAATTTCATTTTTGACTTCTTGAGAAATAAAACCCCGGTCCCATCCCCGGGCTAAAACCCCGTAGGCACATCCAAAATGTTTTTGATGACTATATTAATACACCCTTGAAAAAGGAAATGTGACAGGGAATCAAAAAATTTATCCGCTAACACAATTGAAAAAAAAATTTTTTTTGGTGTCATTTATACTTGTCTTTCGTATTACGACTCTAACTATTACGAAATATTTTAATGTCAGTCATCCAAATAAATCTTTTTACAGTGAAAAATATAAGAATTCTATAAATCTATTTTGTTCAATAAATTTTTAATTTTTTTTTATATTAGGTATAAGAAAAACAAAAAATTTTAAAATTGTGTATTCCCAACGCAAAGTATCCTTTTTATTTGTTACAGAGCAAAATGTAGGAGAACTAATTAAATTTTTAACTTTTATTTAATCAATACAAATTGACTAAATCTCTAAAGTATTTAAAATATACGTCCTAGTTGTATATTCACAATATTATATAATAATGGCTTTGAATCAATGAATCAAGACTTACTAAATATTATTAAGGATTATCAATTTGTCTTACAAAAAAAGAAAAACAAACAAAATTTGAAAAGAAACCCACAACATATACAAGTAATAAAATTAAAATTACCAATTCATTAATAAAGTTCAGTTTTAGTTTCTTTATATTTGAAGAAGAAAATTCTATAGTGAAATGGTTTTTTTTTTTTTTTTTTTGAAAAAAATTTATAATATAAATTATATGAACCTTTAAGAACTTGAGAAAATTTTTATATTTTTTTTTTCTTTGTTCTTGTAAATAAACATAAATTTTAGACATATGTAACATACATAAATAATTTTCAAAGAAATATTAAAGTATATAATAATATTGAATAATATATTGTGTTACATGGAAACAAAAAGGACATAAAAAAAAAAACGAAAAAGAAAAAAAAAAAATGGAAGATATAAATAAAGCATATATTGTTAAAAATATATTTCTATTATGTGACATACAAATAAATGAATGAAATAAAACAAAAATATATATATATATATATATATATATATATAAAAGTAAAAGAAAGAAGATATAACGATTGTGTCGGATAAATTAAAGGCGAAATAACTAAAAATTAATCATAACATTTTTATTTTAATATTTTTGTTTTTTTGTTTTTTTTTTGTATTAGTTTTCTTTTGTTTGTATATAGTTTGGAAAATTATTTTATATTCTTTTATTCTTTTATTCTTTTATTGTTACTTGAGAAGTTTTTCTTGTGTGGAAATTGAAAATAAAAATTTCAGAAAAAAGTAATAGTACCATTACAATTGCAGAAATTTTTAAGTTAATTTTAAATATCCTTTTAACAAAATCATGTTTTAATTTTTATTTAGAATAGATTTGGATTACTCAAAATGTTGATTCGAAAAGAATTTTCAATTAGTTAAAAGATATTTTGCAATTTTTGATTCATTTTTAATATTATATAAGAATATAAAAGTGATATTTTACTAAATTAATAACAATGTAAAAAGTTTTCATTACTTAGAGTCTTTATAAGAGAAATGGATTTAATACAAAAGAATATAATAAAAATATAGTGGCAATATTGTTTTGTTTATGAAATTTGAGATGGGAATCAATGAAAAACGCTAAAGTGATGCACCGCTCCAAGATTCTTATATTAACCAGTGGGTCTTTAACCTAGTAAATACCATCTTTTTTGACCAAACAACATTTGGTCTGACCTTTTTCAACTCTTTTTTTTTGACAGGGTAGGTGGGAATCGTTGAAAGATGAAAGACACTATAGAGAAGGGAAAACAAGCACGAGTTCTCTATGAGTGTGACAAAACACCATATCTTTTTTTGACTAAACAATAGGTTATAGTATAATCTATTGTTTTATAGGTCGTATATTCGTATTACTACCTTTAGTATTCAAGTAATGTCTGATCAGAGGAAGTTAAGTTAGGGAATGAAAATTGATTTCAAATTGGCAGGCATATTTTTGTGAAAAAAGTGGTTAATATTCACCTTAAATATTTGCACGTTGTAAATACAATCATTAGAAATTCTGGGGAACACATGAGGTGAAAGATGGTTCCACATTCGCGATGTTCGTACTGCAAACGAATTTCCACAAGCCAAATTATGTCATTTTGACTAAACAATAGATATTGGGAGCTGCAATGTAAACATTAGTTTAAGACTTGCAGGAATATGATGAACGCGAAGGTGTTGACATTATCCTTAAATCAAAAAAAAATTAAAAATGTAATCATCCCCAATGCTAAAGAACACGTAAGGTGGTAAACAATTCCACATTCGCGATATTCAAGTAACAAAAGAATTGCGATATGCTGAACTTTGCCATCTAAAAATTATAACTATGTATGGGTGGGCGGCAGAAACTCTCCTTGTTTTTCTTTAGAAAACATTGAGTGAAGGCATTATAGACTTTTTATTTCGACAGAACAAGTTCCCACTTCTACTAAATATTTCTAAAGCAGAGTAGTAGAACCTACTAAACGTCGTAGTATACCTATTGGTTGAAGCGTTGATGTTACATTGTGATCGTTTATTAAACGAATTACTGTATTTTACAATTTATTGAGACATCCCCATGACGTTTTAGGTTCCTCCCAAATATGTGCATTATAATCCATCTTATCATATTGCCTGAAAAATAAAAGTCATGTCGTTATAGTAGGTAACATTACCATGAACATTACACAAGGAACCAGCGCGTAGATCTCATTGGTCCACCTACCCTCGCCAAAAAAAAATTTTACCTTTAGAAAATATCTTTAAAAAATATGAATCAAACATGTACATACTGACAAAAGATTTTGATTCAAATCCTTTGAAAAAAGAAATTTTCATATTATAATCATTGTAAATAATTGCAGGCTGTAGAACCTTCAATTAAAAATGTGTAAAAAAAAAAAAATTTTATTTTGAAAAACTCTATATATAGGCATATTATTATACAATTGAAATGAAAATAATATAGTAAAGTTTCATTTATTATTATGGGTTAACACCCCACAAGGGAGCTCTTATGGTAAAAATTCATTATGTTAAGAATAAAGTTTCTGTTCATTTATGTTTTTAATATTTTTTTTTTTTTTGTTTGTTTGTTTCTCCCCTATCATATTTTCTTTACAGAATTTTGGTCATATTATTTCAGGAATATGAAACATACTTATAAAATGTATCTTTTAAATATAAATGTATATCTATGTATCTTTCAAAATATAAATTTATATTTCTTTTATATCATTTTTTGATTAATAAAACAGTTAAACTTTATTTTGACTTTTAAAATAAACTTTAGTTTTATTTTATTTTATTT
Organism: Poecilobothrus nobilitatus; assembly: GCA_947095535.1. NCBI lineage: Eukaryota > Metazoa > Arthropoda > Insecta > Diptera > Dolichopodidae > Poecilobothrus > Poecilobothrus nobilitatus. The sequence continues at coordinate 300,039,002 of OX352772.1, read as the reverse complement.
TTTTGTTTTTTGATATTAATAATACCATATTTTTTGAAATGATATTTTTGCAAAAAATAAACAAATATATTTTAATGGAGATATGATTTAGTCTAGTGGGAATTTGAGTTATAATACTTTGTATTTTTTTTTTTTTTTTTTGATTTTTTGAAGTAATTCATCTTCTATTCATATTCGTATCGTATTCTTTAACTTTTATTTAATTCTTGTTTTTTTTTGCTTTTTCCAGCGAAAGTTTATGGATATTTTTAAATACTTTTTCATAATATATAAAATTATTAAATTTTTGATATTAATTTTATTTAGCATTTAAAAATAATAATATTAATAAACTGAAAACGTGCATAATTTTAATTATATCATATAAGTTTTCTAAGAAGATGCGTATAAAAAGAAACTTTCAAAAATATGCTTTTAAATTTTGTTTGGGACACAAAAAAAAGTTTAGACTTAATAATTTTTTTTTATTATGAATGAAATTTTATTATTAGTACCTAATTAATTTTGTTTTTTTTTTTATTGAGCTGCAGATAAAGGGTTTTCCAATTTGAGTGATATGATTTCTAAGTGACGTTTCGGCCATTTGTAGTATGTCATGATCTGTCATTTTTTTTCATTGTATTCAGTAATGTTTACAATTTCATCATGGAGAGATATACGCAAGAACAACGTTTACGATTTTGTCTTGGAACAACTTGAAAACGATAACGATTTTTTTAAGAAAATCATCTTCTCCGATGAGGTTCACTTTCATCTGAGTGGTGCGGTAAATAAAGAAAACTGTCGATTCTGGTGCGAAGAAACTCCACAAATTATTCATGAACAACCATTACATTCACCTAATTTGACAGGTTGGTGTGGTTTTTGGTCTGGTCGAATCATCGGTCCGTACTTTTTTCGAAATGAAACTGGTAACACCGTTACTGTAAATGGAGAGCGGTATAGATCGATGATAACCAACTTTTTATGGCCGAAATTGGAAGAAGTTGATCTTGACAACATCTGGTTCCAACAAGATGGGGCTACGTGCCACACAGCACGTGCAACAACCGAATTATTGCGAGAAAAGTTTGGAGATTCGATTATTTCAAGAAATTGTGACATTAAATGGCCTCCGAGAAGTTATGATTTAATTAGAATATTTCTTGTGGGGTTATTTGAAGTCATTGGTCTTTAGCAATAAACCAGAATCTCTCCAAGGTTCGACTTGATTTAGTGGAAAAAGTGCTCCAAAATTGGGTTAATCGAATTCGTTCCTGCAAAAGAAGTCGTGGAAGCCATTTGAATGGCATTTTATTCAGAACTTGATTGTATCGATTGTACTTCACATTAAATAAAAAACATTTGAATTTCCTTAATAATTAGTGTGTTTTTTTTTTTAAAGAAATCATATCACTCAATGGGAAAACCCTTTATTATGTATAAATACGAGTATATTTTATTACACGTTCTTATGATTTTGATTTGAAAATATTTTTGAATGTACCACCAATAGTACCGCCAAAAGAATTAGTAAGAATTTATAGGAACGTATTGGTCTATTGTTTAGTTGTAGTTTTTAGCACATTTCCAAAAAAAATTTGAAAAAACGTGCCTATTAGTTTCACTCTGTCCGTCCGTCTGTCCATCTGTTTACAAAATGTCTACACCGTTAAATATAGAGAAAAAAAATTTTAACCACGGGTAGGCCTCATAAAAAACTTAATTTTGTGGAATGATAGCTCTTCTTTCTTTTGCATATAGCTCTTCCATCAGGGAACTACAGCTCCTCAAACTTTGAAAAAGCCCTATTTCTAAATGCATATATCTCATGTTCTGCTTAAGATTATTTCAAAGTGAAAACGTCATTCGACAGGTATATTTTTAACTTTGTAAATTAATATCAAAATTATACAATTATTTTAAATTTAGTATTTGAATTTACCGTTATGTGAAAACCGAATTTTGCATGATTTTTCAACCTTCATAACTCCGGAACGCTTTTAAATAGGAAAATATGAACTTGAAATTTTGAGAGCAGAAAGAACTTCTAAATTAGTATAAGCTTGCTCAGAAAATTTTTTTGGACCACCCTCTGTTTATGAGCTATTAGGGCTCAAAAATTGAAAATTTGCTATTTTTAAACACCTGTACACATTTTACTTCGACAAGATATTAAAATTAAAGCTACAGTAATATATTTTTACGTGTGTTAAAGGTTACTTTAAGTTGTATAAGGTTCCAGAGTTACAGGTCCCCAATATTGCAAAAAAGCCCCATTTTCAGATGTATATATCTCAGGCTCTGCGTAATAGTTTTGCAATCTAAAACCGCCAGAAGACCGAAAATTTTATTATCTACATAAAGATATATCAAAATTATAAAATATTTTTTAATTTACTAATTAAATTTACCGTTATGTGAAATCCACATTTTGCATGAAATTTTTATTTTCATAACTCCGGAACGCCTTCAGATAGGAACCTGAAATTCTGAGACAAAAAAGAACTTTTAGAATTAGTATAAGTTTGCTTAGAAAAGTTTTTTTACAGCACCACCTGTTTAACAGCTATTAGGCCTGAAAAATTTAAAATTTGCTATTTTTAGGCAGCTGTAACTTAAACACCTGTACAAAGTTTTCTTCGCAAGACATAAAAATTAAAGCTCCAGTAATATATTTTTACGTGTGTTAACGGTTTTTCTTAGTTATAAAGGGTTCCGGACTTACAGCCTGTCAAAATTCCTGAAAAGTTCAATTTTCACATATTTTCTTATTACAAAAAATTTCTTAATTTTATTTCTTAAATTTTCAAATTTTTGTGCAAGTCACAATTCTAAACAGTTTGTATTGTGTTTTGGAAATGTGCGCTTTTAAAAACCGTTCGTTTGCATTCTACTTTGTTTATTATTTTAAAATAATTTGTAAAAACTTTTTTAAGTTAAAAAATTTCAGGAATAATAAATTAACTATGACTTTTCTTAAATTAAATTTTATTGTCACTGTTATATTTAAAATATTGATGTCATAAAATGTTAGAATTGTAAACGGATTCCATATGAACTGTTTAGTTTAAGTTAAATTTTTTTTTTGGAATCCTCCTTAATCCGATTTTTTTTTGTACAGAAAAAATACGATCAAATAGTTTAAAAGGAATTTCATGTTAAATATTTCCTTTTATAATGTAATTTTCATATAGACTCAATTGAATTCAGGAAAAATAAGGATATTGTTTTTTAGGATCACAGTAAAATGAAAAATCACAATAAAAAAAATTCAAATTTAGACTGTACAAAAACAATTTTGAAATCAAATTTTTTTAGAGTTTTAAAAAAAAATTACTGAAGAATAAATAATATCGAAATACTAAACATATGTAGTACACAAAACAGAGAAAAATACGTTGGAAAAAAATACTTTTTCCTAATATTTTGTTCTCTAAAAGAAAATGTTGTTTTCTTTTCCATGAGGATTCCATAGGATATCTACAAAACCGCTTATTTGAGCTTCAGTGGTTTTTATCACTTTTTTATAATGGCTTAGTGACGTTGATTACTCTATTGGATATATTGGATAATATTATGTAACGTAAATATATAATACTAGGGGCCCAGTAGCTGATGTACGTACTTATATTTTACCGTGACATCTAAATTACAAAAAATTCGTATGGGATACAAAATTTCTTGATTCCAAAAGAAAACAAAAAAAAATCATGATTCTAAACATACATATATGTATATGTATTTTAAATATTAATGTAGATTTTGTAATAGAAAAAGTGTATCCAAATATGTACTTGTATTCAAAACTTAGAGGAATGTCATAATACGTAGTGTGTGGCTGAAAACTACTAAATTATAATTATAGATTATATTATTTGTGCGCCACCTAATTATCCTATACAAGAAATATTTTATTTATTTTTATAAAACGATATTAATTACTACGTTATAAAAAATTACGATATAAATTACAAATATTGGTTATGATCTAACAGAAATTTGAATACGAAATCTGTCAATTGAAAGGCCGACAACTTAATAATTACATCATAGGCATGTCTATAAGGTTAGATATGCCTAGTTAGAGAAGATAGATTTTCCCTAGTTAGAGAATATAAAAATAGAGTATAGTAGACAACAAAAATTTAATAGCTATACCTAAACCAACTACAACTCATACTTAAAGACGATTTTGTAATAAAAAATAGCTCATTTAATTGGACAATATTGTATAATTGAACAACTTCTAAGATTCTCTGAAAATTGATTTCAATTTCAAAAATACAAAGATGAAAAACATCTGATTTCATCTTTAATTATGTTCAATTTTAAAGAAAATACTGATAATAAATTAGCCTTTATTTAAAAAAAAAATTCTAAAAATTTTATTTTTTATGTTACTCTAATTTTGGATAAAAATCTTTTATTTTAAGATAAATGTTGAAGGAATAATAAACAAACTTTATTTTTATTATACTCGTATATATGTATATGTAGGTATAATCATATAATGTGAAAAAATACGCTGTAAGTAAAACGGAAAGTGTTATCAATATTATCTCAGAATTATTATACCCTACACCTAAAGTATATTAATTTGGTATGGAGTTTGTAACCATCAAAAGGAAGCGAGTTAGATGTGGACATGTATATATATTCTGAATCAGGATCACCTCCTGAGTCGGTTTAACGATGTCCGTTCGTCCGTCCATTCGCACGATAACTCAAAACTAGTTATGCTATCTTGATGAAATTTATATAGTAGGTTACTAATTACGAAAGGATGGCTAAGTTCGAATCTGATCATGGTCCTGGGGCTCCATTCTGGAAGCTTCCGAATGATTCCGGAGCAAACGAGATTATCTCAAAAACCAACAAAAATAGAACCTTCGAATTTGATACAATGCTTTTCAAGTTTCTGAAAGTTGAGAGAATTTAGTCCATGAGTTCCAATTTTGGAAGCTTCCGAACGAGCCCCAGAGCAAACGAAATGATCTCCATAAACAACATAGATAGAATCTTTATTTTTAGTACAAAAGTATTCTGTTATTCCTTTTCTTTAAAATTTAAAACTGACATTTTAGATGATTTGGACCATGTCTTCGGATTTTGGACACTTCCTAATTAGCCAAAGAGCAAACGAGCATACCTCTAAAACCAAAAAGATAGCACCATTAAAATTGAAATATTATAGGAAATATGCTTGAAATTGACTCACCTATATAGAATATTTTGAATTAAAATTTTAAATTTACGAATTGAAATCAAAAGTTCTTCAGTGTGCAATTTATATGTTCAGACTTCAAAAATAGGTACATATTAAATGAAAACCGTTATTTATATTGCATATAGCAACTTGCATTACATTCAGAACTTTGTAGACAAATTATAATTTAAAAAGATTTAAATATATACTTTCGGTCTCTTAATCTAAAATAAGGAAATTGGTTGGGGTTATTGTGGATCTATCGGTCAAATCGGTAGATATATTGTAGAAGATTATATTATATGTTTGTGGATCTTAACTGCAGATTTTATAGAGGAATTGACGTTATAAATACAGAGGAATTGAGTTACAAGAACTTTCTCTGCATCTGGCCTAGTCTGTTAAGATAAAGACGGAAATATCTCGTTAGATTCTAAAAATTAGGTGAATTTTTTAGGTGAACAAGAGAATCGCAGAAGCTTTCAAAGCTTACTTCATCAGAGCGATATAGTAGTGATGTAAAGGTTTGTCAAAGTTCAATCTGTCAGAAAGGTATAATCATGGCATTAATCTAAGAAAACTTAACACTAACTCTGGCCGAATAGATTTCGTACTGTTTGAAATACACTACGGACCTACTAGAGTCTAGCGATTACTGATACGTTTAGCCTTCATTATTAAAAAAAAATATTAATAGCATTTGGAAAAACTAGATATCGTTATGGGTTACATAAATGCTGATGTAATAATAGAAAATTAACTTAAAGTTTTGATACATTCAGTAAATCATTAACATTCTTAATAAATTTTTAATAAATTTTATTCTATATTCTATCTTCCTTCTTTTTATAATTTGGATGCCTATGCTTTTGTGTTTTATTGTCATTATCATGAGCATCCATTCAGATCTTTTAAAAGTTAAAACCCCGCAATTTTTAAGGACTCAAAGCATACAGACGAACAAGGTTTTTTAAAACAAATATTTAAAAGAGTAAATAAAAATATAAAATAAAAAACTAAAGCATATTAAACGTTAAAACAAACATAAAACAATAACTCTGCCATGTATAAAAAAAAAATAAAGTTTTTATTTCAATTGTAAAAATCGCGTTTTATACATGCATTCAATATACTTGCAGGTTATGCAATTTGCTAAAATTTCAAAACTTTGGAAATTTTCATGCTTCAATTATCTTTGAATTTGATCTGGAAAAAAAAAAAATAAAATAAATAAATAAATAAAATTAAAAAAAATGAATTGTTTTTCCGTTGTATATTTTTTTTCATTTAAAAATTTCATTTTAACATTTAACTTGCATAGAATTTCTAAAAACATTTTTATAAAAAATTGTTGTTTATTTGTTTGTAAAAATTTTTATTCTTTTTTTGAAAACCCATGGGATACATAACAAGATATATATGTATAATATTACCTACCAGTTAGCTTCCGGTATTCTAATACCAGCACATGTAAATAATAAAAGTTTTTTTTTTTTTACTTATAAAAAAGTAAACAATATATAGTTAGTGAAAATGGCGTGGAAAAGTCAATATATTTAACAAAAAAAAAAAAAAAAAGTTTACGTTGTTTATAACAGATTTTAAAAATATCCTTGCCGCTGACAAGTCCTTTTTTTTTTTATGTTGTATTAAATTAAAATTTACAATACATATTTCTCTTTTTTTATATCTATATAATATGTGTAGTTATTTTAAATTATTTTAGGTCCATTTGGTAATTGATTTTTTATTATTTTTCCCAATATTTCTTTTGTATTATTTATTATAGTTTTAATTTTAGTTTTTTTTTTTTTAAATTATAAAATTTTTAATTAATAATTCAAAAAAAAAAAAAAAAAAAAACCAAAGTAAGAGCATCATGGAACATATTTTAATTACCTAAGTCTGAATTAATATATTTAAATCAAGTATGGTCTCGATAATTGTGATAATATAGAAAGAAATATTTCATTCCGGATTGAATTAATCGAAACTAAATTTTTAGGGTTTCCTTTGCAACTATCTAATTTGCCTTCCTTTTTTTAAAGTTAGACTCTAAAAACTTTTAAATTCCTTTTCTCCATTCATTTAAAATCTATATTTCGTGAAATTTAACAGATTACTTTAGATTTCTTAAACAATTTCACGAATCCTATGAGAAACAAACTATTGTCTGAGCTTTTTTTGATATTAATATTAATAAACTAAATCTTAACGTAGCAACTCTAACTATTAACGTAGCAAGTAGACCCAATTCAGTGGTCTGAATTTGAAAAGCATTTATTAATAACTTTAGTGTACAAGGTGAATTATTACGAATTAAGGACATATTATTAGTTCTTTATTAATGTTTAGATATCGTATTTTAAATATATACCTATAATATATATGTATATTAAATAAATAAAAACTAAATTTTAACATATACACTAAAATACCATCAAGAGTAAAATTTGACTCAATCAGTTAATTATACGCTCCTTTAAATGAAAATTTAACTGCATGACGCCTTATTAAATCATCTTCTTATTAAATATTAACGCTGCGATATCGCTATTAACCTAAAATTTTTCAAAAAAAAAAGAAATATTTAGCTCATTTTTAAATTTTGTATTTAAAAAAAATTATTTTCAATCTTATTTTCCGGAATAAAATTATAAAACAAAAAAACAACAAAAATGATTAAGTATAGAGTTATTAAAAATTTGTTTTTTTAGATTTAAAGTGTTCCACATTAAAAATCACAAAAATAAAAGGATTAAATAATTTAACAGAAAAGTTTATTTTAATTTACAGAAAATTCTTTTGTATCAAAAGGCTAATGAAAATAATAAATCCATTAAATATAAAAATGGAAAAAGATATAATATATAAGAAAAAATCTTATAAATGCAATCAAGTTAATGAACTGATTTTGTTTAAAGAGAATTAGGAAATTTTTTTTTCTGTCAACCTTTTTTTTGTAGTTTTATTTTTTTTTTCTTTGTTTATTTTTTTAATAAAAAAAAAATTATATTTTTGTTGTTGTTATTTTTAACAAATTAGTAATATTAGAAAAAAAATATATATATATATATTTTCTTTTCCTTAATTTTAAAATAAACCAAATGTAAGTGTTCGCAATTTAAGCGTTTTGTCTAACCTTTTTTCTTTTTAATTCCTTTCGAAATTTATTTTTATAGATACTTTAATTTTAAACTTAATATTATTTGTTAAAATATTAAATATAGATATTAATTTATTAATTTTACGAAATAAAAAAAAAAAAAAACAAACTGGGATTTCAACGATAGAACAAAATAAATAGGTACATGTATAAATAAATCTGTAATCGAACAAATGTCACTGTTCAGAAAAAAACAACTGGGTATTTAAGTTGAAAACCTATTAAAACGGCTATTAAAATGGTCACTCATAAATAAATGTCGATAGACTTTAGATAAAGTATATACAAAGCGAAAGAGTAAGAGGAAAATAGGTATCGTTGGAGAAATTTCTCTGAAAGAATTTTTTGTATCATATAGCATAATTTTAGGAGGAATGGCAAAATATTTTTTCTTGACTTGCATTTTTAACACGTTTTCAAAATTTTTGTATTAAAATCAAAAAAAATATATTTTATAATAATCTTCAAAATTCATAAGAAATTGTATATCTTAGGAGTTTAATTCAGTTTGGAAAAATTGATTGAACACGATAATTTCCTGTATTCTTGTATATTTTGCCGATTTAAGACTTCTGTTCTTAAATCTGCAAAATGTCGGCAATATAATAGGAGTTTTAAGGGGAAATTGTTCGCATGACATGCCAAAAGATTAAAGTTTCTCTCATATGATTTTTGCAGAAGTTGTAAAGATGAAAAGGAAGAGGAATTAATATTTTTTCTATTTTGTGAATGTCCGGATCCAGTTGCTCAAAAAAGAAAAAAATTTCGGCCAAATTTTTTTTTTTAAATAACCTTTTCGAATTCGTACATTTAATTGATTTACAGCGCTTTAGAATAAGGTCATAATGATTGGATTAGGAGAAAAACTGATCCAAGGTATCACAACGAACCTAAACTGACCTAAGTGTGTATTTGTAGCCCTTTCTATCTAACTACTTTCTTGAATTTATTTCATATTGTATAAATCACAATTAACTAGAACGTTTTGTTTACACAGAAGTTTAAAAATTTGAAACATTCTTGCTTTTTTCCGTTTCAATTTTATTTTAAAGTCTTAGAAAAACAATCATTATTATTTTTAATATGTTATCTACTGTTTTTTTAAGGTCGAATATCATGAATCATTAATTGATTAATTTATGGACTGTAAAAATTCCAGTAGATTATAAGTATGTTATATGTATACATTTTCGCCATCTACACAAAAAGATATAATATTACATTAATATTAAGACATAATAATATTTTGTATTGTTTTAATATTATTTTAAAAATATGGGAGCGTACTGGGAGTGAGTGAATTTTTATTACTTCAGTTTTTTTTTGTACTTAAATACTTTAAAGCAATTAAATATCAAAAATAATTAGAAAAGTAATTAGAATTAAAGTTTAATTACCTTGTAGATACAAAGATACTTTCATTTTCAAACTAGCATTCTCAAAAAATTTTTATTGGTTATTACCAAATATTAATTATCTAATACTTAACGTAGTTACCAATTAACCAATTATAGTTACCAAAGTACCAATTAACTCAGTACTTTACAAGATAATTCAATATATATATATATTTTTAAGGATAGATAAGTTTTACTTATCATATATGAAAATATAACAGTATAGTAAGAAAGTGAATAAAAACTACTGTAATACTTAAAACTAATGGTAATTAAGTGGTGATAACATTTTATGATTAGGTACTTGAAGAGTAGATATTGTGAACTTTTTTCAAAACTCTTAACTTTAACAGCTTTTAAATGTAATGCTTAAATACTTTATAAAAGTGAATTATTTTTAGTATTTAAACATAAGCATAAGCATTTCTTTTAGTATAATAAAAATAAATAAAACTAAAAAAACGGGCAATTTATTGAACATTTTTATTTTTAACATTTAATCCAGTGTCCACATCAAAATAAAATGTTGACACATAAAAAAAAAAAAAACAAAAAAGGATGAAATAATAAAAACAAGAAATTAAAAATAAAAATTAGCGAGAATTTGTTATCATCAACTTCCTTAGTTTCAAGTTTATATTAATTTTTTTATTTCTTTTTTTTTTTTGCATTTTTACATTATTTAGTATGCTTGAGTTTCCTTCCTTTCCAGTTCCAGAATAGAGTCCCGTTATTTTATTGTGTTCTGCTTTCTAACCCTATTTTTAATGACAAAAGATAAATTAAAGAAAATTCAAAAAGAAAAAAAAAAAAAAAAACTAAACCTTTTTTTATCCACTGTCTTTTTTTTTTTTTTTTTGTCTTTTTTAAATTCTCATAAAATTGTTTTTTATTAATTTTTTATTTCTATAGCCTTCTCTTTCTCTAATTTTCAATTCTTATAATAAAGGTTTTTTTTTTTATGTTGAACTTACAATGAAATTTTCGCAATTACTATTAAAAGTTTAACTTTGTATTGTATATTTGTGTGTTTGTGTGTGTGTTTCTAAAATGTTAGAATATTAAATAAAGTTTTATAGTGCAATTCAAAAAAAATAAAATAAAAACAAAACAACACAACACAACACAACAATTAAAAACAAAAAAAGAGAATAACAGGACTAATACTTAACGCACTTAAATTAAGTTAAATATGCAAAGTTAAATGAGGTTAAGGACTAATTTTTTTTATATTATGAAAATTGTGAAGTTTTTATTATTTTTTTTTTTTTGTTTTTTGTTTTTCAGTAATTTTCAGACAGGCGTTTTTATTACCGTTATTTTTTTTGTTCTTTTTTTTCCGTTTATGCTACTATTGTTCAAACAAAACAAAAAAAGCAACCAACCGATTTTTTTATTCAAATAAAAAACAAAAATATGGGAGAAATTTTTATGCAATTTTAAGGAACAAAAAACATTGTAATTTTTTTTTTTTTTTATCTTACTTCATTTTTTTTAAATTTTTTTATCTATCAGATATTTTTTTTCACTCCATTTTTGATTTATTTTTTATTTTCTTCCTTTCATTTTTGGAAAAGGAAGACATAAAAAAGAGAATAATTTAAGTTTTAAATTAATGGTTGAAATTTTCTTTTGAGAGATCATAAAGTTTTGTGACATTTATGCAATATTTATTTTTTCTTTATGCCTCCATCTTGAATTTAACCGTTATTTGTTTTTTTTTTTTCGTTTTTTAAATAGGGAAACTGCAATAAAAATTAAATTTTTTTTCTTTGTATATTATATGAAATTTAAAAGAAATTAATGAAAAACTTTTTAATTATACAAATTATTCAGAAAATCCTTAGGCTTTTCCGTTTTTTTTTTTTTCTTTTTTGTTGCAGACATAATTGAAGAGATTATAATATGGTACGTTTTGTTTTAATTCTGCTGCTTTTTTTTTTTTTTTTTTTAAGTTTTATTAATAATAAAGAAAAATTTAAAAGAAATATATTTTGATTTTATAATTTTTTACTGAAATAATTGAAAAAATCTTTTTGAATACAATTGAATAGTGTTATTTATAAGAAAATTTACTTATTATTTGTAGATTTTCGTTTTTTAATACTATAATTTTATTATAAATTAGTTTTATACAGCTATAAATATTTAATATTGGACTAATAGTCTTTCACTTCATATCCCTATTAATTGTTAAAATAAAATTTTAGATACTTGCTAAATCTCACTATCTTCTAAAGTCGATCAGTCGTAGAAATTATAACAGAATTGGTTTAAAAATTAAAGAATGTAATGTAATGCAATCTTTCAAAATGAAAGAATGTAATAGGATATAACATAATAATCGGAATTTTAGTTTCAGTTTTTTAGAAGAAACACATATTACTGTATGTGAAGATTGTGAAGGAGTAAAAATGTTTGTTTTAAACTATAATCAATACATATAAGGTGATTTCCTATTACATATTAGAAAGTTTTAGTGAATTAAATGAAAATAAAATTGTAGCATCCTCAAGAAAATTTTCAATTTAAATTTTTATGGCATCTGGTGGTTAGGTGAAATATCTGTATAGTAAACTTTATAAAATAATACAAAAGTCTTCAATATTCACTTATTTTCATATTTGAAATTTAGGCTTAGAAACAAAAGTTAAATAAGTCCTTTACCATTTTTATTTTCAGAGTGTAGGTTTTTATGTTTTTCTCGAAAATATAGTTGGTGGACCTTTTCACTTTTGCTTCTAGACCCCTCAAATATTTTTTTTTTTTAATGCGTTTTTCTGTCACATAAATGTGGAAAGGAAATTACACAGCCTTTCCTGTTCAGGCGTGGCTATAAATATCGTATGGGGTAATAACTCTTACGACGTGTGTGAGATTCTAATCCACACTCCCCCGGCCCCGTTTCGAAACATTAAAATTAAAACAGACAAAAATATTAAGTCTCATTATAGAAAATCGGAACTCATATTGAACGTTTATGGATTTTATCAGTCAGGTAACTCTTCTTAACGAAAGTTTTTCTTATCCAAAATGAAAGAGAGTTAGTATCTATAGTTATTTGAGACTTCTTATATTATAGAAGAGTAAGTAAAAGTAATCGTTATCTGGACTTGTATCATTTAACGATATTATTATAATGATTATTAAAAGTTATATTTTATGGTTAACAATGTGTCAGATACAGTTTACTCTAAAAGAAAATGTACACATAACAAATTACTTATTCACGATATAAAACAAAAAGAGTTTATGTCCATTTGAATATTTTTCCTATACAGTTAAAAAAGTTTTCCGATATATTATATTATGTCCAGTAGTTTATCTCTTATTTGAGATATATCATCTCAACTCAGGATATTCATTTAATATTTTTTGATTTTTTTTAGCATGTGCTTCTTTTTTTTCAGTAATAATCCTAAATATTCTAAAAATAAATGAATTTAAAAGATTTTAATAAAATACAAAAAAACTTTAATATAAGCCATCAGGAACAGAAATGGTTTTATTCTAAAAAAAAAAAAGGAATCCTAAAAATGATTGCAGTTATAGTGACTATTAAAATTTTTTGTTTTTTTGATTTTTTTTTATACTTATGTATCAGTTTATCTGAGGATTTAAAGGACAAAAAAAAAAGTATAATATGACTTTACGTTTTCTTAATGTGTTTGGATATTATCCATTACAGTACTTAAAATGTCATGTTGTAAAAGTTATATTACTTTAAAAAAAAACAAAAAAAAAAAAAATCAAAAATCCATTTTTAAAATATTTATAATAGATATATGTTTTTTATGAGGTTTCGGTATGGTATCATTCCATTGCCAATGTTTTTAATAGTAAATCAAAAATCGTTTAAAGATTAAAAAGCATAAATGATTTGCGATAAAATTGTGTTAAAAAGTTATTACTTATGTAAATTTACTCTAACCTTTAGTTACTCATTAAATATTTAACATAATAATAGACTTTTGTAAATTTTTTAATGAAAAATTATTTAAAACTTTAAAAAATTTTACTTTTAAACTTTTTAATTTTTTAATTTTACAAATTTTTTGTTTTTTTTTAATTTCAGGTAAGTGTAAATTTGGCAAAAGGATATGATAACAACAATTTTTGGCAGTATATTATTATATTTTATTATTAGTTTTAGAATTTTTAGTTTTAGAATTAAAATATTTAATTTAACGAAATGAAGTATTTTTTTAAATCTATTATGTCTACAGAGTAGGGATAGGATATTGGATAGAACAGAATCTGAAAACATTTAATTGGCTAGTGGGACTGAAAGGAAACAATATATTCGCCCATTATTATTATTATGATTTTTCTAATAGTAACGAAGTCATCAAAATTTAATATATGCAGTAGTATATAACATCATCCTGCATGAGATAATAATTGAAGACAAAGTACACTGTCACTGTAGCAGCTGTTATTATTAGTTTTGGTATTTGTTCTTAATATTATTATTATTTTTTAAGAACATCGATGCATATTGCAACATGCAGTAATTTATTAAACCTTCCTGGATAATTTAAGCAAAGGCAACTAACACGGTAGCAACTGTTATTATTATTATTGTAATTATTACGATAACATATTATATTATTACGATATAATAAGAACACTTTTTTTTTTTTTGAAAGACAAGAGTTTTATTTTGTAAGTCTACTACACCATATGTCAGTCTTACTTGAGGTTTATTTTTTTTTTACGGTTTATTTATTATATGCTTAAAATTTTGTATAGATCTGAACAAGATTAAAAAGTATTAAGAAAATAAAATAATTTTCCTAAGAAATTTTTATTTTTAATATGAAGTTATATATTAATCAGTAATAATAGGTGACAGTATTAGTATTATATATTATCATAATATATTATCACTGTTTTCTATTCCTATTATTTAATAATATTTTATATTTTCCTAGTATTTAAAGCGTCATTATAATGTCTAGAATTTAGGTCCGTAGTGCACTTTTTGGTGGGCGAACATATTATTCGATCTAAGTTGATGCTAAGTTTTTCTATAGATTTATACCATATGATTATACCAGTATGACGAAAGAACCTTTGTAAGCTTCTCAGAATCATATCAGAGATTTCACTTTAATCTTGGAAAGACAAACTTTGAGAAATTTTTGCCTTTTCTTTGACAGACGCAAAGAAACTGCCCCACGCTTTCTATATAGTTAATTACTTTACAAAATCTATAGTTAAGATCCAAAAAATCTAATGTTTTAGCATATCTACCGATAAGATTAATAATAATACACCGGTACCAATTGCCTTATTTAAGGTCTATATAGACAGACAAAGTATATATTTCGATCTTTTAAACTCAAAATCGATCACATGGATCTGATTATAATATTCAATGAAATTTATAGATACTATATATTATGTTCTTTGCTAATTTTTTTTGAAATAACTTTGAGATAGGTAACATAAAATACATTATATCTATTATTAAAAAAATTTGAAAAATTAATAAAACAATTTATAATTTTAGTTAAAAATAATTTTAAACAATTACTAATTTTTTTTATTATTTTTTCTTCTTTTTAAGTAATCCTTTAATATACATAATACAAAAATTCATTCCTAATTATGTTTAATAATACAAAAATTTCATTTTCAAAAATTTCAATCAAAAATTAAAATGAATAAATAAATAAAATCTAATCCGATTTAAAGCTTTAAAAAATCATAATGTATTTCATTTGTTTGTTTAAAAATAAATATTTCTAATATCTAATGAAATGATTATTTAAATATATATACAGTAAAATAATTAATACTATTTATATTTACCCATAGTTAAACTTAATTTAAAAAAAAAAATTATAAAATCAAATTTTTGCACAATACAATATTTTTGTATAATATTTTGATTTGTTTTTTTTTTTTTTTTTTTTGGGGAAAATTTTTTGTAGGATTTTAGAATATTAAAAATATAGAAACAATATATAAAATATTAACAAAATTTAGAAATTAGAAAAAAGAAACATAATGTTATATACATAATTATATGTAGGTTTATTAAGAAATTAATCATGTATACTTTACCATTTCCACTGGTCTCCTGATCCCTAATATTTTATTGCACCAGGATAAAAAAAAACAAAAACCGAAAATCAAAGTTCTATTCACATCAATATAATATGAAAATCATTATTGATTGAATATAATACCAACATAAAGTATATAAGTATAATATAGCCTTAAAAAAAAAAAAATTAAGGAATGAACAATATTCCTTTTTTGCAACAAAATTTTTTGAGGGAAAAATAAAAATAATAATACCTAACTAAAATCAAAAAAAAAAAAAAAAAAACACTAATATCACTTAAATACTGATTGAAAGCAAAAAAACAAAAAAATAAAAACAAAAATAAAATCAAAATCAAAATATTATAAAAATATTTATGTATGTATATAAAATAAGTCCATCGATTAAATCAATTTCAATATTATTAATATGATAAAAAAAAAAACACTTCATCATTTCAATCATAATAATATTATATTAGTTATACACACATATACAACATGATGAACACATATGCATGAACATATAAAAACTTACTAAATATATAATAAAATTATTAAGAAAAAAGGAAAAAAAAAAAATCCTTAATACCTTTAATATAATATGTAAAATATATATATAAAAATTGAAATAAAAAATAATAACGTAAATGTTATTATGTATATTATAATATGGAAAATGAATATTATTTTAACGTTATCACAGTGACAGGTAATTTTTTTCCTTATTTAAAAATTTTAAACAACATTTTAACAAAATTAATCTTTAGTTTTTCTAATGATATAAACATGAAGTATTTTACTAATTGAATTGAATTATATGGATTGATTTATAAAAGAAATACTCTTTAGTCCCGAGAATACCTATTTTTCATAAAATTTTATTTTAATATTTTATGATTTTTTTGCTATCTATAGATACTTGCAAAAATAAAATGCCATAGATATTAAAATTTTACTCTGATTCAATTTTATTGAACAGACTCGCCTTACAATATCCTTTATGAACAAATTTGTCAATGTAATATTTAACGACCCTAACCTGAACCTTCAAAAAAAAAAAAAAAAAAAACAAAATGCAATAACAATTCTTTTTTGTTTTTTAGCAAATTGTAATCAACGAAATTTAGAAAATATACATTAATTGAATACAGGATATATTTTAAAATTTTCCACTCTTACGCACTAAATTGCAATTGCTACACCTTAAGATGATTTTTTTGTGTTTTTTTTTAAAATTAATATTTAAATTAAATATTAATTTTAAAAATAAAAATTAAATTTATTAATCAAGTTGACAGTTTGACAGTCAAAAACATCCAATAAGTTATTTTTATTAAATGAACTAAAAAAAGGTTAAAAGGAAAACAATGTATATTGATAAAACATACTTTTAACAAACGTGTAGATTAAAAATCAACTTATGCATAATATTTTGATTAATTATTTTTATGTGATTTTTGAATATATAGGATATTTAATATTATTTTTTTTCTTTTTCTTTTAATGAAATTTTGTCATAAAAAAAATTGTTTTGATAATTACATATGTATTGTCAGTGATAAAATAAAATAAATTAAATAAATATACCAGTCATACTTAATGAGATAGGTATTATTATAAATTTAAATGAGAGAGTTACTATTGTAACCATCTACATTAAAATGTTAAAATATTGGAATATTCTTTAGTTGTATTTACGAGAAGTAATGAATGTATCAAATACAGCTAATAAATAAAATATTGAAAAGGAAAAAAAATGGGTATTATTAATTAGCTACTCACATAAGGTACTAATTGCATACTTTGCGGCGAAAATATTTTGATTTTTCTTTGCTAATGAAATATACAGTTATCTAATGTAAAAATAAATAAAAACTAGGGGCCTTGATGGCGTAGTGGGTAAGAGCTTATAAAATACGCTGTAAACACCGAGGGAGTGTGGGTTCGAATCCCACACACGTCGTAAGAGTTATTCCCCCTTACGACATTTATAGCCACTCCTGAACAGGAAGGGCTGTATAATTTCCTGGCCACATTTATGTGGCAGAGAAATGCATAACAAAAAAAAAAATAGCAAATAAATAAAAAATTTCATATTAATATTACACAGCATAAAAATTAACATAAAAGTAGAGATTAAAATATTAGACATACAAATTATAATCTGTATTAAAAGTAAGTTTACTGAAAACTACTAAAAAACGAGTCTTCTATGAGTGTGCTCTATCTTAACCCACTAACAATACCATCTCTCATTTTTTTACCATAATAATAATACGTTATATGACCTTTAGTCTCTCTAAACCGTAGGCACTCAATCTAGGCCTTTATTTGTGGGAGGAAAATACACAGTTATCAGTTCAAGAATAAAAATTATTAAATTATTATTTTAAATTATTAAATTATTAAAAATATTATTTTAAAATATTATGAACATGTTCATCTTGAAAATTAAGGAACGCATAGAATAGAAGATAGTTCAACAAAGGAGTTTCCATAAGCCGAATCAAACCATTTTGGAATGTTAGAACAAAGGGGACAGTATGCTTGGAAATTTGGAATGGGTACAAGAAGTTGCAATATAATATTATTAGAGTTGATCTCAATTATTTATTTTACAATATGTAGGCAGTAGTTGCTATATATTTGATTATATTTTGAAAAAAAATTTAAGACACCTATAATAATGGTGAATGTTTGTTTTAATTTGATAACCTAATAAGATGAATCAAAATACCAGTTTTATAGTCGAGTTACGTGAAAAACCCATTCACCAAAATTTCCATTTTTAGTGAGATTCGCATCTGAAGTTTACGAATAGGACGTTATCTCTCTAATTACTATATCAACCAGCTGTTACGAATTGGTGAAAATTATTGCTTATATCTCTAATAATTTAAGAAACAAATTCTACACCGTGGAAACGTCAATTTAATCCTATTTTTATCCAATTCATCTCGAACTTATCCAAACCAACAATAATTTTGTATAAAACAATCTTTTTGCACAGTTTGGGTAGAGTTGATCACTTAAATGATATATTTTAGTTCTAATTTCGGTTCACTTAAAAAAAAAAATTTTTCATTAAAATGTAGAAGTTTTAATGCAAATTATTAGACATTTTTTGTGTGAAATTTTTCCTAAACACCATTTAAAAAATAAATCTATAGCACTACTTTATTTTCCTTATAACTGGGTATGTTAAGTTTAGATCTGACAACCTATTTTTTGCAACCTCATTCTTTTATTCTTAAAAATGTTTTAAAAATAGAAACATATAGAAACAAAATCATGAAAACATTTTAATATTTAATAATTATTTTACAATTTTCAAAAAATAAAAACCTATCAAATTGACACATCACTTTAACATTGAATGGGTTTCAAAATCACCCATTCTGAAAGAAGAACAAAGAAAAGACAAAATATTCTAAAAAAAAAAAAAAAAAAAGAGTTCCTATTGGATAAAATGTATTACTTTCTCTTTATACATAATCGAGAAGAACAAAACTTTTAGCAAATGAAGCTGAAACATACACAGAAAAAAAAAGGTTTGGTCGGAATATTTTATTTTCTGTTTTGTCATATTAGTGACAATTGATTTAACTTTAAAACTTATATAAAAAGGCAAATATAAAAAGGTTTTTTAAATGTACACGAGTATAAAAATAAGAATAACAAAAATCATTTCAAAGAAAATAGATATTGGGAAAAAAAAATAAATCAAAACATTTTTCTTTTGAAGAACAAAAAAAAATATTTTCAACTGAAATGAAATCATCAACAACTATTGAACATTTTTTTTCTTTTTTAGCACATTTTCAAAAAAATTTTGAAAAAATGTGCCTATTAGTTTTACTCTGTGCGTCCGTCTGTCCGTCTGTTTACAAAACTTCTACATCATTATAGATAGAGAAAAAAAATTTTAACCGTGGGTAGGTTTCATAAAAAAATTAATTTTGTGGAACAACTTTATCATGTAGCACGATCCATCTGGAGACTACGGCCCCTCAAACTTTGAAAAAGCCTTATTTTTAAATGCCTGTATTTTATGTTGCGCTTAACCATTTTTCAATCTGAAAACTTCATTCGACAGGAATTTTTTTTCCCTTTGTAAATCAATATCAAAATTATACAATTTTTTTAAATATTAATATTTAAATTTACCGTTATGTGAAAACCAAATTGTACTATTTTTCTATATTCATAACTCCGGCATGCTTTTAGATAGGGGCTTGAAATTTTGAAGCAAGAAAGAATTTTTAAAATTAGTATAAATTTCCTTGGAAAATTTTTTTGGATTACCACCTATGTTTATTAGCTATTAGAGCTCAAAAATAGAATAAACATATCCTATTTTTAGACACCTGTAACTGACACACTTGTACAAATTTTTCTTCGGCAACATATAAAAATTAAAGCTTCAGTCATATATTTCTATGTGTATTAACAGTTTTTCTTAGTTATATAGGGTTCCGGATTTACACCATCTCAAAATTGCAAAAAAGTCCCATTTTCACATTTTTTCTTATATGAAATTTTTAAATGTTGGTGCAAGTCACAATTCTAAACAGTTTGTATTATCTTTTGGAATTGTGCGCTTTTAAAAACCGTTGGTTTACATTCTGCATTGTTTTTTTTTTTAAATAAAAGAGAACAAATGCGTTATTTTTTGTTCTATTTTTTTATTCTTTTGTTGTTTCCTTTGAGATTTCTTTTAATGGTGTTTAGTATCCTCTTGTCTGCCCATCAATCTGCCTATATCATCTTTTACCAAAATCAATAATAAGTTATAACACAAAATATATTCATATGTGTAGATATATAGATAATTGTGTAAAATCATAATATTATACTCATTGGCATAATATACTTTTGCAATTATTGGTGTCGAATAATTGGTGTTGTAATAATATAAGGTAAATGATTATTGGGGAAAGTTTTATCGGCCGTTTTAGCAAAATATCAATAGCATAATATTATATGACAATAATAATTTTTACATTGTCCATTTATTCGTTCGGATGCTCACCATAAAACACCATTTGCTATAGACCTTTCATTAATTCGAGTGAACTCTACTATTGTTTGAGTTTTAGTTCAATATCTTTCATCCCTACTTTAAATCTAATTTTAAATCTTTAACCTTTTTACAAAATAATACTTTTAGTATATTTGACTGATCATCCTTAATATATAAAAATATTTGATTCTTAAAATTTGTAATAATTGCAATGGTTTTAATTTATGTCAACAAATGTTTTTTTTTGTGTATCTACAGATATTTATTTTATATGTTTGACGTCATAAGGAAAATACATTTTTATTAATTATCATTCATTAAATTACTAAAACCTTTTTTATTTAATTAATTTATTATGAAGTTACAGTCTTTCAACAAAAATATCCATTAAACTCAAGTTTTACTGAATGGTTGTTTTATTTAAAACGGTAAACTACATAAAAAATCTTTAAGTTTTCATTCAATTAAAAAAAAACAAGTAAAAGTAACAGTAAGTCGATGCAACCGACTTATTTATACCCTACACCTAAAAAATTCAAATTAAATTAAAAATCCATAAGTTATTTTAGTTAGGTATTTAATATAACTAAGCTAAAAAAATAAATGCTTTTACAACCTTTGTATAAAATTTCAGATTTCTATCTTTATTAAATTCGAAAATAAGCTTCTTAGGTCTTGGGAAGTGTGTGAAGGCACGCGGACCACCACCCCAATTCATCTCAAATTTTAGAGACATCAACAGGGTAGAATATTCTTATATCAAATTTTAAGTTTATATATTTTATATATTAATTTCGAAGATATGCTTGTTCGGTTTTGGGAGTTGTATGGGAGATACCCGAACGACCACACCAATTCATCTCAAATTTTAGGCAAATCAGGGATTTAGGAAACAGCACCCTCGTATCAAATTTGAAGTTCCTATCTTTATTAATTTCGAAGATATGAGTATTCGGTTTTGGGAGTTGTATGGGAGGTACTCGAACGCATGGTCTGATTTCGCCCATTTACAATCCCCGCCTTACCTTAGTCATTTTTAACCTACACTATGAATTTCATCAAGATAACATCATTATTTTTTGAGTTATCGTGCGTACGGACGGACGGAGGAACATCGCTAAATCGACTCCTGAGGTGATCCTGATTCAGAATATATATACATGTCTATACCTAATTCGCTTCCTTTTGGTGGTTACAAACACCATACCAAAGTTAATATACCCTATACTTAATGTGTAGGGTATAAAAAACATATCAACTGTACATTTTTTTTTTTTTGCAATTTTGGACTTTTCAAATTTTCAAAAGATTCAAGCTGTAAATGATTCAATATTTTTGTACGTCCTTAAAAATCATCGATTTTATATACAGTCTTGTTTATAAGTTAAGAACACAAAATATTATGTCTTTGTTATTGATTTTATTTTTTATCTCTTTTCTTTAATATCCCTTATATATTTTTATTTTTTTGATTTCTTTTACATTTCATTTTCTTGTTTTTATTTTTATTTTTTTTTTGTGTTAAAAATTGTTTTTCAATTAAAATAAATTGAAAAGAACTATTTCAAAGAAAAAATTCTTGGAGTATTGGTGATAACAGCCATCTAAAAGGTCTTTCTTTTTTTTAACATACCTAATTTAAAATTTTTAAAAATATTTTCTAATAAATTTTAAATTTTCCTTTTTTGCGAAACTGTGTAAATATGAGGACTATTTTCTGATGATTTTAATTCAGATTTTTTCAATATTCCATACTAAAACTCTTAGAATTTTGAAATGGAAAATATTATTTTATTATTTCAAATCGGGTATTTATTTTTAGACAAGTGTAATTTGTAGATGTTCACAAATTTTGAATATTAGCTACATTTTATCGTGAATGTTAATGGAGCAATCTACAAACAAATATGTTTCTTATTATATATTATGCACATTTACTTACATAAGATTTTGAAGAAACTTATAAGAAACTGTGAACTTTCCTACATTTGTTTTAAATTTCTGAAGTTTTTTTAGAAAACGTCTCCTCCAACTTATTAATACTAATTCGGTTGTAACAAATTTTTTAACAAATAGACATGCGAAACCACCACCACCACCAACAACGGATTAAAACAATCCAATGAACACATTTGCTGAAAAAGAATATTTGTACAAAGTTTAAAGTGAATCGGCCAAATCGATTAGATAAGACAACAAACAAATGAAAAAATCATTATTAGAATGACGTGCCGGAACGGACTAACGGAACTTATTAAAAAAGTTTTTTTTTTTTGGCTTAATTTTTTGAAGTGAGGAAGCAGAGAAAAACGGTTTGATAAATCAGGACAAAAATAATAGAGTAAACTGCTTTATCATGGGGTAATGTTGTTGCAACATTTAAAATTAATGGGTAAAAGCTTTTAAGCGAAGCAAAAAAAAAAAACTAAAAACTGTTAATTGGATCTCAGGCGGGAACCATTTTTAAGCAGAAGGAAGTTAATAATTATTATATAAAGTTTTTTAACAATAGTAAAGTTTAAGTTTTTTTTTATTTTTTTACATTTTGTTTGACGTTATGGTTCTGTAGTCTGTATGAATATTTGTGAGAAATTTTTGGATTTTTCAAATTGATTGACGACAAATGAAAATACGACACAAATTATCAAATATAGATATCTTTTAAAAACTGCATAGGTACTTACAAAATATATAAGCAAAACATTAATATTTCGGAAGTCTGATCGTATAATATTATCTAATAGGTAGTTAAATATTGAAAATATAGAGAATATAAGATTATAATATAATAAATATACGAGTTATCAATGTATATTACCATCATTTGTATGATCTTTATCACAACTTCTTATTATGCTGAATTATTAATAAACAGAAATTTTATATTCTTAAATTCGTTTATAACATTTAGCAGCATTTGATTTAGATCGATGATAATGAATTGATGTCTGCGTTTTTACAGAAATTAATATCTGAGCCCTATTGCACCAACCACTTGTTGGCTGCAATAAACTGAACAAAGTTTTGAAATAAAAATCTTTCACTTATCATAAAAAAAATTATTTTTTTTTGAATGCATTTTTCTGCCACATAAATATGGACAGGAAATTACACAGCCTTTCCCTCCGTGTTTACTGCGTATTTTATACGCTCTTATCCATTAGACCACCGAGGCCTCTAAAACAATTATTATTTGATTATTTGACAAGTGATAAGTGGTTGGTGCAATAGAGCCCTGGTATGTCTACTAATATTATGCTCATTATGATATAAATATTATATTTATAATGATCTAAGATTTTAGTTGTTATAACAGAAAAAAAAACAAAATTAGAAAAATGTGCCTTTTTTTCAGTTCTTTGATTTATACTTTATAAAATTGAAACATAAATGAAATTCTTAAGATACATTCTAATTTTGTTTTATTTTTTTTTTTTACTTAAAAAAGATATTTAATTTGACTTTAATTTAAAAGGAAATATTTTAAAAAATAAAGAAGAAGCTTAAAAATAACATTTTATATTATTATATGTACAAGAATAAAATGTTACCTATTCTTTAAATAATGTTTTGTCGAAAAATTTCATTATATTATTATGCTATTACATTGTCATTCAAGGAATTTTTAACAAACATTTTATTTTTTATTACCTAAATAGACCTTTTAATGGAATTTTTTTTTTTGAAACCTCTTTGATTTTTGAACTATATTATTTTTGACCTAAATTAAAATATTTTGGAAATTATATTTTGGAAGAAAGTTCGATTAAAAAAAAATTTTATTTTTAAACTGTATTAACTTTCTTTTTTCTTAAAAAAATTTAAAGTTAAATAATAACTAAATTGTAAATTAATTACCAGATTATGCTCTTGTCTAGTCTGTTATTAGTTACGTGACGTGTGCAATTAAGAATTTCGTCAAGTAATTATTCAGAGAGTGCAAGTAATCATTCCTGTAGTACAAAAAATATAAATATATATGATGTAGCTTTTAAGGATTTGTTATTATTTCAATGGAAATTTTGAAACAAGTATGCAACTTTCAATTTTATAAAAAAAAATTTTCTTGTCTGATTAAGTTGGCATTGATATTAACGAATTATAGAATTAGCATAGATTTTGATGAATCTCAAAATTGTAGCTCTTTCTGATTCTCAAACAAATATTTTTTAGATAAATTTAGCATTCTTGCAAAGACATTCGTAATGAAATTTAGCATATAATTATTTTTTGACGAAAAATTATTTTCTGTCAGGTGTAAATCCAATATCAATTATTAGAAAAGATCGTTTTCAAAATAAGTATTTAATATCATCCAGAAATTATGGTAGGGTTATCAATGTGTGATTATAAAATCAACTTTTTTAACGTTAATTTTTTTCAATTCACACAGGTTTGTGAGTTGAAGAGATTTTTTGGAAGTTGTTTAGATAAAATTCAGTTAAATATACTTATAAATATATAAGTATATATAATATACTTATACAATAAGTATTAAACTGAACCTCACCTATACGGGGACGTAACTTAAGGCCATTCGGCTTAAGACCATTATGGCTTTATGTCTCACTCTAATATGAGAACGCGTGCGGCACGGCGCGCAGTAGTGCTGCGCCTTTTTAAATATTATATACAGGATTGATTTATGTCTCACTCAAATAAGAAAGACATCGGCTTTATGGTTTCACTCAAATGAAAAAATCGGCAGTATATATGGCTTTATGTCTCATTAGAGTGAAACATAAAGCCATAATGGTCTTAAATCGAATGATCTTAATTCACGTCACCCACCTATACGACTTCTTAACAAAGACGAAACAATTTCTAATAAACTTTTGGTGTTTGAGAATCAGAAATATAATAATTTTGTAATATGAGTTTTTCTTTAAGTAGGTAATCTGGAATTAGAGTACAACTGGCTAGGTCTAAAAAATTAGGGTTGATAAAATTTTATGAAAGAGATATAAATGTTAGATAATCGAACATATTAATTATTAGTAGTTTTCTATATGTAAAAATATTTCCCACTAACTTTGTTAGTAGGATCTTGATTAGATAAATCTTGAAACGTTAAAAAAAAAAATCAGTGGCACACTTTCGCTTTTCAGTGAAAGTTATTTTTTTTTTTTTGTCATTTTTTAATTAAAATTTTGATAAGATTTGAAAATTAAAAAAAAAAAGTTTTGTTTGAATAGTAATTAACAAAATAAAGTAGATAATAGACACCATTTCCACCATCTTAGAAAACTTACCTACTAAAGAATTAAAACATATTCATATTATGTAAATTCTTATGTATATTTACTCCGCCAAAATTAAGATATTTTGATTTTTTTTTTGCTGATGTTGAAGCTTTGAAAAATATTAAAATTTAAAAAAGTTGTAGATACATATATTTTCAATAAACATTCTGTGCATTCTGTTGAGTAATGCTCTTTAAATTTATTAAAATGTTTTGAGCAGTTTTTTAATGAACTTTTTTTTTTATTTGAAACGCTTGAGTCGCTTTACAAATTCTGCAGCAAAAAAAAAACTATGCTTAATCGAGCAGGGATAATTTCTTTATTTATTTTTGTTTAGTTGATTAAAAAAGTTATATTTTGTTGGTTAAGAAAGGTTTTTAATCCTTATGTCAAACCCTTGTTGAACCTCCCTTTAATCAAATCCATTAGTACATTTAAAAACCCTTACCAATAATGTTTTTCATACATTTTGTATAAGAAATAATATGTCAAAAATAGAATGTTTTTGTTTTTTATAACTTTAATTTATAAATTAATTTTAACAAAATATTTCATAATTCAATTTAAATAAGAAAAGAATAAAAAGAATACAAAATTAAAACAAAATTAAATAAAAAAATTTTTAATTTTGAGAAGCATTGCAATCAAAGCAATATTTAGCAAAGCAAAGCAATGTAGTTGACATCGTTTAAGTCCTCCAAATCCTAATTGTCTCCACCAAACTATATATAATAGCATTTGTTTTATTCGTAACACTTTAATTGAAGATGTCACAAAGTTAGAAATTTGCACTTCAAAAAATGTGGGAGATAATAAACTGCTATTATCTAAACTTTTAAAAAACTAAATCTATTAATAAACTTTAAATTGTTACATTTGTACCAAGGATTTGGCCTAAAAGATTAAAATATCTACATTTTATATCTCCATATTGTAGTTTATGACAAAGCAAAATATTAAAATAAATAAAAAATATCACTGACGGCAAAATTTAATATTTAAATGTTTCTCCAAAACGTTAACGTCAATGACGAACAATAGTTGGATGAAGTGAATTTTTGTCGGTGGTATATTGTCGATATAAATATTTTATATAAAAAATTAAAATCTTATTCGTACAAATTTGCAATTTTATTTAAAACGAAGAAAAGTGCAGTAGAGTGGACTATATCAACTCTGAGATATCCGTATGAACGTAATATATCCTGTTTCTATATAACTTGATCATCTTTCAAACAATTTCAGATGTTTTAGTACCAACGTTATTGCTACCAACATATATTTTATGTAAATTGTGAAGTTGTATGATATCTAAACAAATGTATTGCATAAGCATAACCAAATTTTACAAAAGTTGTTGCCATAAAACTTGATCTTATTTCATTAAGTTCCAAGAGGTGCAAGAAGCCTGAACCGGATGTTCTAGATCAACAAAATTTACAAAAGTTTTTGGCATATAACTCGACACCCCTTCACAAAATTTCAGATACCTAGCTTTAATAGCACTGACTTATTTACATTTATAAAGAGAAGTTGAACCTGTCGCCACAGCACAACCAAATTTTACAGGTGTTGTTGGCCTATAACTCGACACGATTTTGCAAATTTGAGATACCTAGCTTCAATAGATACTTAGTTATTTTCATATAAAGAAAGAATTTGTATGTCAAAGATGTTTGAGAAAATTATAAGTTCTTAAAGAATAATTTAAA
Organism: Poecilobothrus nobilitatus; assembly: GCA_947095535.1. Classification (NCBI taxonomy): domain Eukaryota; kingdom Metazoa; phylum Arthropoda; class Insecta; order Diptera; family Dolichopodidae; genus Poecilobothrus; species Poecilobothrus nobilitatus. Next base: position 300,011,216 of record OX352772.1, on the reverse strand, counting down.
AAAATATTTTCTTCATTTGAACAAAACCGTTTTATACCTATTTTTTTTTTTTCAATAGCTCTAATCAACTTAACTTATTTCAACTTAACTTTAAAGATTCGCTTGTCCTTTTTACGAAACTAAATATTTTTATTGATTCTGCTTTACTTACAGATATCTATTTTATCTCTAGTTGAAATATAAAAACAAAAAAAAACCATTTTTCTTTTTAATTACCATACATCAAAAATGAAGACTTCTTTATTTGATTATTATTTTTATTACATAAAACATCATATTATATTTATGTACAATTCTTAATATGAATTTTTACATAAAAATCAACAATGAATCACTAAAAAAAAATAATAGATACTATTATTTAATATACCTATATAAAAAAATAATTTTTCTTTTAGAATCTCATATAATTTAATGTAAAAGAAGAAGAACAACAACAAAAACTATGCAATTCATTAAAAACAAAAAAAAAAAAAAAATATTGAAAATAGGTTTATGTTAAATTAAATTTATTAGTTCACATTTTATTGTATTTATTTAGAAACTAAAATGTTTTACAAAATTTTTAATTTCAATATATTTTATATTATACTCACATAATATAAATAAAATAAAAACAATTTTGTTTTATTTTTTTTCCCTCCCTCTCCCCCTCCACTTTTGAAACAATTAAAAACATAATAATTAAAATAACTAAAACTGGGACAAAAATGATTGTGTCCTTAAATTGAAACTATACTTAAAAATTTAAATATTTTTACATAATTTCTAACTTGAAGACTAGGTATTGGTTTTTTTTACTGTTAGCGGTCATACAATAAATAAAATTATATAATATACATAATAATACTATATATATATTTTATATAAATAGCATATTATATAGTTTCAATTAAATTATATACTAAAAATAATACAATATTACCTATATACTAACTATAACTAAGTATATAATATACAATTTCAATATCATATTATGAGTACCTACCAGTACTTAGTTAGCATTTTTGTTACAAAAAAAAAAAAAAAAAAAACAATATTTAGGTTAAATTAAACACAAATTACATAATTAAAACAAAATGGCAACATTAAAATTAATTATTTTCAAATAATAAATTTTATAGAATTTGTACAACAAAAAAAAAACAAAAGTTAAATCGTTTTACGTTTCATTCTGTATGGTCTTCTATTAATATTTTAACAACAATACTTTAATATTCTACTTATTTATATACATATATATGTATATATATATATATAATATTATTGTACATTATATATTATAATAATACTTTAACTCGAACTATATATTATGAAAAATAATACTTTTATTATATTATACTATAATATAATGAGTCAGAGTGTTTATAATGAGTCCTTATGAGTTTCCTGTAAACAACAATAAAATAAGGACACCAATGAACTAAAATAGATTTCATACTGTGTTATTTAAAAGTGTTTGCCAATGTAAAAAAAAAAAAAAAAAAAAATATTAAAGTTTTTATAATATTATTATATTTATATACATACAGTAGAAGACAAAATTAAGAAAACAAAAATTTTAAAATCTTAAATTAAATTTTTATTAATATCTAAAGGTTTACATATAAATTTATAAGTTTTAAGTATAAAGTATAAATTTTTTTAATTATTGTATCTCTTAAGTGATATTTTGTAGAAGAAAATGTTAGATATTAGTAATACAGAAGAAAAAGTCCTATTAAAGTCCACAGCTTTGTAAAAATAAATCTAAAGCATCTATAGTTAAAGTGTAATGACTAATTGGCTTTTCTTTTTGGGATAAAATCCGGTTTTGTTATTATTTTGTCATAGATAATAATTGAAAAACAAAATTCAATACATACTTAGTTTAACCAAAAATAATGACTGGAACTAAATTTTATATAAGACAACATAACCTACACAACTTTTCAATATAAATATTCTTTTTTTATTTTTAAAAACTTCCTTTTTGCTCTATATTTCATTTTTCATCACTTAGAACACTTTTTTTTCCTCTTTTCTATTCTTTAAAAACAAAAAAAAAATTTCGTTATGATATTTTTATAACTCACTGTACATTATTAAAAGTTTAAACTGTTATAATTTGCAATAAATATTACAATATACAGAAAAATAATGTATAAAATTGTACATTGCAGTACCCAAAATAACAGTACATTAATGAGAAAATGGCTAATTGTAAAAAAGACTGCTTCAATTTAAGTTGGCGCCATTTTTTTTTTTTTGTTTGTATTTTTTGTTTTTGAACCTTAAAAATAGAATTATCTAAATTTTCATCAACGAATTTCTCTTAGTTCTACTTATTTAATGTTAACATAAATGTACATATTATTATATGTATGTACATACATAATATATATATGTATATGCATATGTATATGCAAGGATATAAAATTAGAATCAACAAATTAAATGAATGTGTTTTTATGCATTTCATAATACAAAATACGTATATAGAAAAAAAACACCAAAAAAAAATTAAAGAATATAAAAAAAAAAATGTTTTTTGGCTTCCTACAGCTTTTTAGAATGTCCTTTTTTACTTTCATTCTTTTTTTATTTTTTACGATTGTTTTGTTTTTCAGTGCAATTAAGATCAAAATTTAGAAATGAGAAAAAAAAAAAAACAACACATGATTTTAGTTTTAGATTTTTTAAATTGCTGGTTGCAATTGTGATAATTTAATTTTAAAATTTTTTTGCTTGTAATTTTTACAATATTCGTTGTAGGTTTTTTTTTTTTTTGTCTTTTGAACCAAGTTAAAATAAATTTAAAAAAAAACAGTTGAAAATTTAAATTTAATTTAACTAACATTAAGTGACGGTGGCAATTTAAAATTTTTAAATCAAACGTAATTTTATTTAATAATTAAAGCAACTAATAACAAAATTGAGCAGATAACTAATAAACCTAATACAAAATACAGGAATTTGCTTCTTTCTAAGATTAATCTTTATAATTTTAGATCTCTAGAAGATATTCTGTAAAGATATTAAAAACTATTAGGCTTATCCTTCATTTATTAACCAATAATCAGTGAATAACAAGAAAAACTATTTGAGGTACATCCATACAATATGAAAATATCCATTCAGAATAGCAATGATGAAAATATTAATTGTTTTTTTTTAATAAAGTGTGTGTACGGTATGTTCAAAAATGTTTCTTTTAGAATCCTGCATTATTTAGGACAACATATACAAATTAATATATACAAATGTCCTACAAAAAAACCAAGAGAAAAATTTAAAAAAAACCAACGTTAATTCAGAAAATAATGAAGCTTTAGTTCTAAAATTTTTCCTATTATATTTGTGAAAAATTGTCAATTTTTCTATTTAATTTGACCCAGTTAGGCCTGCGAGTTCCTCTAGCTGCCATACAACTTAAAATTTAGGTTTAAATCAAAATATCTCAAAGTCTATTAGTATCTGAAATTTTCTAAAAAAATCATCAAGTTTATACCAATAACGTCTAATATAATAGAATTGGGTGAGTTCAGAGAAGCGGGTTGAAATAGCAGTCATTCAACTCTAAAATTTACATTTCGAAACTTAATTTAGTCGGATATGTTAAATTTTGTAAATGATTATTAATAATGTTACTGTAATAGCATATATTATGTTTGTGCACATCCTAGAATTGTAGACTGTGAGAGATCTTAGAGTTGTAGACTCTACACTCTTCCTCGTTTAAATTTTATTTCCAATCTAAGAATAAAATTATATTTTATAGTATCTAATAACAGTGTTTGCTTTTTTTTTTAATAAATAAATTAAAGAATTTAATGAGAAATAAATTTTTGAAGCCTTCATTTTTTACAACACAGACTGCAGTTGTCATTCTTAATATTGTTTTTAAGGGAGGCAGGTTTAAAATAATATTTTGTGACATTTTCACAGTTTTAAAATATATTGTCCTTGTATATATATTTTTAATATAATCTTATTATACGAAATAATTTATCAAGTAACTTTTAAATAGAAGATTTGAAATTTCGTGGAATTATATTTTTGGTAATAAATAAACAAATGACATTAATCCCTCAAAGTCTAAGACAAAAACAAAACAAAAACAAAAAGAATTGTATGTAAAGGACTTTAACCTAAATCATTATTTAAAGGGATTAAATATGTTCGCATTGGTCTTCTTTTTGATAAGAAAAACAACAAGAAAAATTAAATAGCTATATAATAATAATATGTAGTGATTAATTTCCTGTCTGTTTCTATTCCTGAGGTTATTGAACACCTTTAAAATATATTTTTTATAATGGTTGCGGTATTCATTTAAGAAATCATTCAGGACAAGAAATTACATAAATTAATTTTATTTTTCTTTATTTTTTGATACATAACAGCTTATGCCTGGCAAATTATTTAACATTTACCACAATATATAAAAGTTTAATAATATGGTAGTTATAAGACTTTAAGGATAGATAATTTAGTAAATTCAACGAATAATCGATATTATTTATTCGAAGAATATAAGATTAAATTTGAAAACCTTAAGTCATTCATTGACAGAAAAAAAAAGAATAAAATTATAAAACTTATTATTTTTCTTTTTTCCTATTAGTTACTGTCACCCTTATTTTTATTTAATAAGACAATGAATTTTTCCGAGCAAAAAAAAAATAAATTAATAAATATTTTTGGTAAATCATGAAAGGAATATATCTATAAAGTAAATACCAATTATAAATTTAACACAGAATGTGTTGAGTATAAGTAAAAAAAAAAAATTTAATATAACTATTTGTGCTATTATAGTGATAACTTAGGAACTTGGGGATTTTTTGATAAATTTTTAAAAAGCTTTCATAACCTTTTGATAATAATATACTTAACTACGGGTACGGGACTATTCCCTTACCCTATTATAAATATTAATTTTTAAGACGATTTAAAATTTTCTGAACACTGTAACCTCAAAATATTTATTAAACATCTGGAAAACTGCAAGAGTCACGCAAAGAAATTGCACGTGATTCTTCCAGATAGTGTTGAACTTTCAGCAACCAAGACCACCCTCTTTTCAACCAAACTTTAGGTTAGGAATGTAGAGTTTGGTTTTTGAGATAAAAGGGATTTAGGAAAATTTAGGATTATGTGGGATGGGTAAGAATAAACTTAAAGGACATTTTGAGGAAAGATCTTAATGTTCTTTTTAAACTTTAGTAAATCGTGCACATACGACCATAAATTACAAAATTTGGGAAGCACTTGCAAGTGCATTTGATTCCACAAACGAAATGTGCCATGACAAACGATTTCCATAAACTCTGTTACGACATCTGAGAAGTTCTGCAATGTAGCAGTAGCTAGGTATCTGTGGCATTGCTTGCATGGAAAAACTGTTAGTGTAGCTTTTAACAGTTTTATTTCTTCATAAAACAGGTGTTTATCCCTACAAGATATGTATTAAACAAGTTCAATTTACCAACTATACAATAATGGCTGAGTGGTATTTGCTTTGACATCACACTGGGATCGTTAATTATACTACTAGATCTGCTTCGCATATTATCGCAAGATAACCCTACGCTGTTTGAGAGCATCGAAACCAAATGTGTGCATTATACTTTAATGTCGGCCTAATGTACAATATTGTAAAGATCTGGTGGAGAGAATTAAGTTTTACAGTTATAAAATAAACCGAAATATTTAACTGCATCTTTAACTTACCAATGTTAAATTATAAAATTGTTTTAAACTGTACTGGGCATCATTTTATATGTACATAATATTTACAATTTCCATTAAATCACTATAATGATCACAAAATAAATTACTTTCATTCGATTCGAAAAAAGAACGCACATTACTAATACAAATTACTTATTGTACAAAAACAATTTAATTTATTGGCGAAATATATGAGCCTTTGTTTTGCTCCATTTTTTTTTTTTTTCCGAAATTTATGTTTCTATACAAGTTGCTATTCGTATAGTTTGAATATGAATCATATTCAAATATATGAATGATGATATCTATACATTATTGTATTAATAAAGCTATGTAGTGTTAGGTATCCATAGCTACGTATTTATAGTTTTATTTTGTTTACGTTTCTATACAATACATGCTTATTGCTTATGCTAATGCTATACATATAGTTTAGTTGAATATGAATTATATACTTGTAGAGCTAATCAATAATCATATCATACATATAATATAAATCATATACATATTATGTATGTATGTAGTATGTATATAGAACAGAAATAAGTTATACGATATTGTCTAGCTAGACTCTAGAGAGTATACATATGTATATATGTATGTCGGTGATGTACAAATTGTACATTGAAAATTGTATGAGATTTTTGATTTATTACAGACAATTATTGTGTATGAAAGTACATTTAATTTAATTTGTGTATTTAAGTACATTTTTATTTTAAGTAAAAATAAATTAAGCTAAAAAATGTGTGCATTCTATAAAAAAGTTTGCTATTATTAGAATGAGTATTCGTAATAATTCTAATAAAAATTCGTCGCTTCCATTGAGGTATGTAATAAAATTTGTTTTTTTTTTTTTTAAATTGAATTGAATTGTAAACCAGTAAAAAACAAGTATATATACATTATGTATGTATGTATGTATTTTTGAAATTTTTTAAGAATAAAAAAAATAAGAGTAGATTTTTAAAATTTATAATAAATGTACAAAATAATTTTCAAGCAATTCACAAAATTATTTGTTGAAATTTGCATCAAAATTAATATTATGATTTATATACTACATATATTATGTATGCATCGTTATACAAGCATATGCATAATATTGCATTTTTTTCATTCAAATCAAATTTTTTTTTTTCCTAAAAATGTATTAAAAATTAGAAAACTGATTTCTGAAAATAGAAATGCTTAAAAATAACAGTTCAATAAGAGATCTATTTACGTATTAATTGAAATATACTACTAGAAAATATTTCGCCAGTCCTTAAATTTTATTTTTAATAAAATTTCAAACTTACTTGTTATTGATTGTCGAATGTTAAATTTTTTTTTGTATATTAAAATTTTGTAGTACAAATAATTGGAATGGGAGCAGGTCACAATCCTGCACGCGAAAATCAACCTGCGACAAAATCTTGCTTATTTTTTTATCTTGCATTACAAAATCTATCTTTCTAAAATGTTGCATTATAAAATCTTTCAAGGACAAAATCTTGCAAAATATTTTTAAAGGAATAGATTGCGGCTTTATTTTTGAAGAATGTATATAAACAAACAGTTAAGGAGGATTTTAGAGGTGGATTCAAAAATAGGTTTTCTAATTTTTCCAAAATATTTATATATAAAAATATGTGACATTCTGAATTAAATGCAAGATTTTCTCCTAGTAGATTTTGGAAAAAATATTTTGTTTTAAAAGATTTTCGAAAGCAAGATTTTGTATGCAAGATTTTGTCGCATTAGATTTTGACGTAAAAGATAATGTAGCAAACCCATTAAAAAAAAACTCACAATAAAAAAGTGTAATCTGCAAATCTTAAAATCGGTATGGTTTGTGTCTCCACTTAACGATTTAATCACAATTTCAAAAAGATGTAATCTGTAAAAATATACACATAGATCTAAAAAGTTTAATATTTTAACTAAAATAAAAAAATTTAATTTATAAATTTTAATTATTTTGTACTCATTATAACATTGAGAAATATGATCCAATTTATATGACATCATATCAGTTAACACTTGGCTCTGTAATATGAAATAAAATTTCGAGGCATTTCAGTTGTTCGTATTAAAATTGGTAAAAAAGGAATGCTAATTAAAATTTTAGGATTATGCATCTTTGTGCTAAGCATCATAAATAAGCAAAAAAAGAAGAAAATAATAAAAAATCAATAAACTAGAAAATTAATGAACTAAAAAGTTTCAGTTACTTGAATAATTAATTTTCTAGTTTATTGATTACTCTGTAGTTTCTAGTTTATTAATTTAGTTTATTAGTTTTTGTAGATCTAACAATTATTTACCGTTATTTAAGCATGTAAAGTAGATATGCATGTAAATTGCATTTTTAATTAAAATTGTTCTTTTAGTTTCGTATTTCTAAAATTGTTCTTTTTGTTTCGCATCTCTGGTGGAACTATTTGTGAAGGCATACCATACTCGTTATATACTGTTAGAAAGGGTTTAAAGTGTCTTTTTTAACGGTATAAAAATAATATAGGGTGTCTTTGAAAATTTTCAAAGTATAGTGGTTTCTAGAAATTCTGAAGAAACATTTATTTTATACCACCATTTTAACTTTTAACTGCAATATCTCAGAAATGGTAACACCTATTAAGATGAAACAGGATGTATATTGAAGACAGTATCAGGCTCTATAACGTTGCATACTATTGTAGAGAAAAATATAACGATTTAAGTAAAATACTTCGAAATGTTAAGAAAAATTTAAAATAATAAATTTGACCTTTAAATGACCTTGTCAATCTAGTTTGACCTTTCATTCAACTTTAAATGACCTAGAGTAGCGTTATGTAACATTTCCAGCAAATAGAGCGTGGGAGCTAAAGGAACAAATAACCAAGACACCTTAATGAAAGGTCCTACCGTTTTTTTTGCAATATTTCTGTTATAAATTTGAAATTTCTAAAGCTAATTGCAAAATATTATGTTTTTCGAAAAGCAGAACTTTTAAAGTTTATTGCTTGAAAAATCTTTAGATAAATTAACTTTAGTGTAAATTTTATAAAAAATAAATTTTGATAAATTGATAGATTAAAATTTTATTTTAGATTATTTGCTTTTTTCTTGTCAATCTTTTATCAACCAAAAAAAAAAACTATTTTATTTATTTAATCTATTTTAATTAATTTTTTAAGTACAGTAAATATTTTAATAACAATTTTTATGTAATACAAACATAACAGTATATTAAATTTTAAAATTAATGTTTAAAATATTCTCGATTTACAATTTTAATATTAATGTTAAAAACACTTATTTAAGAGGGTTTTTATTTACTATAACTATTAAAAGTTTATCAGGTGTATTTAACTCTTCTAATCCTTTTAACAAAAAAATAACAACAAGTTTTATATTAATGTATAATAAAATATCCTTCACTTATCCTTTCAATTTAATTTTGAAGAGATACGGATTATAAAATCTTTAAAATTTGTTGTTTTCTTCTAAAGCAAATAAAGATATAATTTTTCATAATTGTTTTAAGTTTTCGTTTTGTTCTTGTTGAACTTCTGGAAAATTGTTGTCAAACCAAAAATATCCTTTTTTTTTTTAAGACCACATTTAAAATTAAACTATATACCTATTATGTACTATACTATTATAATATAGACAAATGCACAATATATTTTTATTAGTATGTATATAAAATTAAGCTAAATAATATATGTATATGTATATGTATGTGTAGAAAAGAAAAACCAAAAAAATCTTTTATAAAAGTTATATATGGAATAAAAATATCCAACTTCCTAATGTAAACCGCAATAAATTTTGAAATGGATTTGAAGAAGATTCAAAAAAAAAAAAAAAGAAGCCTATCAAGATTAATGTTTTTGAATATGAAACCACAATTAATTTCCGTCTTAAGATTACGACAAAAGCGTTTTTCTAATATCATTTCATATATTATATAAGTAAGTATATAATATTATTTATAAATATGTATTTTTATATTTTGTAATACATATATTATATACTCGTATTCATAATATGTCCTATATATATGTATATATATGCATTTGAAAAGTATTATCTATATTAAAAAGGACAAAATGATATAATTTAGAATTTCAAAATTATTAGAAGGACCATTAAATTCAAACATAACAATAAGAAGAAATATTTTTTCTTAAATATAAAGTTATTTTGTTATAACGCTTATAATGCCTATCAAATTTTTTCTCTTAAGGAAATTTTTTTTCTTAAGGGAAGTGACAATCTTCCAAAAAAACTAAGAATACCGCCATAGTAGTATTTGATTCTTTATGACCAAGCCTACCTCTCCCTTTAAGCAAAATAATGTGTTGAAACCGGTAACTACTAACGCAGAATATTCGTTACGAAGTAGAGATTGGAGAAGATACGAAAAAGATCTGAAAATACTAAAATAATTGGATAATGAAACTGTTAGTGAACAATTAATCCGTCTATTATTGTTACTACTTCATTATTAGTGACGAAATCATCAATATTTAGTAACAATATGCCGTATAGTATATAAACCACCAATATTAACAACATGCCGTAGTACAAAATTCCTACATGCATGAGGTAAAAATTTAATGCAACTCCACTGTATACGATAGGTACATTAAGTAGATATTACAATTTCAAATTACTTTTTTTTTTGTTTTATTATTTGACCGATGTTTGAACCCAAACATTTTCGATTAAAAGACTAATGACTTAACCAAATAAATTGAATGTTATATTATCTGTAATGAAGGGGCGTCGGTGGCCTAGTGGGTAAGAGCGTATAAAAATACGCTGTAAATACCGAGAAAATATGGGTTCGAATCCCACACACGTCGTAAAAGTTATTCCCCCTTACAACACTTACAGCCACGTCTGAACAGGAAAGGCTGTATAATTTTCTGTCCACATCTTTGTGGCATAAAATTGCATTAAAAAAAAAAAAAAATGTAATGAAATGGGAAACTGTTTTTTTTTTTAAGAAATATATCTTTAAAGCTTTTATAACTTCTATTAAACAATATTTTTTGCATCTTATACTATATGCCGATTTGAGTAATAGTTTGTAGTGATTAAATAGCTAATCATATTTTTTTTCAATCGAATTGTCTCAAAAATTTTTAATATGAAATAAATAAATCTTGTATAATACCTAGATAGATACGTATGCTAGATTCCGCACAAATATTATATTTATTCTATCATACTCATGTATAATAGCTACTGACAGCCGAGTTATCAACACCTTAGTAAAAATAATGATTGAAGAAACTGCAGCTTAGTATAATATGAATAATAAAGGATTTATAGTTCATACTCTTCATATAGGATTAGTGAAATCCTATAGTTGATCTTTTTGTTTCACAAAATTTACAATAGGAATATTTGTTTTTTAATTTTTTTTTTTTTTTTTTGAAATTATCCTTTTAAAATAGCGAATGAAATGGACCATTTTCTAGTAAAGTGTGGTTATGGTTATAGTATAATTAGGGATATGACAGGAATTACACAAAATGTATTAATATTGGTTTGATAAAATATAGAAAATCTTCTTAAGTTTATTTAATCACATACTGATATATACACCTACACAACTAGTACATATTACATATTATATAGTAAATATATCAATATATCAATGTATATAATAATATGTAATTTTAAAATAATATCATTGTTAAAAATATAATATAAAACTATGATTTTTATATATCATATAATATTATATTATATTTTAGGTTTTAGAAATAATGTCCATTTTCATATAAATTTTATTTTATAATATCTATAGGTTATGTTAGTTTTTATGATACATACAAAAAAAAAAAAAACATATTCTTAACATGTTATATTACATCTAATATTATAGACTATATCTGGTAGATAATTTTATTATAAAATTTAAAAGAAAACCACAGTAAGTTCTTTAGATTCTATTTTTATTTTTATTTTTCAGTAGATATTAAAAAAAAACAAAACAAAAATAGATTTAGATTTAAAAACTAATAATTAAATAAGAAAATAACAAATTTTATGATCGATTGTAAAAACATGAAGGATATTTTTTTTTTCTTCTTTTTTTTTTTTTTTCTTTTTTTGTTGTAGAAATTTTGCATGTATAGAAAATTTAATTACAAAGCCATAGTTTTTGATTAGTTTCATTTAAAATTTTATACATATTATTATTATAAGTATTAAAAGTTAAATTAACCACAAAATAACAAAACATGAGAAAATAGGATATTACTAAAGTTTTTATTATGTTAATCAAATTTAATACACTATTAAGTTTCTACATACATATATATATATAAAATATGTTACTTATTGTTTTAATGTAAATAATTTTTAAAAGAACGGATATTATTGAAATTAAAGTTATAATTAATATTTAATTAATGTTAAAGAAATTCAATTGTGTTGAAAATAAAAATTATTTTGTTTTTTAAAAGAAAATTTTAAGGATACGCTAAGTATACGCAATTCGCAATGCGAAAATTAATTAATTAAAATTTAATTTATTTATTTATTTATTTATTATTATGTCATGTTTATCATTTTATTTATTGTCGTATTGTTGTAATTGTATCGTACATTTGTTTATTATTTACAGATTTCTTTTTGGTAGGAATTTCTGGTAATCCTTTTGATAATGTAAAAAAAAATTAAAATTGCCGGAATAACCAAAATATATTTAAGATAATAATATATGAGTATATATTTTTTAAAATTTATTCAATCATTATTTTGTTTGCACCATTTATTGTTGAATTTAGCTTAACAGTTATATATGGTGCCCGGAAATAATGACCCAGGAAATAAAGTCGTTACGGCTTTATTTCCCTTCTGATGCTTTCAAAAATGATTTCAAAAATTCGGCTTTATTATCGCTTTAAAAAGGAAATAAAGTCGAATTGTCCTTATTTTCATTTTCTAAATATGTATTTCATTTTTTCTTTTGATTTTGACAGCAGTGATACATGAGGGATTTCTGTTGAAATATGCATAAAAAATTATTAGTAGGGATTTTAGACTTGAATATGAAATCATAGTGTTCTATTTTTCCAGAACAAATTTACTATGGAAAAGGAGGCAAACTTGATTTTATAACCAACTCTAAACACCCTCTTATTTTTTTTTTTCAGTTATATTAAAAGGTGCAGTGACAGAACGCCCGAGGAAATAGAGCACGCTGGAAATAAATAAGGATACGCCTTTTTCAGAATATTTAGATATATGCATATGCGAGTTTCTGAATTAGGACAGATGTTAGAGATGGTTACAAAATTAGATTTATACCCTTTTTCCAGAATATGTATATAATTCTCCTAATTCAAAACTCGCATATGCATATTTTTAAATATGCTGTAAAAGGCGTATAATCCTGATTTTGAATTCAATTTTAAAACCCCTCACAAAATCCCTGACAATCGGAGTATTACTTATATACATATTTTCGAAAAAGGATATAATCTTTATTCCATAACCAACTCTAAAATCTCTCCCAAATCAGAATCTCGCACACATACATATTAGTAAATATTTTGAAAAAAGGGGTATCCAATTTTTATCCAAAACTCTAAAATCCCTCCTAATACGTTAGCTCTACATATTCCATTACACTCTTCTTTTAATAACAAAAAATACTGTGGGTCTTAATTCCAACTTAAAAATGAATTAACGCCTGCGGTCGTCCTGTCTCTGTACCATATTAAAAGATTATAATTTATTTTTGTTTTATTTATTATTTTATTTATTTCTAATGTAATTTCTAGGAACTTAAATATTTTTTTGATATTAGCATCAGTGGACGGGTATACCATCGTAGGGAAGTACCCGCCTGGGAGTTCTCAACAGCCCACCAGCTACTTGATGAAGGGGAAATTCTGATTTTGTATTTTTTGTTGAAAAACTTATAATTTTGTTATTTTTTTAGTTAAAAAATATTTTTTTTTTTTTTTTAAATGTATTAAATAAAATTTTGAAAAATATTTTATTTCAAGATTAAATTCAAAATTTTTTTTTTCAAGATTTTTTATTGATGCTCCTATAATAATGTTTTACTATTCTAGAATTTGGCTAGAGTTTGATTAGACCGAACTTTTTTTCATAATTTTTTATTATATTCTTTTTATAAATGAATTTTTTATGGATTTTTATTATAATGCTGACTTTTGAAGTGCCTGATAAAATATTGTTTTTCTTAAATTATTTTTCCTGGTTGCACTTACATACCTAATATATTATTACATTTTTAATTTAATAAACGGAAAAACAAATCATAATACCTACTAGAAAATTAAACTTGAATTTGAGAATTGAATTCGTACTGTGCAAAAACAAAAAGAACAAAAAAAAAAAACAAATTGTAAAAAAAATTTTAATAACAATTTTTTTCTTTGAAATTTTAATTGATGTTCATATATGTTTGATGAATATAGTGCTCATATACAGTTATTAAATACTTATATACATAATATCCTGTAAAATAAACAGGAAAACTATTTTATGCAATAATATTCAAAATGTAGTTATGTGTAACCTATCAATATTAGAAAAATTCAAATAAATTTCAAAAGCAAATAGGTACATACTACATACATATATTATATGAAAAATGTTTACAGGCCTGTAGGGATTACATCAAATATAATGGAAAAAATTTTAAACTCAATATTCATCAATTTGAATATTTCAAATTTTTTCAATAAAAAGTGATATATTTTTTTTTCCTCATATTTTTACTTTTATTGAAATTAAATTTCTTTAAAGTTCAGTTTTTTTCTTTCATTTTATAAATTACAATTTTTTATGTTGATAGAATTTCTAGGATAATAAGTTTACATTTTAAGAGTTTAGTTACAAAACTTTTCTTCTTAATTATAATATGTATCAAATAACACTAAAAATGCGCAATTAAAATTCAGTTAGAATAAAAGAATAAATTATAATAAAAAATATTAAAAAAGTAGTTGAAAAAAAGGACAAAAAAAAAAAAAAAATACGAGTAGTACCTAACAATTTATATTAATTCTACAACTTATTTTTGAGTAGTATGTGTATCTGAATGTATGTATATGTATGGACGGATCTAAATAATAAAGATCATAAAAAAAGTTAATAAAAAATTAAAAAAAAAAAAAAAAGAAAGCACAAACTTTGTTATCGAAGTTCTTTGATTGGAAAAGTTTTAGCGGGAATAAAAATTATTATAATAAAGTCCTGATTTCCTTCCATTTCTTTTTTTTTTTTCATTATTTATCCGTCACGCTTCTTATTATATTAAATACTCTTGCAAGCATAATTTTTTTTTTTTTACCATACCAGCTTTCATCATTTAAATTGAAGGTTTTTAAGAAAAAAAAAAAAAAAAAATTTAATAGGATAAGATACTAGGTTAATCATTCAACCTTATAGATCTAATCATGTTATTTGTATGAATTTGAACATTTTTTTTTTTTTTTAAAAAAAAAAAAATTTTTTAAAATAGCTTAATTTTATATTGTAACATCTACATTAGGTTACTTTAATATTTTCTGTTATTCGTATTCCGTCATGTTGTATAAAATTACAATAATATGGCAATACTTACTTTAAAATTTTATTTACTAGAGAATAAGTTCTCAAATCTTTGACTTAAAAAATCCGATTATATTTTTTTGTACTTGTACATCCCTTAATAATCAAGATTTGAATGGGTTTTCTTTTAAAGATTTCCATACATAATATATAACGCGTATTAACTCATATGTTGACTTTGGTAGGACTGGTACTTTTTATTCAAAAATATCGTATTTTGCCGGTAATTACCATAATCACAGTCCGGTATAAACAAAACAATAATTCCGGTATAAACAAAACAAAAAAAAAAAAGATTTGTGCTTTCATATTGCTTATAAAAATTAAATTATTCATAATAAAATTTGATTGCATACTAAAGATACCAATTGTATATTTCTTTGTTATAAATTTATATATTCTTTGGTGAACCAAAAAAGTATAGAATCAGAATTTTAGTTAGTCTATTTTGGCACGTCTTCTTTCGCGGAAATTTAAGTATTATAAGTTAAAATTATGTTACAAAAAAAAAAAAATCCTTATTTGGTTTCACTTTTATTTTTAAATTAGAAAAAAAAAAAAAACATAAAAAATATCAAAGTGTATAATATTAATATCCTTTTACACATATATATAAATAAAAACTAACATCTATAACATAAAAAAATATGTCTATGATGAAGAAAAACAAAAAATCAACAGAATTTTTTTTTATTTTTTTTTTTTTTGGAATTGTTTGTTTTAGAATAGGTACGATTATTGTTTGTAAAAATATTCCATTTCTTTAGGAATCAAGTTAAATATAAATTTTTTGTAATACTTTTTTTTATACTACCAATAAAGACTATGGGAAACCATACCATATTTTAAATTTTTATTTTTTTTTTAATACCACATAAATGTGGAAAGGAAATTACATAGCCTTTCCTGTTCAGGCGTGACTATAAATATCGTAAGGGGGAATAACTCTTATGACGTGTGTGAGATTCGAACCCACACTCCCTCGGTGTTTACGGCGTATTTTATATGCTCTTACCCACTAGGCCAGCGAGGCGTCTTATTTTTAAATTGTAAAGTTAAAGTTAGTAAATTTTTTTTTTCCTTGACACTTCAATGAGGAGTGGCATCCACTAAGCCATTTATTATTCACATTTGACTAAGCTTCAGTTTCGTTAATCGTTAATTTCACTAAGCCGTTGATTACTCGGTTGTAGCTATAATGTACAAGACTAAGACGTTTCTATTATTTCTACGCCATCTATTATCTTATACAAGAATTATGGTTTATTATTATTTTATTATATAGTTATTACAATGTCTATATAATAAAATAGGTGTCTTAACAACTACAGCATTAGGCCGGTATCTTAACAACTACACCATTGGCTGGAAAATTAGTAAATTAGACTTATTTGTTTTATTTTAGAAATTCCTGATCACAAACAAATAACAATCAAGTCTCGTTTGTGAATTCTGTTGACATTCAGGATAGTATATTATTAATTAATAATATAATCTAATTTTTGACTTTTCAAAATAAATAATTTTATTTCATGCCTTATAACTCACAATATAAAATGATTTAAAACACAATAACATGTCTTTTTTACAAATACATATATACCTGGTGATTAATTGTAAAATTAATTAAAAGAGTCAAGTCAAAAAAGAAAATTATCTATGCAGGGGGATTCCGCATCAGGAGGTGGTTGATGATAGTAAAACTAGATAAAATTGTGGAGCACAGGCGCGTCTGTGGATTGAAGGATTTATTATCTTGGGCAAATTAGAGATTAAAACATACGAACATTTTATATTGTTTTTTAATTTATATTTTCTAGAAATAACTGCTTTTATTTCAAATTTGCTTTATTAATGTGTTGTTATTATGTAAAATTAAAAAACCTTGTGAAGCTACCATAATTTTGTTCTAAGTAAATTTTTCTTCAAAATCATCATCAAAATCATCAAAATAAAAAATATATAATGTAAAATAAAAAACATACAAATTCTAATAATATATTGAAATCAACAGGTAATAGAGCTGCTTCTCTTATACAATTTATTTCTATAGTTTTATTATCAGGAATGCACTCCTCAAATATTTAAACTCTTATGTGGATCACTCTATATGAAAAAGTATCTTTACTGTTACTGCATAATTTTCTGCATATAACATTATAATAATACAATACTCAAAAAAGTTACTAGTGTCGACATTTTTTAGTACAGTTGATGTTTACTTTGTACTGTACATTATTAATTGTTTATATGTATTTGTACGTATCCTATATAATATGTAGGTATAACATTTGGTGTTTTCGAAATAGTTTTTCTTGTGAATTATTTAATGTGACATTTAATAATAAAGTCCCTACTTCCTAGTGTTATTTTCTAAAATTAGTAAAAAAACAAAATAAAAATAATTCATATCAGAAACTAAAAAGTTTTTTTTTTATATTATCAAAGGATTTTATTGTAAATTTTTGTGGGGTTTTTCTTTTTTCTATTCTTTTTACTTTTATTGAAAACTTATTTTTGTTACAAAAAGAACCGTTAGAAATAAATGAAATCAAAACTTTTTTTTTTTATTTTATGATTCTAGAATCTTTTTTATGCAAATATTATGGATCTGTTTACCTCAAATAATATTTTTTTTTTTGTTTTTATTTCAATCTGCAAAAAAATATATGTATGTATATGTATTTATAGCACTTTATTTTTATACATACACAAATAAAAAAATAATTTAATAAAGATGTTGAAAAATTCGTGATTTAAATAAATTCAGAAAAAACAGAAAAAAAAACCAAAAAAAAAAAAACAAATGGAAAATTTTTAATGCAATCTGGTGGCTTTGAGTAGTTTTTTTGGACGGTTCAAAAAAAAAAAAATTATTTTGTTTTTTTGTTGATTTTTTTATTTAGGAGTATCCGTTTGCTAAAAAAAAGTGTAGATATAAAAATAAAAATTTAATAAAATTATAATAGTAAAAAAAAAATTCTATAGTAATAAAATAATAATGAAATAAAAATAACTGAGTTAGTGAAGTTAAGGGATTCTAAAAAGGATATTTTCCTAAACAAAGTGATCTTCATAATATCATGGCATTGATATTAAAATTAAGATTTATCTTAATCCTTATAAATCCTTTTATCTTAAATATTAGATATTTTATTATTGACTTAACTGCAAAATTTAATTTTTATTTCAAAATGCTGATCCATAGTGAAAAAACTTAATTTAACTAACTTTTTGATTAGAAATAATAATGTATTTAATGTAGACATGATTGGTATTGATTAAGCTAAAGGCGGGTTTAAGTATCCACTAATATTGTTTTTATCACTAATTGATTACTTAAAAAATCAAATTTAGATGATAAATTTTAATCCATAATAATGAGTAAATTCGTTTTTGAAATTTCTCACTAGAACTCATTCTTCATTTATTTTGTTTTGTAATTAACATCCACCACACTCTTTGATAACAATTTCATAATTCACAATAGAAATAAAAATTTACTAAAACTAAACAATTATGAACCAATTTACTAAACAAACATTTTATTAAAAATCAGTCAAATATATTATCTAGGTGGCAATACCTTATGATATAGTTAATTTAATTTTTTTTTTCCGAAGAGAGGTAGGAATGTTTCCAAAGACACAAAGAACACTAAAACATTATTTTATTTTAACTGTTGTTTTACTTTTCGATATGATGAAAATGACAGTCCTAGGTATATTTTTTGGCAGCAGTTTGTTTCTGTTGTTTCTGTGTTTTTTTATATAGGTATGGGATTTTATAAAGCATGGCGATTATTGTAATATTAATCACACACATTTAATTTAGTTGTTAACTAAAATTGATACGATTAAAAATATTTCTTATTAAGAAAAGGCAATAAATTAAAAAATGTTTGAATGGGAACATTCAATCTAAGTATGTTGACTGTTAATTCATTTACCAAAGAAGCATTAAAATTTACAATCCATAACTTATTTATTTTTAATTATAAATAATTTTAAATAAATGGTCAGAAAAGACTAAGTTTGTACTAAACTCTATTGCTCCAACCACTTATCACTAATCAAATAATCAAATAATAATTTTTTTTGATAAGTAAAGTGTTTTTTTACTAATCAAAACTTTATTGAGTTATATCAAATATGATTTATTGGTACAACAAACAAACCTGACAAAAAAAATTATTATTCCATTATTTGATTAGGGATAACTGATAAGTATGGTTAGTGAAAAAGGATCTAGA
Organism: Poecilobothrus nobilitatus; assembly: GCA_947095535.1. Lineage (NCBI taxonomy): Eukaryota > Metazoa > Arthropoda > Insecta > Diptera > Dolichopodidae > Poecilobothrus > Poecilobothrus nobilitatus. The sequence continues at coordinate 299,991,667 of OX352772.1, read as the reverse complement.
TTTTTTTACTGTCCAGTTTCATACATTTTTTTAATGTCCTTTGATGAAAACATTATATAATAATGTTACTTAAACTTTATTTAGAAAACTCTTTATTTACAAAGAGTTGAACTACTGAAGGGCAACTGAAGGACAAACAAATATACGAATACAGAGTATCTTTTAATACGTCTTATTCAATTGTTCTTAAAAATTTTTTTTAACTTATTTTCATTTAAAAAAAAAAAAGTTTTTAAATTAATGGTAATCTATACTTTAGTATACAGTTTACGTGCTATAGATAATAAAATTTAAATTCAAATTTTCAATATGGTGATTTTATATTCAGGTATGGAAAAACAAAAAAAAAATTTTTTTTTCATTCAATTAGAATGAAAATTGAAGAAAAACTAAACCTAGCCAAAATTTTATTAGATATTATGGATTGTGCAATATAAAAATATAATATTTAAAATTATTATTATTTTATATTCTCATATTAACACGTCGTAATAATCATAATATCTGAATAGTTTTTTACGAATTCATTTTTCACATAAAGAGATTATTTTTGGAATAAGATAAGCTACAAAAATGTTTATTTTTAGTTTAAAATTTTTGTTTTCTTAAGAAAAACGTATAATTATTTTTTGTTAATTATTTAACAATTAAAATTAAAATAATAATAGAAATATTATGAAAAGATAATATATGTTCCATAATAAATGTTTAAGAAAAATGTATAAGACTGGTGTAATGGTATTCCTTATACTACACGATAGTGTAGAAGCTGAAAGGAATGGAGGAGACTTTTCATCAATTTCTCTGCGGATGCCCGGACCTTGTTGGGGTAGGCAAGAAATATGGAGGTTCCTTACATTTTGAGACATAACGCAGTTATTTGAAAGACAAATTGTAAAACTAATTTTATTTTTAAAATCTATGGACTGGTTATAGAACATACTTGTGGTAATTGTGATATCTTGATAGGTTTCTAGAGAGCAGTCATGTAAACCAACGAACCAACCAGCACTGTATTCGATTATTATTTTACTATACATAAATTTTTAATTATATTTTTAAACTTAAGAATTAACCTATAAATAAATTTAAGTTTTTGACTAGGTACTTCTCTTATTTAGGACTAGGTACGTAAAAACTGCAAGATATGTTTTAGAGAAATACATTTTAGTTTTGTATAATGATAATTTAGATAGTATTCGTCATTGAATTTACATTAAAGGCAAACAAAAAAAAATTAATACTACATTAAATCAACTACTATTGAGTTAATATAACAACTATCTCGTGTACTATTTCATGTAAATTAATTCAGAACCTCTTAATAATAGAATATATTTCCACTTTTATTCTTTATCCAAAAAAATTCTCATTTGTCTTGCATACCTTCCTTGTTCCAATCTGTTGTGCGAACAGACTTGTTTAGAATAGCAGAACAGTTTAATAGATAATTAAATAGCAAAAAAAATTTACAGAGCAAACAGAAATTTAGATACATAATATGTTGCATCAAGTATTTAGTATGTTCTTTTGGATGAAATTTATTGGGTATTCTTTATTTTAGGTACATCGTTTTTTTTCAAAGTTTACTGAGAAATACCTTGGATCAGGTGATAAAACATTATATTTGTACAACTAAGCGATGGAAACACTAATGGCTTCAAAAAGCTCTTTAAAATTTCTGGAGCCTACTTAACTTAACAACTTAAAAAGTCCTAGCACCTACATTTTATGAACTAAGAACTTTTATCAAGACTTAAACAAAAGCTCTGAATGTGTGCCATTCAAAGAGTGTTATGTGTTATAGGATATTCAACGGTTTCGGTACAGGCTGTTTAAGAAAAAAACATTTAAAAAGTAAATTGTGGTTTTCATTAAATTAAAAAAAAACATATCGATATAACGGTACATTTTTTATGACAATTTTTATGGTTTTTTTTATTCTTAACATCCTATTTCGAAATCATTGAATATCAAATAAATTATAAATGGCTTTGAAAAGGAACGCTGTTTAAATCTTGTCAGGAGTCCATATAGTTCAATAAATAAAGGTGCTAAGGCTCTTTGAATTATTTTTTTTTAGATTTGTTTTACCTTTTAACATAACGTTATACAAATTTAAATTGTTAATTAGATATTCATCAAAAGTTATCACGGAGCAAAAAATTCGCAACATTTAAATTTATTAAAGATGAAAGCTCAATTATTTTATAACGTCTTTAACACTAATATCCTTTGATATAAATAAAATAAATATCAAAATGGATATTTTCAAAAATTTCCTTCTCCTTATTTATATAAAATTAAAAATTCAGCAAAATAAGTAAACATTGTTTTTTGTTATCCTTAAAAAGGACTTCAAAATGTTTTAATGAAAAATAACTGAATTCCAACATATTTTTTATTATTTTTATTAAATAACAAAATAAAAATGAATATTTGAAATACAATATACGGTTTCTTCAAGGACCAATGCAATATACGGATCTTCAAATACCAAACTGTAAAATTTGATAACGGAAAGATGTGTTTGATAATAGAAAGATGTGGTAGAGGTTTTAGAACATTTTGGTTTATTTTTTGTTTTAATTTTTTTTTTATCAAAGTTGTGTATATTTTTTTAAATAATAAATGTGAAGAAAAAATGACGTCTTAAAAATGGTTTGGTTTCAAAACAAATATTATAATATGATTGAAAAAATTAACTTTTTTCCCTTTATCATTGTTCCCTTCATTTGCTGTTATTTGTTTATTTACTTTTTTTTGATTATTACATAAGCAGAATGTGAAACAATTACAATAAAAAAAATATGTTACATTTTTTAAGATATTTTAACACCCACATTAATAACACCTACGCTTAATATAATACACCTAAACACAATAATGTAAAAAATATATTTAGTAAAAAGAATATTTAGTTATTGGTGTAACAACATTCGAGTTTTCTATACTGAAATAACTTGTAGGAAAAAAAACAACAATTAAAAGTATCTCAAATATAATAATAAGTCGAAAATTTATAGCACATAACGTTGAAACTTGGTAGATTTGACTAGTTTTCAACTTTTGCTTTTTTTTTCATATTTTTTCAATTTTTTTCGGAGGTAAGAAGAGTTTCAAAAGAGATACTAAAAAATCCTAAACTCCTTTGGCAATACTTAATGTTTAATCATTAAAACCAACTTACACAATAGATAGGATAGTGTATTGGAGTAAATACCTTTACTGCCTGTTTACCTGTGTCTGTACCTTTATTTTTTTTTCAAATAAACATAAAATAAAAACGAGGAAGAGAGCAGTAGAGTAAACTGTGTCAACTCTGGGATACCCGTATGAACGTAATATATCCTGTTTCTATAAAACTTGATCGTCTTTTAAAAACATTCAGATGTTTTAGTACCGAACTACAGAGATATATTTATGTAATTTGTGGAGTTGTATGACAGCTACCTGAATCTATTGCGCCTAGCTTCATTAAGTTCCAAGAGGTGCAAGAAGCCTGAACCGGCTGCTCTAGACCAACCAAATTTTACAAAAGTTGTTGGCCTATAACTCGACACCTCTTTACTAAATTTCAGGTTCCTAGCTTCAATAGACACTGAGTTATTCTTATTTAAACGGATAAGTTGTATGGCAGCTACCCGAACCCGTCGCACCACCCCAACCAAATTTTGCAAAAGTGGTTGCCATAAAATTTGATCATCATTTGCAAAATTTCAGAAATCTAGCTTGAATAGATACTGAGTTATTTCTATATAAAGATAGAAGTTGTATGGCAGCTACTCGAACCCGCCGACCGAAAATGTTGGATTTAAATAGCAAAACTAACAATTTTGCAAAAGTGCCGTAAAAAAAATGTCAGCCTCCTAGCTCCTTTATTTTTTGAGTTATCGTGCGGACGGACGGACGGACGTACATGGCTTAATCGACTCAGAATTCGATTCTGAGCCGATCCATACCTTTGACACTATATCTACCTCGACTCCTTTAAGGTGTCACAAACGTAATGGCAAATTTATTATACCCTTGAACATAGTTCATACGGGTATAAAAAATTCAAATCAATTACAGGTATTTAAGAAAGGAAAATATTAGCATTAAACTTTAGGCCTATATACTCTCACATGGCTAAAAAAAAAATATAAATATGTAAATAGAAGAACGTTCATGAGTTAGTTTAGTTTTCTTGCTTCATTTACTTTATCAAAGTATTAAAAGCAAATTGACATCTCAATTCGTACTTTGAAAAATTTCTTTGACGTTTTGACGAATGACAATTTTTATAAATGAAATATAACAAAACAGTATATTATTACAACATTTGTGAATAGTTTTATATTAAGTATAAGTACATAAATAAATCTTTATCATACTTAAGCATAATTACAAATCTTTATATTCAACTTTATCATAAAATGAACTCTTAAAGTATGCAAAGTAAATTATCAAAATAAAAATTGGTCATATCGACACTTTTGCTTTCTTTGCATACGTCAAATATTTTTAGCATTGGAATAAGTATATTTTATATACCATAAGAATTAGTGTAATTCATTAATGTAGACTGTTAAATATATGAAGGAAGTAAATAAAGGAAGTAAAGAAAGAGTTTAAATACCACATTAAAGAACTGAATTGTCATATATGTATGTATAAATTTACATCCACAATTATGTGATTTAAAAAATTGACGTTAATTAAAGCCGCATTTTTGTAGAATTTTCTCTATAAGAAAACATTCTTTAAAATTAAGAGACACTTTCTTCTTCATAATGTTGAAAGACAGGTACTTAGATAATAATGTTGAAACTTAATTTTATTTTTGTTTTAGTTAAAGCAATTTTTCACACGAATCCAGTTACAATATTTTTAAAAATAGAAAATTTTCCATTTTTAAACTCTAATAGCTCTTAACAGCTAACCCTAAACCCTAATAGGAAACTACAAATAACTTTACTGATCAAGCTTTTATTTTTATTTTTAAAGATTCCCTCTCTGGGTGGGGTTGCAAAAAAAACAAGGTAGAATATAAACCAATGTGTTTTAAAAGTGCACATTTCCAAAAGTGACAATACAAACTGTTTAGAATTGTGACTTAGAATTGGAAAAATTCATGTAATAAGAAAAAATGTCAAAATAGGAGTTTTTTTAAATTTTGAGGGGCTGTAAGTCCGGAACCCTATATAACTAAGAAAACCCGTTAACATAGGTAAAAATATATTATACTGAAGTTTTAATTTTTATTTCTTGCCGAGAAAAAATTTGTACAGATGCTTAAGTTACAAGTGCCTAAAAATAAAAAATTTTCAATTGTTAAGCCCTAATAGCTCCAAACAAATTTTCTGAGCAAACTTATACTAATTTTCAAATTTTTTTCTGCCCTCAAAATTTCAAGTCCCTAACTGCGTTCCGGAGTTATGAGGGTAGAAAAGTGACGGTAAATTTAAATACTAACTTTAAAACAATTTTTTAATTTTAATATTAATTTACAAAGGTAAAAAGAAATTACGTTTTCAGATTGAAAAATGCTAAATAAAACATGAGATATACGCATTTAAAAATAAGGCTTTTTCAAAGTTTGAGGGGCTGTAACTCCGTAATGGATGGGGCTACATCAAAAAGTTGTTCTATAACATTAATTTTTTTTATGAGACCTACCCATGGTTAACATTTTTTTCTCTCTCATTAAGGGTGTAGAAATTTTGTAAACACTGGGACGGACGGATGGACGGAGATATACTAATAGGCATATTTTTTCAAAATTTTTTTGGAAATGTACTAAAAATTGTTAATAAAATATATTTTTTTTAGGTCTCGGGTTCGATTCCCGGCTGGGTACAATAATTATAATATAAAAAACAAAAAAAAATATTCATATATCTCAATATATATAAATACTTAAATATATCACATAATACCTCGTGCACCCCACATTCCTACCAGAAAACAGGGGTTATAGCTACCTGGCACATTTATGTACCACGGTAACTGTATATAAATAAATAAATAAATATTTTTTTTATATTAAACATATTTTTAGTTTAAATTATATTGCTTCATATTAAAAGATGTAGCAGTGTTATAAACAGACGGATCCATAGAATAAAACTAATAAGTAAATTTTTCAAAAAAAATTGTGACAAAATGTGCTTAAAAGAAGAAACAGAATTTTTGTTATTAATATTTAATTATTTACTATGAATTGAAGCTTCGGTTTCACTAAAAAATTAACTATAGGTAATTTTTTTTTTTTGAAAACAATGTACCCATCCCTTTTTAATTTGTATTACTTACTGTATTACATAATCACTGTAATTCATTGTGTTTATTAAAGATATATTATAATTTTAAATTTAAATAAAATAAAAAAAAAGAAGAAGAAATTTTTTCCAAGGCCATGATAATTAATAAGGCATTTTCTTTTAGCCTTGAGCTTTTTTGATTTAAATTGTAAAAATTAAATAAGCCTTAAAATCCTCATCAATTAAATATTTTTATTTTTGTATAGTAATATTATTTATATTTAAGTTTTTTTCCATTTTTTTTTTTTATTTTTCCGTAATTGCACGAAGAAAATGTAATTTTCATTTTTCTTTTCGTGTCCTTCTTTTCGATGTAGTTTTTACAATTAACACACACAATTATAAGAAAAAAAATTAAAGATAAAATAAATTGAATTTTAATTATGAACTGTGGGCAGAAATTTGTTAATTTATTATTTAATTTTTTTTTTTAAAGTAAAGGTAAAAAATTAAAAATAAGATAAAAAATAAATAGTTAAGTATTAAAGATATAAATCTAGAAAAGGTTATTTATTATTTATGAATCCATAGAATATATAACTCAAACGAATGTGTCAATATGTATTACACATTTTGTTCTTCTCTTATTGTTTACTCCGTTAACATAGAAGGGAGATAAGATGTAAATGCGCTTGGTCATAACATTCCCAAGCCAAAATCCCCAAAAGTTAAATTTCCAAAAACAAAATCCCCAAATATAAAACCACCAAAAATAATAATGTTTGTTAGGCATTTAAAAATTAAAAATAATCAATTATATTATTTTACTTTGTTAACATATTTTTAATATATTATGAATTTGAATTATGTTTTGATATTGACATCACTGATGTATTAAGTGTTTTTTTGGTGTGGTCAACCAATCCAAATCACCGTTTTTTGGTTAATCCAACTTTAAAATTCATCCTAATTACTTTTTTTTACATATTTTTAACATAGGACAATTTGTTAATACTACAATTTTTAAATGCATAGAAAACAATTACTTGTTTTAGGGATTTTGTTTTTGGGGATTTCGTTTTTGGGGATTTTGTCTTTGGGGATTTTGTCTTAGTGGGATTTTTTCCTCGGAGATTTTTTTTTTGTTGGGGATTTTATATGTATCCCATGTAAAAGAATGTAAACAAATGTTATCCCAGTGTTTTCAAACTATATTTCAGGTACCATTTGATAGATATTATCTTAAAAATTTTAGGAAATTCTAATGTATTAACCGATAGTACGGATTATTATCTAATGTATAGATTAATTTTAGGTTAATAAACAACTTTCATTATATAACAAACCAAAATATGAACATATATAATATAATAAATAGAACATCAATCGATTTAAACAATTTTTACGGGTCGCAGGGCCTAGGTGTAAGGATAGTATTTTATTTTTCCGAGAGTTGATCATACTCATTCACGCGTAGGTTATAAGAATTGAACTCTAAAATAAAATGAATATGAGAGTTGTATATAGTTACTATATTTAGAACTAATAATTCTTGAAATATATTTAAACACAATAGTTTAGTTCAGTAGACTATGCCAACTCAACTATAATACCCAAACTAACATAATATAATGCTGTCTTGATAAAGTTTAATCATCTTTAAAAAAATTTCAGATATTGCATTTAACTATTAAAATTAGGTTTCGAAATATACTTATGTAAATTTCGGAGTTACATGATAGATAACTACATAAACCCCTCTATGGACAAACTAACAAAATTTGACAAGTTATCATGTGAACCTATGAACGGATGGATGCGCATCTCAGAATTCAATTCTGAGCTAGAATATATTATAATATATCTTCCATATTCAACCTCTCAAACGTAATTCCAAATTTATTATATTTTTACCACTATGTTCGCACGGTAATAAATACCTAAATAAAATCTTAAAATTATTATATTAAAAGTAAATTATTAACATACAATGTACAATAAAACCGATGACATATTTTTTTATGTCACTGTAAACTTTTCTTTTTCCTTTATGTTGCATTTAAATTAAAAACAATCACAATAGAACATGACATTGATGTCAATAATTAATTAAAAATAAACAAAAAAAAAATGGGTAAATAGAGAAATAAAAATTAAATTAAATTAATTTAAATAAAATGAAAAATAAAAGTTATACAACCGCTATTGTTCTGATATAATTGTTTTAAATTATGCAATTAAATTAACAAATCTGTTCCCTAGGCTATTTTTTGTTCAGTATACAGTTAAATTTCGTTAAAATGAAATTTTTTTTATATGTATATATAAAAAAAATTGTTTTTTAAATTAAATTAATTTTTCTTTAGAAATGCGCAGTTAAAACAAAAAAAAAACAAGGCAATTTATGTAAAACCAAAATGTTTTTAAGGCTCACACTTTCTACAAAAAAAGCTGAAATAATTTTTATGCTGATTCAAAAGATTCTTCTTCTTTAAAAATTTCAAGGTTTTAACTAAAAGGGTACTGGAGATGTTATAAGAAAAATTTGCAAAATTGTTTTTTTTCCATAACGCTAATTTTAAATACCTATACAAAATTTCAAAAAGTTGTATAATTCGCTTTGATAAAAAAAAATCGACTTGTCATTTGACGTTTTTAGATTTTAAAAAATTTTAAGCAGAAACTGAAGTATACATATTTTAAAAGAGAAGCATTTTCAAATTTTATGAGGCTGTAGATCTGTAAGGAATGATGTTACATAAAAAAAACATTACATACATTTTTTAGGATATAAATCTATAATTAAAACGACCTTGTTTTGTAATTAGACGAATTGACTGATAGAGTGAAACTTATAAGTAAATTTTTCAAAAAATGTTGAAAAATATGCTAAAGAGATAAAAATTATCCGTATGTAGTTAAGATTAATTTTATTTCTTTACTAAGACACAAATTACATTTTTGTTGAAATTTAAAAATAAATTAAAATAATTAAATATATTATCTATTATGTTAGATTATCTTTGCACAAGTTTTTTGGTTTTTTATTTGAAATTTTTAAAAGATACTAAATGTGTATTTTTTTACGCTATAAAAATGTAGATTTTGTTTAATAAGATATTACTTAGTAACGTATCTAATATTTGTAGATACCAAAAAATTTTATTGAATAAATTGCTGAAATTAATTTGAAGCGAATTTTATATTTTGCTATTTAAGATATGTTATGTTACACCTCAACATCAGGTAATGTGTTTTTACTTTTTCCCAGAAAAGTAACATTTTGAAATTCTATCCGCTTTTTAATTAAACCATTTCTTCAAATTTTAATATAATTAATATTATGAAAGTGGTTACCTGTACCTCCTATTTTTCTACTATTATTTAACTAATTTTAAATACCAATCATATTTTTGGTATAGCTAAAGATGCATCTAGGTGTATCGGTTTCCTGTATCGTTGTAAAGCCTTCTTTTCATCTTCTGATCTCCTAAATATCTATAAAACATATATAAGACAAAATATGGAGTACAATGCATTTATTGGGCAGGAGCCTCCAAAACGGCATTGGGATTTTTCGATAAATTACAAAATAGAGCAATTCGTCTAATAAATTATCCCAATGTCACCTCTACGCTCTCTCCACTCGGTCTACGGTGCCTAACAGGAACATTTACCCTGTTTTATAGATACCTTATAGGATTGGGTTCTTGGGTTTATAGATACCTTATAGGATTGGGTTCAATGAGATTAAAAGTTTGATGCCTCCTCTCAAAGCATTCCAAAAGAAAGAACCTGTTAGTTGTTTGGTCGTATAACCTGTTGTTTGGTCAAAAAATGGAGGTGGTGCTTAGTGGGTTAAAGTCCAACACACTCATATTTCTCTATGCTCCTTTTCACTCCTCTATAGTGTCTTTCGATGATTCTCACTACCCTCGCAAAAAAAAAAAAAAAATAAATAATGTTTTTAATTTTTTTTTGGCTATATAGACATAAATTTCAAATCTGAGTATTAGAGAAAAAAATTAAAAATATTTTAATTTCGACGACGAAGAATTTTTCGTTGGGCGTCGATGCGGTCACGCAACTGTGGTTTGTGAATAAGTACATAAAAATATGTTTTAATTTTAAAAATTAATGTTTTGATTACGAATTTTTTGTCGATGGTCGGAATTGGATTTATTACTTTTTGTTATTTTTCTTAAATTATCTCTTTACTAAGTCTAAAATTTAAAGGGCTATTTTATAAACGTTGTATATCTTATATTTTATTTTAATGTTATTCCTTAAACATGAAACATTTTAACTATATTTTCAAAATATTTATTGTAAAAAGACGAGCATCTTATAAAGTTGTTCCAATAATTCAGATTAATAACTTATATACAGTATTCAATTGTTTTCCAATTTCCTTAAACTTCAGTACCTATTTTTAAATTAACCCCGACATAATAAAATTAAATAAATTATATCGAAATCAATAAGCGTATGATGTATAAATTCTAAAAATAATCATTGATTTTAATCTTATTTCAATCGATTTCTGTTTTTTTTTTTTTTTTTTTTGTAAACTTTTGTATTATCTCAATTGAACAAACAATATATAGGTAATAATATTATTTAACAATTATATAAAAATAGATATTATTATATATATATATGTATATTATGTGCATACATTTTTTTGTTAAAAACCAACCCAGATCAATGAACTACATAATTTCCCATGTTAAAATAGATGATACCGATGGGGAAAAACAAAGAATGAAAAGAATAATGAAAGAAATTTATTTGAAAGATTTTTTTTCATTCAATATAATTTTCAATCAATAAAAAATCTTATAATCGTCATTCGTCCCAATTTTTAGTATATAAATAGCAGTTCTCCAGTGTCTTAAGAAAATAAAATTCAATTTTTTTTAAATTAAATTTTATTTTTAGCAAATAATAAATAGTATATTATATGTATAGAATGATTTTTATATAAATATGTAACATATGTATATCTAATATATATTACATATATTAATAATATATATTAGATACATATATATATATATATATCATAAACTTCAAAAAACTTACTGCTCTATTCATTCAATTTTAACTTTTACCAAGATTTTTCTGTAAGAAGCTATCCTGACATTACTTCATTTTCGTTTTTTTTTGTTGTTTTTCATTCGCAACCCCAACTTTTAAAAACTAACTTTAAATAAAAATTATTGTAACCTGTAAGTCACTTTAATGTTTAGATTCATTTAAACATACACAAAAATGAAAAAAGTTTAGATTTGATGAATTATTACACAAGAATTCACCATTTTGGGTCCCTCATTCTTATTATTTAATTTTTTTGATGAAAAAGAATCATTTATTAAAAACAGACATATTGTTTTCTTTTTCTTTAATGTTTTTTTTTATAATATGTTTATATACTTTGGTTTAACTTTATATAACTTTCTACAATAAATAACCTACCGGCAAGAAATCATTATAAAAAATAAGAGTATAATGAAAACTTTTTATTTTCATTAAACGTTTATAAAATACATACTGACATACCAAACACATATGTCGGAATTATAAGCTATTATTTTGCACATCAGTCTTAACGAAATCATTATTTTGATTAATCTATACTTAATAAATAATTTAACGTCTTTAGATATTTTAAGCCCATTTAATGAAATCTTTCCACCTAAATTCTTGGATACGGTTTGCCTAAATTTTTTCTAATTATTACTTTTTTTAAAGTTACTTAAACCTAGTAAGTTAAACTACTTAAGAAATAACGGTTAGATTTTTGATGACTATATATTCATTAGCGTTGTATTGAGTGGAGTTTCATATCTTAATTAAACAATATAATTTGTGGAACCTATGCTTCTTATATGCAAGAAATAAACTATAATTAATATTTGTTTTACACTTTATTCCTCCAAATCTCTGGTATGCTTTTAATTTTAAACTTGAAAATTACCATACATTATATCCGACTGCTAATAATTCTTAAACAAGACTTCGCTCTGTTTTAAGAATTATTAGCGGTCTGAAATTGAAAATTCGCTAGTTTTAAACAGTAATAGGTAATCTCTACATTTTGTGTAAATTTGAGAAAAATATAACTTAATAATTAAATATTATATTATAAAATTTTAAGAAAATTTACAAACTTTAATGCAAGTCACAATATTCTAGATTTTATTGTCTTTTAAAAGATATGCGCTTTTAAAAAATTACTTGGTTTTATATACTACAAAGTTTTTTAAAAGTTTTATATTATTTTGCTTATCACTGTATTTAACATTATGTTAGTATCACATACATTCAAATTTTATGTGAAAAATATTAAGTAGGTATATCAACACCAAAAAAAAAAAACGAAAAAAAAAAAAACATCTTGTGTCCCTAAAGATAAATTTCACTAAAAATAGCTAAAAAACAAAATAAAGATAAATAAGGTAACAAAAGAAATAAAATAAAATTAAATATATAAATAAAAGGAGTAAAATACAATTTACTAAAAAAAAAACGACAAAAATAAATGAAATCGAACAAATCGAACGAAAGAAAAAAATACAATATTCTGCGACAAAGAGAAAAGGATAGAAATAATAAGAATCAAATAAAAAATAAAACAAAAAAAAAAAACCGGTAAAGACATAAGAAACGAATCAAATTACACATTTTATATTAGAAACGAATAACGACGTCTGTGCCGCCCTTTACCACCCTAACTCACGTAAGATTAAAAAAAAATAAATAAATAAAACAAAAAATGAATAAAATCTATAAAAAGCGTACAAGAGCGTTTCTTAACAAAAAAATTTCTTTGCAAAAAAAAAAGAAACAAAAATCGTGATTTAAGAAAAATTCAATGCAATATTTTGGTTTGAGATTTAAGTTAGGATGTTAGAAGTAAGAGATTTAGACATTTACTCTCATTTTTTCTTTTCTTACTTTTTTAAATTATTGTTTTATCTTTTTTTTTTTTTTTGTTTTATTGTTTTATACTCTTCTTCATATCTAATATCTCTTACATATATATTTGACTGTTGATTGTTTATATTATCCCTAGAGACTCATTCGAGTGTCGAAAAATTGATAAAATTTTAATAAAAATCTGTAATTTTTTTCTTGTAGTTATTATTTTTGTTTTTTTTTTTTTTTTGGTTTGGTTTTTTATTATGAAGATCGTAGTGAATGCTGGCAGACATCAGACATTCGAATTGATTTAAAAAAAAAAAAAATAAAAAGTTTTAGGTAATTTTCCAAAATAAAAATTGTTTTTTTTTTTTTGTTTATTTTTGTTTTTTTTTTGTTTTTTTTGTTCTTGTTACTGAAATTGCCGTTTAGAGATTAAGAGATAAACGGTCGTATATTAAAATGAAATAAAAATGTTGCCTAAATTTTTAAGATTTAAGAAAGAAAAGTAATAAAAAAAAAAGGATAATTTTCAATTTTTAATACAAATACCTTAAATATTTTAATAATGGAAAAATAATAAAATTAAATGAGACTTTAAAGAATTAAATTATATTCAATTTCAAATTATCATTTAATATAATTTTATTTTAATAGTTTAGGTACATATAAAAATGTTTAAAATTTAGTTTTGATTTTTGAAAATACAGTGAATATTTATTTCTGAATATGAATAATACATTGCTTTCGTACAATATAATTTGTTAATATCTATTTTATCCTGTTTATGGGTATGGGTATGTCCTGGGTATGTATAAAGTTTACCTAAGAAATTTAAACAAAAATATTTAAAAAAAAGTAACGAATTTTTGAAATTTTATTTGAAAACAAATTTAAATTAAATTTGGAACATAATAGGAACTGTACCATGGAAATAACAAAATTTGCAAAATTCATTGAAATAATATAAAACATAAAACTTAGGTACTTCAAAAGTAAAAAAATGTTAACAAAATTCAAAATTAATTTAGTAAGAATTAATTCAATGATAGTTAAAAAAATTAAGAACATCTGTTGCAAATTGCTTGGTTGATGGAGTGCTGGGTTCATACAGCTTTTTTACAGGTCACACATGATTTTCTTGTTGAGCGACGAATTGTGCATTTGTAACAATTACCTTCATGACGAATTCCACCGGTATCATCACGTTTTATTATAATTAGTAATCATCTCTGGTTTATTGTTGACACTAGATACTATTTTAGAGTAATGAGAAGCTGATAAAAGCACAACACATTTTTTTTTTGTTTTGGAACATAAGAGCACAATGTAACGTTTTTAGCGAAACCAAATACAGTGGAATTCACAGGTCTTATTTGTTTTCCTTTTGAAATCAAAAATTCAGCAGGAATAAAATTAAGTAAAAAAATTATCGCATGTTACTTTTCTACCAGACCCTTTATAATCTGCAACTAGTTCTTTTACTACACTCTCATCTTGGTTAATATCACGTTCTCCAGATGGGCTTAAGCCTGTAGAAATTTGAACTTTTAATGGATATGATATTTTTGAGTCATATACCCACCAAAGTTTTATTCCATATTTGGCAGGTTTTGAAGGAATGTACTGAGTAAAGCTTGTACGCCTCTTAAAAAGGAATAATTGCTTGTCTACGGTCAGGTTGCTTCCAGGTACATAATTTCAATTTGAATTTGCATTGAGCATCAGCCATATGTCAGTAATGGGAGCTGCTTTATCTGTAAGCAATCTAAAATTTCTCGTATTAGAATAATCAAATCGAATAAATTTTGTCAAACATTTAAATCGCCTAGAACGCATAGCTGCTCTATAAAATGGATATGAGTTCATAGTTCACAAATCTGTTATATGTTCACTATTCGAACGCCTGGCTCCTGCGAATAGTATAATACTATATATACGCATTTAATTCAACAATATCCATCGAATGCCATTTGCGTGTAGGACAGACAGGTTCACTTTGATTTAGTTTATTATAATATAATCGAATAATTGTTCAACTTTTCGGTTTGTTTCTCGAATTATAATATTTTTCATCTCAGGTGTAAAAAATAAATTAAATGTTTCTACTATAGATAAATTTTTTGTTCTAGCCAAGTCTATTTTCAATATATTAAGCGTTAAAAATCTTCTGAATGATGGTGAACTTTTTTGCCATTTCGTACCATCACGTGCATAAAAATATTCTTGATCGTGTTCTTCCATTTCAGCTACCTCTCTAATGTTCTTCTAAATTATCTTTATTGTTAATATCTTTATCATATACTTCGACAGAAATAGTTTGTCAGAATATTCATCATACTACTTAACGGATGTACCATTTTTCTTCCGGATCAAGATCATAATCAGAATCATCGTTATTTTCTGAAATCTAATAATTAATAAATAATTTTTTTTTAATTTTTTAACAAGTGTGAAATTAATTAATTTTTACCTGTAGGTGATATATAAAATTAACATTTTTTACCTGTATATATGTAAAAACTTATATTAAACTTATATAAATTGGAAGCAAAAATAAAACTTTCGTTGCACACACAAGTGTTAATATAAAACCTATATATATTTAGTACAATTTCGGTTCAGATTATAAAGATTTCATAAATTTGAATTAGATCATTATGGAATATGGCGTTTGGCATTATATCTGCTGTTATTGTATTTCTAAAATTAATTTTTTTTCTCTTAATTACAAATTTTATTCTTTATAAATTTATATGGATTACTTCTTGAATTTTTCACATGAAATATTTCTTAAATTATCTAATATTTTTATTTGACTCATGGTTTAATGGTAAGATCGTCAATCTCTCAAGTGGAGAGTTTTGGGTTGAAATCTCGGTTAGACAATATAAAAATAAGTAATATTATATCGTATATTAAATAACAATAATAACAAAATATTTTAATACAGTTTCTTCTCGTCTCTGTCCTATCTTCTCCTTTCCGTACTCTTTAGACCATATACTAAGTTAGTAGTTAGATATTTCATACGATAATATTGGCTAAAAGGGGAGATAAGTTTAGTCAGTAAGAATTTAACTCTACCAAAGAAAATAGATACTCTAGCTGTTTCTAAAAAATCCCCACTTCATAAAGGGAAAAAATAAAGAATTCAAAATTGTGCGATTTATAGAAGAAAATTATGAGGTCTAACCCTTAAGAAACAATATATTATATAAATAATTTCCTGAGAAAAAAGTTGTAGCCTGATGCATTGTCGAAATTCGTAAATTTAATGTTAATGCAATGCTACTTCCTTGAGTATTTCTCCTATCAACTTTTACACTATTCCACAACTGTTAACCTAATACAAATGGAAGAAATGGAACACTGTTTAGAAATGTAGTTGTTCACCAAACTTCAAAGCTCTCAAATATTTTTGTTTCTGAATGTTTAAAATAACTTTTGTCAAACGTATTATTTAAATATTCAAAAGTCGTCCTTTACTATTATTAAGCTTTGGGTCGTATGCTCTGGTATCTAAAGATATTTTAAATTGAACTTTATTTTAATTTTAAAAAATATTATCACATACCATCATAATGGTTAGAGTTTAAAAATTTACAAAAACAAAATTTATAGAATTTTTGTAATTAATTAATTCTAAACGAGTATTTATCACAAAACGTTTATTTAACATTTTTAAATCAAAAAATCCTTTAACCCAAGTTCCCAATACTTTTCAAAAATTAAATTTATTTCAATCTTTTGTTTCGGTTTTTTTGTTTCTTTTTTACTATAAGGGGGAGGTTAAAACATATATTATTATGTACAGTTTTTTTTATAGTTTTCTTTTTCGTCGTCTGAATTACAAAAAAAAAAAAATAAATAAATAAATAAATAAAACTCTCAAAAGAAAAATGCGGATTTTTTCTGCAAAATTCTGATAAAAACGAAAATGTTTTTTTTTTTTTTTTGCCTTTTTTAGAATGAAAGGACAAAAACAAAAAGTGAAAAAAAGCATACATATTTTTTCATTCATTTCTACTTTTTATATCAGTTCTATGACCGTAACCATTTATTACCTTCTGTGACTCCTTCTGGACCAAGATCATTTATTTACTTTAACAGTAAATGATAGCTGTAGATTTTTTTTGAACATTATAATGTTTTTTTTTATTTTTTTTTATTTGTTTTTGCGACCTTAATGGATTTTCTTTCTCTTTCATGTCAATTGACTATTCAATACAGTTATAGAAATTTAAGAATATTCTTATGGCTTTCCTGTACAAATAAAATCATTAATATTATAAACTGCAAGGTCGGCCAAAAAAATATTAAAGCTTTTTTTTTTGCATTTAAGATTTTTTTTCTTTAAGAGTTGATTTTAACTGAAACATTAGGCTATTTAGCATCCTCAAAACTCTAGAGTAATAAGGAATTGAAAAGAGGCAAAAAGTTTAAGTAATTTAGTAAACTTTGCTTACATCGGCTGCAGAAAAATCTTTTATTTACGTCTTAAAATTTTGAAAATTCTCGTTTACTATTATATAGAATATAGAAGATGGATTCACTAAATGGATAATAAAGTATCTAAAAATCTGTTTGTTATTTTTTTTTCTAATCTTTAAATAACTACTTGATATTTTGTATAGCAAAATTCTCAAAAAATTCTCTTAAATATCGTATAATCACTAAATAACTTGATGATGACACTTTCTATCGTATTATTTCTTTCAAAAAGGTCTTATTAATACAATAGATAGTAGACAACAATGACCATTTAATAAACAATAAACATTTAGCGCAGTACAAATATAATAAAAGTTAGTATATTTTAAAAATAAAATTATTATAGCTTCTAATTCGGTTGATTTATTTATTTATCAGTTTTCTATACACTAAATACGTCTTCTAACTTTTTTTTTTTTGCATAAACCGGGACTTAAAAAATAAAAACAAGAATATGCAATTTATCTGTATGGTTCATCGATTTTATTTAAGTTTGATTTTAATTTTCTCGTTGAATATTTTTCATCTCTTTTACTCTGTATAAACTCTAAACAAAAGAGAAAAAAAAAAACACCAAAAAAAAGAGATAAAACAAATAATATTAAGGATGCGACGACTGTTTATTCTATGATATTTGTTTTTCATCTTTAAAACGGTTTTTTTTTCATATATTTTCTATATTCTTTGTTTTTTGTGTCCTTTTTTGATTTTCAAGTTTTTTTTAAGGACTACAAGCACATTTCGGTTTATTTTTTTTTTTTTTCCTTTTTTTTAATATGGTTCTATAACCGGTTTAGTGTTTTTGAAAAATGATCAAGGATTATTTATTTGAAGACTTTTAAATGAGAAACTATCGAATATTTATAAAAAAAAAAAAAATTCAGTGCTTTTGCAAAAAGAGGTGACAAACAAATAAAACAAAAAAATTCCAAAAAAAAAAAAAAAAAAATGGAAAATTCATTTTCTATTGAGATAAATAGTTGTAAGAAACAAAATGTGGTGGTGCTATTAAAACCAACCAATAACACAAATAAATTAAAGGAAAAAAAAAAAATTCTTCTAAAAACAAAAAAAAAAACTTTTCTTGTCTCATAATAAATTGAATGTTCAACAACTGTCCAAATTAATTTATCATTTATATTGGTGAGGACAATTTTATTTGGAAGGTGTTCATTTTTTATTTTTTTTTTTTTAAGATAATCACATATCCAATGTTTTTTTTGTGTTTTTGTTTTTTTAAATTTTAACAATAAGTATATGATGTATCTATTAATGTACTTCCATTAGCTTTCAGGTGCCATTTAAAATATATCATCCATATATATCTGATATGGAAAAGACATTGCAATCAAAAAGAAATAAACGTTTCGGAATATTCTACAAAAAAAAAAGCAAAAAAAAATAATGATAGTACCATTTTATATTTTTTAATTTATAAAGTGTGTATAAAGAAGCCATATAATCTGATTTGTTAACGACTCAAATTGAATTGAATGGTGATGATGGTGATGACAGCCAAAATGAACAACAATTAAGATAATGTTTCTCTTTTTTTTTTTCACACCAAATCGTAATCTTAACATTGGTTAGAGTAACCAAAATAGTCTGTATTAATTTTTTATTTTTTTTTGTTTTTTTAATTTAAAACTTAATTGATAGATATCAAAAAGTTTTCTTGATATTTAAGATGTTTTGTGAAAAGATACTTATTGATTGACTTAAAATGTTATTTGATAAAATTGTTTTTAATTGTGTTTTACAAAAATAATTCCATTAAGATCTAAATGAAATATTATAGATAGAGATGTCTAGAGGAAAACATAAAATGGAATGGAAATGAAAACAGAAATATTAATGTTTAGATATTTAGGTAATACGAGATAGAATAGTTTTTTGAAATGAAGAAAACTGGATTTAGTTCGAATTACTTTTTAGAAATAAAATTAATTTTAATCTTTTATTTAAAGAATTAACTCGAAAAAGTGGTCTCGCTAGCCTAGTGGGTGTTAACACGGTGGTAGTGTGGGTTCGAATCGCACACATGCTAAGAATGATTTCCTCTTACGACATTTACAGCCACGCCTGAATTGGAAAGGATGTGTAATTTCCTTGTAACATTTATTTATGTGGCAGGGAAATAAACTACATAAAAAAAAAACACGAAAAAACAATAGTTATCCACTCTGAACCATATTTCTGTTACATTCCGCCTCATCTTGCAAAGCTTTAAAAACAAATTCCACTTTATTACTATAAATATTAATGGAATTTATTAGTTGGATATAAATATTTATGAAGCAGTTGGGAAGTATAGGGTAATAGTTTTTAAGATATCATATTATTCTTTTTCATATTAGAATTAGGACAAGGATAGGGTGTTTTGCAACTATGGCAACTATTAGGAAGAGTAAACTGAAACTTTTACTAGTTTTTAATTTAATCTAGGTATATGATTCACAATTTTAGAAATGTATAAAATGTCTCAATTTTACGGAAGTTTCTTTTTTTGTAAGCGAGTTGGATTATACATTCAAAATCTTTATAGATACATTAAGTTAATCATACTTTTACAATGATATTTTCTCTTATTCAGATATTCACATATTTATCTTCTCTAGACTTTTATTTTGCTATTATAAATAGGCTCTTGCATTTTATTAAGAATTATAATATCAAACATTATAATCTATGGTCCGATTTTTTGTATCTATAGAACCTACAAGTAAAAGTACATTTATTTGGTCTAGATGAAACAGAAAATTTGTTTTTCGGTGATGCATCGGTGATGAATTTTTGATACAGCTAAATTCTAATTTATAAGATTGTTATTTATTTTGTTGCAATAATTTTTTGCTTATAGCAGCTTTAATTTATTTATTTATTTATTTATATTAATATTACATACATAAATGTAATGCAATATTATTGAACCATCGGCTACCAAGGCCATTATAGGTTTTTTGTACTATTATTAAATTATATACTAATATTATTTATTTTGTTTATATTATATACTATATATTTACATTATATTTGGTCGTAAGGGGGGTATGTAAAGAAAAACGCTTACGACCTGTGCAGGGATCAAACCCACACTCCTTCGGTTAATACGCCACACGCCTACCCACTAGGCGACCGAAGCCCTTCAGTTTTAAATTAAATTAAATATAAAATAAAAATTAAATATTACTTTTCCACAAATTTCCCTTCTACAAATACAGTTGTACCAAAAAAAATTATCCTGTAAATAATATATTTATTTATTTTACTTATCTTTTTTTTTTTTTTTTGTGATTTTGGTATATTTTT
This sequence comes from Poecilobothrus nobilitatus, assembly GCA_947095535.1. NCBI lineage: Eukaryota > Metazoa > Arthropoda > Insecta > Diptera > Dolichopodidae > Poecilobothrus > Poecilobothrus nobilitatus. The sequence continues at coordinate 299,970,695 of OX352772.1, read as the reverse complement.
TAAATTATGACTTAATTACAAAACAATTAAAGTTTAAAGGCGCAAAAATTTCTTTAAATTAACTTTGAAATTTTCATAATATCCTTTAAGGAGTTTTTAAAACGCTATTTACCAGATTATTTCCTAATAAATTTTAAATAATATAATTTTAATATAACTCATAACTTTTAAGGATAAAAAGGAAAAGTGAAAAAAAAACAACTTTTATAATTTATAGATATAATAGTGACCTTCGAGAATTATTTATATTTATAGATGTATTAAATGGTGTCATAGTTATATCCATTTTCCAATAGAATTTATTAAAGTAAATTTTAACTTTAAAGTGGTAGTTATGAAGTAAAAGTTTAAGGTATGTAATTTTTAAAAAAAAAACTTATTAAAAATATAAATTAAGGTTTTTAATATAAAAGTATAAAATAGCAATATGTATCTTAAAAATAATAAATTTCTGATTAATAAAAATAATTATCCTCGTCACATTTTAGGTATTTCATTTTTAAATTATAATATGCCAGTATCTAATTGTTTCCAGATTTTAAGAGAATATTAAAAACTACTTTCTTTAACTTTTCAGGTAGGTAGTTTAGATACTGTTGACTATACCTTTTCTGAAATCTTCTACACCTGTAAGTATATAGTTTATTCACTCCCAAAGGAAATTTATTTTTATTCTACTATACTCGTAATATAATAAGTAGTCTCTATAATATGTATATGAAGTAAAAATAATTAGATATAGAGCTAGAAGATATCAATACTATAAAATTGTAGAGAATTTATTGGTTGATAGTAACTTTTCTTTTACTTATCCAGTAATGTAATTAAAATAAAACTTTGAAAAATTGCAAATACCCTATAAGTTCTAGAATACCTATACTTGTTATCCTAATAATTCCTCATATAAATGTAATTTTGACAAATACAGATAACAAGACAGATGTCGTAAATGGAAACTTTGACAAAGAATCATAACAGTTAGAAATCTTGTCAACCTGTCAAAATTAAGTATATTATATAAATAACTAGAAAATCCCCTGTGCAATTGCACAATTTCTATAGATTCAAAAACATTTACGTTATCATACTGACTCCTTTAATAATAAACTATCTAAAAATTTCATTTTTACATCAGCACATTTAAAAAACGTTGAAATCACTTACTTACTTGTATAAAAAAAAACATAAAACAAATCTAAACACATAAAATTAAAAATGTTAGATACAGTTTATTAATTTTTTCTCGCCGTTTTTTCGTGGCGGTAATTTTTGACAGTTTTTTAATCATTGAGAAAAATGGTCCAAGCTAAAAACACATTCAGGGTAAAAGTTCGTGCCGATATCGCAAAAATTGTTTGAAACTCATGTATAAAGTGCACAATAAAAACCGGCGAAAAACCAACCAACTGCTACGACATTTTTTTTTTATACCCTACACCTAAAGTATAGGGTATATTAACTTTGGTATGGTGTTTGTAACCACCAAAAGGAAGCGAGTTAGGTATAGACATGTATATATATTCTGAATCAGGATCACCGCCGGAGTCGATTTAGCGATGTCCGTCCGTCCGTCCGTCCGTCCGTCCGTACGCACGATAACTCAAAAAATAATGATGCTATCTTGATGAAATTTATATAGTAGGTTACTAATTACGAAAGAAAGGCTAAGTTCGAATCTGGACAAAATCCGTCCATGGGTTCGGATTCTGGAAGCTTCCGAATGATTCCGGGCTTTTGGAGATAATCTCCGCAAACGAGATTATCTCCAAAAGCAACAAAGATAGAACCTTCAAATTTTGTACAATGATGTTTCTTCCCGTTCGATTTATGTCTCTGAAATTTAAGAGGATTTGGTCCATGGGTTTGGGTTTTGGAAGCTTCCGAACGAGCACCAGAGCAAATGAGATTATTTCCAAAACCAACATAGATAGAACCTTTAAATTTTGTACAATGATGTTCCTTCCCGTTCGATTTATGTCTCTGAAATTTAAGAGGATTTGGTCCATGGGTTTGGATATGGAAGCTTCCGAACGAGCCCCAGAGCAAATGAGATTATCTCCAAAACCAATAAAGATATAACCTTTACTTTTGGCAGAATGGTGTTCTTTCATGTATGATTTAGGCCTCTGAAATTTAAGAGGATTTGGTCCATGGGTTTGGATTTGGAAGCTTCCGAACGAGCACCAGAGCAAATGAGATTATCTCCAAAACCAACAAAGATATAACCTTTAAATTTGGCAGGGTGGTGTTCTTTCATGTTTTATTTAAGTCTCTGAAATGTGAGAAGATTTGGTCCATGGGTTCGGGTTTTGGAAACTTCCGAACGAGCCCCAGAGCAAACGAGATTATTTCCAAGACCAATAAAGATAGAACCTTTAAATTTTTTATAATGATGTTTCTTCCAGTTTGATTTATGTCTCTAAAATTTAAGAGGATGTGGTCGATGGGTTTGGATTTTGGAAGCTTCCGAACGAGCCCCAGAGCAAATGAGATTATCTCCAAAAACAACAAATATATAACCTTTCAATTTGGCCGAATGGTGTTTTTTCATGTTTGATTTAAGTCTCTGAAATTTGAGAGGATTTGGTCATGGGTTTAAATTTGAAAGAATTTGAACCGTGGATTCGAATTTTGGAAGCTTCCGAACGAGCCGCAGAGCAAATAATGAGATTATATCCAATACGAACAAAGGTAGAACCTTTGAATTTGGTACAATGGTGTTCTTTCGTGTTTGATTTATGTCTCTGAAATTTAAGAGGATTTGGTCCATGGGTTTGGTTTTGGAAGCTTCCGAACGAGCCCCAGAGCAAATGAAATTATCTCCAAAACCAATAAAGATATAACCTTTACTTTTGGCATAATGGTGTTCTTTCATGTATGATTTAGGCCTCTGAAATTTGAGAGGATTTGGTCCTTGGGATCGGATTTTGAAAGCTTCCGAACGAGCCTCAGAGCAAATGATATTATCTCCAAATGCAACAAAGATATAACCTTCAAATTAGGCAGAATGGTGTTCCTTCATGTTTGATTTATGTTTCTGAAATTTGTGAGGATTTGGTCCATGGGTTCAAATCTTGGAAGCTTCCGGACGAGCCCCAGAGCAAACGAGTATATCTCCACAACCAACAAAGATAGAACTTTTATTTTTAGTACAAAGGTGTTCTGTTATGTTTCCTTTTCTGTAAAATTGGAAACTGACATTTGAAAGAATTTGAACCATGGGTTCGTATTTTGGAAACTTCCGGACGAGAACAAGAGCAACGAGCATATCTCCAAAACCAACAAAAGTAGAACCTTTAAATTTAATAGAATGGTGTTCTGGCAAGTTTTCTTTATGTTTCTGAGATGGATTCGATGAATTGGAGTGGCAATTCGGGTAGCTGACACAAACATCCCAAGGACTACCAATCTTCGAAAATAATTAAGATAGAAACTTAAAATTTTATACAAGGGTGTCAAGTATATCCCAAGCGGATGCCTCTTTTACGTTCTTGAAATTCGAGTTGAATAAGACAGAAAAGGGAAGAAGTTCAAGCAGCTGCCAAAAACACTTATGGATTTTTAATTTAATTCGAATTATTCAGGTGTAGGGTATTAATAAGTCGGTTGCATCGACTTACTGTTACATTTACTTGTTTTTGTTACATTTAAAACAATCCCAATAATCGAAATAATTTTAATATTTGTTAAAATTTTACTCTCTATTTTCTCTAGTTTTAAAAAAAAATTTTTATGTCAATGAAAAACAGTTGTTTTCACCGCGAAGTTACTTTAATTATCAAAACTACTTTCAAGTCTTTTGCGTTTATTTTTCTTTTGCTTGAAAAAAATTTGCTGAATTTATTTTATTTAAATGTACTTTAGAAGAGGTCTTTGGTATATTTAATAAAAGATTCATGTCTCTGATAATGAAATTTCATAAATTTTCGGGGGCTTTTTTTTGTGACGGTCGTTTTCGACAGCTTTTTAATTTAATGGTCTAATAATAAATTAGTACAAAATTATGAATCTATTATGAGAGATGGCTTCTAAAATGATATTTTCTATGTTAGTTTCTTTTTTTTTTTTTAAGAAAAATATCCATTTCTATAATATTTGGTAAGTTCCAGACTTCTGCTATGAAATATAATTATTTAAGTCTGCCGAATTTTATATTAATAAAAAAATTTCGAATATTTTATGTTATATACCAGTTATACCAAAAATTTAGCTTAAAAATCAAAATTTCAACCTAAATAAACAAAACTACTTTAAAGTCTGTTACGAAGCTTTTACCAGCTTTTATACTAATGAAAACAAAATCAAGAATAAAATCGGCCTATTATTTTTCTTATAAATATGAGGCTTACTATAAACTTTGCTCTTTTCACTTTCAGGCGTTTTAATTTTATTAAGAGTACCTATTTTTATTTTTTTTTTTTCCAAAACAAAGATTGAAAACGCCAACAGAAGATTAATAATTTATTTTTAATTTACCGCTGCGACCAGTTCATAATGGATGTGGCGGTCAAATTTAAAAATTTAAAATTTGCTGAATTTATTTTTATTGAAAATGTGTGTTTTTGAAGTATGTACTTTTCCTTTTTTGACTGTACTCACTTTTAATGAACGGTTTGTGTCTCTGATAATACTTCTAGTGGAAAATTTGGTCTTCGGTAATAATATTTACTAAATTTATTTATATTTTTAATGAACGGTTTGTGTCTCTTGATAATACTATGAGTCAAAGATTTGTGTCTCTGGTAATAAAATTTTAACTTATTAAATAAATATACAGAAATATCATCATTGCCAGTTTAGCTTACATTCAGTGTGAGTGTTTTATTATAGATATAAAATATATTTTTTTACATGTTGACAAGGTCGCGCCAACATCTTGTGTATTATATTATAGATTGTGACGTTCAAATGTGATCAATCTGTGTAAAAAAAAAAAAACAATATTAGTAGTTTAGTTATTAATAATGCATCCCATAACACACTTTTGGAAACAGCTGAGACGAATATATAAGTCGACCAGCAATGAATCTTACACATGCATTAAATATAAGATTTACATTAGTACTTTTAACAACGCTCATGGAAGAATAGATTACATTACAATATAGAAAATGTTATAGAACCAGAACTTTAAAATAATGAATGATTAAAACAAAAGTTTAGATTTTTTGATTAATATTTTTGTTCTCATTTAATTATGCTCCTCCGACTTGATAAAAAACAAAAAGACAAAGAAAAAATCACATTGTCAAAATTTTATTCCTTTAATTATTATTTTCTTTCGATATAAAATTATGACTGTTCTTAATACTCCATTAATTTACCCTTAAATTAGCCCCAACATTTTTACTTAATTTCACTGAAGATCTTTATTATTTTATCAGTGTATGAAAAAAAAAATAAAATAAAATTTTGCAGTTATTTTCAAAATTTTCCATGACAATGGATTAAGTTAGATAAGTAACTGTTAAATAAAATCATATATGTATTATATATGTATATATAAAATTAAAATAAAACACAAAAAAAAAAAAAAAAAAAAATTTAATAATAAACCACCTTTTCTTCCCTTTATAAATCTTAATTTTTCAAAAAATATATTCTCAATCATTTCATGGAAAATACTTATCATCATTATCATCACTATTATCAACATCATTATTTCATACCGTCGTTGTTCTTTTACTTTGAATAAATTTTAATAAAATGTAAAGCCTAAATTAAGTTAAGTTAAGTTAAATTGTGGTACCTATACCCATACTCCACAATTATATCTTTAAAGTTAGTTCTGTCTTTCAATCTCTGTACCTTATTTCAGTTCTTAAAATGTAATACATAAGTAACGCGTAACATATTTTGTGAAGTGCAAATGGACGTTTTTTTCTTCTTTAATTTTTGTCTCTCTTTATTATTTCTCTATATCTGTCTCTTTCCTCCTCATTATGTCAATACATTTTTTATTTTTTTTTTTAGTGTTTGCTTTCTTTTTTGTATCCATAAAATATGCAAAAAAATAAAGAAACTGTTTTTTTTTTTTTTTTTTTTTTTATCACAACACAATGTGTATTTTCTCTTAAGTATTCATATAAATAAAAAAAATAAAATAAAATACAGGATGAATAAAATTCTTAGAAAGGAATACAGGAACGAAATTTATACAGTTTCATCTACGTTGATGAACAAAATGACGATGAAGACGACATATAATTTTATAATACTGAATTTTTATACCCGTATGAACTATGTTCAAGGGTATAATAAATTTGCCATTACGTTTGTGACACCTTAAAGGAGTCGAGCTAGATATAGTGTCAAAGGTATGGATCGGCTCAGAATCGAATTCTGAGTCGATTAAGCCATGTACGTCCGTCCGTCCGTCCGTCCGTCCGTCCGCACGATAACTCAAAAAATAAAGGAGCTAGGGGGCTGAAATTTTTTTTACGTCACTTTTGCAAAATTGTTAGTTTTGCTATTTAAATCCAACATTTTCGGTCGGCGGGTTCGAGTAGCTGCCATACAACTTCTATCTTTATATAGAAATAACTCAGTATCTATTCAAGCTAGGTTTCTGAAATTTTGCAAATGATGATCAAGTTTTATGGCAACAACTTCTGTAAAATTTGGTTGTGCTGGTGCAGCGGGTTCGGATAGCTGCCATACAACTTCTCCGTTTAAATGAGAATAACTCAGTGTTTATTGAAGCTAGGAATCTGAAATTTAGTAAAGAGGTGTCGAGTTACATGCCAACAACTTTTGTAAAATTTGGTTGGTCTAGAGCAGCCGGTTCAGACTTCTTGCACCTCTTGGAACCTAATGAAGCTAGGCGTCTGAAATTTTGCAAATGATGATCAAGTTTTATGGCAACAACTTTTGTAAAATTTGGTTGTGGTGGTGCGGCGGGTTCGGGTAGCTGCCATACAACTTATCCGGTTAAATGAGAATAACTCAGTGTTTATGGAAGCTAGGAATCTGAAATTTAGTAAAGAAGTGTCGAGTTATATGCCAACAACTTTTGTAAAATTTGTTTGGTCTAGAGCAGCCGGTTCAGACTTCTTACACCTCTTGGAACCTAATGAAGCTAGGCGTCTGAAATTTTGCAAATGATGATCAAGTTTTATGGCAACAACTTCTACAAAATTTGGTTGTGGTGGTGCGACGGGTTCGGGTAGCTGCCATACAAAATCTCTTTTTAAATGAAAAGAACTCAGTGTCCGTCCGCACGATAACTCAAAAAATAGAGGAGCTAGGAGGCTGAAAATTTTTTTACGTCACTTTTGTGAATATGTTAGTTTTGCTATTTAACTCCAGCATTTTCTGTCCCCGGGTTCGGGTAGCTGCCATACAACTTCTTTCTTTAAATAGAAATAACCCAGTGTCTGTTCAATCTAGGTATCTGAAATTTTTCGAATGATGATCAAGTTTTATGGCAACAACTTCTACAAAATTTGGTTGTGGTGGTGCGACGGGTTCGGGTAGCTGCCATACAAAATCTCTTTTTAAATGAAAAGAACTCAGTGTCCGTCCGCACGATAACTCAAAAAATAAAGGAGCTAGGAGGCTGAAATTTTTTTTACCTCACTCTTGCAAAATTGTTAGGTTTGCTATTTAACTCCAGCATTTTCTGTCCCCGGGTTCGGGTAGCTGCCATACAACTTCTTTCTTTAAATAGAATAACCCAGTGTCTGTTCAATCTAGGTATCTGAAATTTTGCAAATGATGATCAAGTTTTATGGCAACAACTTCTACAAAATTTGGTTGTGCTGGTGCGACGGGTTCGGGTAGCTGCCATACAAAATCTCTTTTTAAATGAAAAGAACTCAGTGTCCGTCCGCACGATAACTCAAAAAATAAAGAAGCTAGGAGGCTGAAATTTTTTTTACGTCACTCTTGCAAAATTGTTAGTTTTGCTATTTAACTCCAGCATTTTCGGCCGCCGGGTTCGAGTACCTGCCATACAACTTCTTTCTTTAAATAGAAATAACCCAGTGTCTGTTCAATCTAGGTATCTGAAATTTTGCGAATGTTGATCAAGTTTTATGGCAACAACTTCTGCAAAATTTGGTTGTGGTGGTGTGACGGGTTCGGGTAGCTGCCATACAAAATCTCTTTTTAAATGAAAGAACTCAGTGTCCGTCCGCACGATAACTCAAAAAATAAAGGAGTTAGGAGGCTGCAATTTTTTTTACGTCACTTTTACAAAATTGTTAGTTTTGCTATTTAACTCCAGCATTTTCGGCCGCCGGGTTCGAGTACCTGCCATACAACTTCTTTCTTTAAATGGAAATAACCCAGTGTCTATTCAATCTAGGTATCTGAAATTTTGCAAATGATGATCGAGTTTTATGGCAACAACTTCTGTAAAATTTTGTTGTGATGATATGACAGGTTCGGATAGTTGCCATACAACTTCTCTTTTTAAATGAAAATAACTCAGTGTCTATTGAAGCTAGCTATCTGAAATTTAGTGAAAAAGTGTCGAGTTGCATGCCAAAAACTTTTGTAAAATTTGAATGGTCTAAAGCAGCCGGTTCAGGCTTTTTGCATTTCTTGGAACTTAATGAAGCTAGGCGCAATAGATTCGGGTAGCTATCATACAACTCCACAATTTACATAAATATATCTCTGTAGTTCGGTACTAAAACTCTGAATGTTTTTAAAAGATGATCAAGTTTTATAGAAACAGGATATATTACGTTCATACGGGTATCCCAGAGTTGACACAGTCTACTCTACTGCACTCTTCCTCGTTTTTTTAAGATATTATGTATAAACTTTAAAGTACATACAATTTTCTCTTCATAATTACGTTAAATATATAGTGAAAGGTTTCCCGTGTTAAACGTTTCATCATTTAACAGCAATTCAAATAAAAAAAAAAAAACAGAAAAAGCGAATTGTAGGAAAAATATAAAATAAAGAAGAATAGACAGGATTCTAGGGGAAAAAAAAATTTAATAAACTTTTGCCACAAAAATCAACCGAAACAGCCAAAAAAAAAAAAAAAACATTGTTACAAAGAAACATGGAATACTAAAAAAAAAGTATTCTTTGTTCTAAACAATCAAGGAATCTTGAAAACTTTACAGAAACACATTTCAATGCCATAGGGTAGTTTTTTTTCTTTTATTCCATTTGATTTTAAAATGAAAGGGTTTTTTTTTTTGTTTTTTTATAAAAGAATTTTTGTTTAATTTTAATTAAATCAATATTATAGTGAAAGAAAATGATTATCTATATTTTAAAGTAGAGTCTAGGAATAGTGATTAAAATTTTATATGCTATTTTCTAATATACTGAAAAATTTTCGAAGTTTATTCGAAATTATTTTAACGAAATTAGCTAGTTTTTAATGCGAAGTGTGATAGTGTCAAAAACGTCCTAAATGTCAAACATAATTAAGTTTTATTTATTTTATTGAATTGAAGATCTCAATTTTCTTATTCTACTTCAAAACTTCAAGATGTGCTGTTTAATTAACGCACGAATATTTAAACACTCTTTCCGTACAGCCTCCATATTTATTTTTTCACACGCTACCCAAATTCTAAACAAATTATTGTAGGTTTATGAGAGAGGAGGGGAGAGGAATGTATGAAAATAGAATAATAAGTGAGAATTGGAACGTAAATTGGAAGCAAAACTGTTCGGGTTCATTTTCAAGAGTTGTAAATTATATAATGATATCTATCAGAAAGTATATGTTCGACATTTTAGCGGTGATCACAATAAATTAGTTTGCATTGCCAGCTTTAAACCACTGAGGAATTTCAACAGCATTATAGAATGAACACTTATTGCATCATTTCTAGTGTTGCAAATTTCAAAGTTTTTAAAGTTTATTTTGAGTAGCATTTGGCACCGTCCATAAAACTCAACATCATAAAATATAACTGATGAAACCTTAGATAGGACTATTTTTATTCGCATATGACCGTCAGGCCCTTTCTTTGAATATTTTGAAAATTTTTATTTAAATTTACTTAAAATAGTCTTCGTATTGTTCACTTTTTAGCTAATAAGTATTCAACTTGAGACACTGTATGGTATGAGCAATTAACCAAAGGATTATTAAGAGAACGTGATTCACGTGATACATCATACAGATAATTATGAGAAATTTATGTAAAAGAATTAAAGAATAATTTTAAGCAAGGGCAACCTATTATTTTTAAGATTCCATGAGAGCAGAACTAATTAATTGAAAATGAAAGAAAGAAGTCGGCTAAGTACTAAATTTTTAACTCAGAAAAATTCTTTATATCATATTTAGCTCATATTTTATTTTACATTTTCTCTTACATTTTTGTTAATTATTGGATTAAAATCAGATTAAATTTTGATAAGAATAATTAAGATGACTCTTAAATTCTTCCCGAAACATATTTCGTTTTTAAAGTCTTGAGAAAATCGGTAAGAAAGACTATGAAACCGGTTCGGTTCCAGTAATATTAATAAATTTTTCATTTTCGAAATCAAAACTACTACTGTTTTTTTAGATTAGCCGTAAAAAAATTTAAGAAATGTTTCAACAGGGAAAAAACTTTTTACTTTTGATTTGGGTAATATGTTATCACTTTCGATTATAAAGAAAAGTTGATGTTTGTAGCGTATGGAAGTATTTATTCAGTTTAAAGAAAATTAAAAATTATTTCTATACTTGTTTTTTTTTTTTTGTTCGTAACTTACAGACATTTTTTTGTTCTTGTCGCATACCGTTTTGTTGATAATTTTTTCTATTTTTGGAAAGGTAAAAAACGAAAAACTGAAATTATTTTTCAGCTTTTTTAATTTCTTTTTTATGTTTAGTCTTTAAAAAAAAAAATTTTGTATTCTTTTTTCTTTTCTTAGTTTTGTAACAGTTTTTTATTTATTTTTATTTTTACTTTATAGACGAATCGGAATTTTTAACTTCCGGCCCTCCTACTGCCCAACCATTTTTTTTTGTTTAATATCAAACTGTGAATAAATCTTAACTTTAGTTCGCTTAATATCTTCCATATTTTTAAATCTTTAAATTTATTTTTGTTAGAAGTTAAAAAATGTGACACTTTCGTATCTTTTAAGATTGCACTGAAGAGAATTATACAGATAAAAGGAACAATAGATATAAAAAGATATTATTTATTCTGTATACTTATTTTGTATACATAAAATATATGTAATTTATATCTATACATATTATAATATATACTACATATATCATAATATATTAAAAAGGTAATGTTGTAACAGGTAGATTGAATTTATAAGGTAAATAAATGAAAGGTGGTAGGATTTGTTGGATAATTTTAATTTGTTGTTTTTGCTTTTTTTTTTTTTTTAGGTTATCTTTCTTCCTAGATTCGCGGTGATTTTTGAAATTATATTGTTGTCTGTTTTTTTTTGTGTTTTTCTTTTTATTCACGTGAAGAAGAATGCGAGTCATTTGCTGATATTATTTAAGAAATTTTTCTTACGCGAGAATTTTAATGTAAAATTTTAAATTAGTGTAATTTTCTGAATTTATAGTTCAATAAACAAAAAAAAAAAAAAGTGGGGGAGATTTTACTTTATATTTAAAGAAAGGATTTAGAAAAAGTGTAAAAAAAAATGAAATTGCAAGATTCTTTACAAAAAAAAATGATTTTCTAGGTGGGAAGCTGTACAAACATGTGTACCATTATAACAAAATTATTTATAAAAGTAATTAAAGTAATATTTAAATTAAATACACAAAAAATATCAAGGTAAAATATTACGACAATTTAACATTAAATAGTTAAATTTATATATTTGATAAGTTGGCTTTTATTGAAAAAAATAATTTTAAAGACAACAATTTCTCCCAACATTCTCTTAATTTCCAGAAATATGTTAAAATTTAATATTAAAATTTTAGTTTTTTAACTTACAAAGCGGTTTCTACAAGATCTTAAAATATATTTTTCCATTTGTGGAAAATATAAGAAACTACGGTCTGGTTTCTTTAAAAATACACATGTGTTACGGTCAGCCAACTAGTTTTCGTTATTACACCCATAAGTTATGTTAAAAAGTTGTTTTATGATTGCTGCAAAATGTTCAATTACCAAATCGCCATTCAGTGTATTTTGACAATATCTTTATCTCTGACTGTTAGATGTAGAAAGATCAAAAAGTGCTTTTGATATAAGTGGAGCATCAATAAAATGTATTGAATACTTGCCTCGAAGAAATACACATTACACATTTAATTTAACGAAGATTTATAGTCTATTTTTGATGGCTGGCGGATGGCAAGACAATTGAGAAGTTATACGTTTTAAATTTTTAATGACTGAAAACTATCGCATCATCATTTGATCTAAGAAAATGGTTTTGGCCATTATAGGATCTGTGTTGATTTGACTTATAATTTTATATCAATAAATTGATTTAATCCTCATAATTTTATTCTTAAAAAGAGTTACAAAAAAAATTCTTAGAGTTAATTTTTTACCGAATATGTGAATAATGAAATGAAAATAATTGAAAATTGAAATGAAATTCTTGTGTAATTTTACACAAAGAAAATTTACATAGTTTCTGTAAAGATATACAGTGTAATTGATTAATGAGTATTTTCCTATATACAACCGTGTAGAAAATAATGTGTACTTAGATAAAACTATTCTATGGAACTACGATTGTGGGCCCAGCAATTTTGGAGCTGTAAGGTGATAAAGAGGATTTAAATATACTAATATGGGCCTCGGTGGCCTCGTATAAGATACGCTGTAAACACCGAGAGAGTGTGGGTTCGAATCCCACACACGTGGTAAGAGGTATCCCCCCTTACGACATTTACAGCCACGCCTGAACAGGAAAGGTTAATTTCCTGTCCACACTTATGTGGCAGAGAAATGCATTAAAAAAGAAAATATATACTAATATTTGAAATCTCTATTTTTGTTAGTTTTTGATATAAAACGTTTTTATGTTAAAAAAATTAATTTTTTTTAATTGTTGATAGTCGAAAATCTCATTTTTCTTAGTCAAATTTTTTTTTTTTTATTCAATAATCTCAATCTAGGAATATGTTCCCTTGTACTATAAAGTAGTTGAGACTGAATTGGACGGGAAAAATGCGAATAAAGGGGAATGAGACGTTAATTACGTCATAAATCTGTTAAGATTCGTCTTGAATTTGTGTAAATTGTAAATCAAAAATTCGTCAACTTTGGGAAACGCAAAGAATAGTAATAGGTTCCACATTTTTGCAGTTCTGACAACAAAGGAATTCCTATAACCAGTAGATTACCATTTAGGAAGTTCCACATGGTAGGTATGAGCGCTTGAGGCCCCTCAAGTGGTGCGGTGAAATGTTTTAAGAGGTGGCATCAGCGATTTATCTCATCTTAACAAGGGTCATTATCTATAAATTACATATCTATAAAAAAGAGAAGGAGCTCCAATTAATATTGCGACGAATGCCAAGAGAAGTGAAACAAGCGGTCTCGAGGGAGTCGCCAATGAGACGGATGGCGCGTTTTTGAATTCGATCAGGTAATTCAATGAAGTAAGTGAGACGCCAACCCATATATGGGAATTATACTCCATATTGGGTCGTATATAAGCCTTAAATATTAAGCAAGTCCCTGTATGAAAAATATGTCTTGCACCTAAAGAGAAAACCAAAGAATTTAGCAGCACTTTTCGCTATATCAAAAATATGATCATTCCATATCATTTTTTGATTTAGATGTATGTCTAAAATGCTTAGGTTTTCTGATCGTTGCACAATTTCATCCTGGAACCTCAGCCTGAAACATTTTTTGTGAATATTGACTACAGGGTGGTCGGTGGAGCAATTCTACATATGATTTCTGCCTAAGGATATTAATAGGAGGAAACTATTTCTACTAAATTTTTATAAATTTTATTTGAGTTTTTCAGATTCCAAAGTTGCTAAAAATAGTATAAATGGGTACATCTAAAAAAATTTTTACTATCTGAATGATAATTAGCAATAAAAAGAACCGAAGTTTTAGTTAATAAAGGATTTTGCGTTATTAAAAAAGAAATTTATTTTATATTGACAATATATGAGTTTTATTAAAATTTTTAACAAAAGAATAAATTACAAACTTTAACATTTGGTTTATAACAAATATAAAATTTGTTACTAGTTATTCATTTTTAGGTACCTAGGTAGCTATTGTTTTATTTTATAATAAAATGTTAAACTACAAAAAAAAGGTAAAAAACTTTTATAAAAAATTAAAACTAATTTGTAAAAAAGACCCTAAAATATATATAATAGCTTTTACTCTTTACTTGAAAACTTTAAACAAACGACTTTAATTGTTTCCGTCACAGAACATAATTTCAATATTTTTACAGGGTGTTTTGCATAAGAATACAAATATTTTATGCGATGATTATCTAGAAAAAAATTGTAGGGGAGGAAAATGGGCATAGCTTCAGTCATTTTTAAGATATTACATCTTTTATCGTTTTTGTTTTATATTACTAATGGCAGCATAACAGCTCTTGAGACATTTTAATTTCGGAACACAAAGTTTCCTATCTTTAGTAACAAATATTTTATTTTCAAAATTTTTTAGGAAACATAATAATTATTAATTTATATTATATATAAATTATATTAATTTATTTGAGTAATAAAATAGACTTAGAGAAAAATTTACTTATCATAAAATTCTAGCAGCTATTTAAAAATTTTAAATTTGAATAATAACGATTCCTTAATAGAGCATTTTTGAAAGAAAGCCCTTTTATTTAAAAAAAATATATAAAATATTTGTATGTTTGTATGCTCTAATTTTATAATTAATTACCTCAGTCAGGATAATAAATCCGTCAGCTTATTAAACCTTAAAGAAATTAAAAATTAAATTAGTATAAATTATTAATAAATTAGTAATTAGTAATTAATTAAAAAAACTAAGTTAGTATCTGTAGAAAATGTGAGTCTAGAAACTAAGTTAGTATCTGTAGAAAATGTGAGTCTAGAAACTAAGTTAGTATCTGTAGAAAATGTGAGTCTAAAAACTAAGTTAGTATCTGTAGGAAATCTGTTGAAAAGTTGTGCGGTAATTAATGCGATCTAAGCCGAAAAAAACATAAAAGATACAAAAGATACAAAATATCTCGAAAACGACCGAGAATAAACTAATTCCTTCCAATCCATTTACTCTAGTTTTAATATTACGAACCGCTCTCGGGAACCGCTCCCAAAAATGTGTACTCTTTTGCGAAACATCCTGTATTATATATAAATGAATCTTCATAAATATTAAAATGTCTTAATAGTATAATATTTTATTTTTTTATAATATTGAAAATTCGAAAATATGACCATAAAAAATGGTATTTGTTCATTATATAAAAATACAAATTTTACAATTATATTCAAGATAAGCCAATTATTAAAAGTTTCTTCCCTAATTTGTGCCTCTATTTTATTTTTTTTTTTTCTTTTACAAAATTTAAACAACATAATATAATACCAATGCCTATATAGCAAAAATAATATATTAATTTGTATTGAAAGTTACAAACTAAAAATTTAATCCATAAACGGATACTTCGATCCAAGTTGATCTTTTTTTGTATTCATAAATCATAATCTAGGACACATCCCTTTATACTAAAAGTAGTTGTAACTATTATATGGGATGGGATAAAAATGGAAAAAATGCGGATGGAGGACGAGTTAGGAGATAAGTGAATGATGATTTGGGTAAACTGCAAATTAAGGAATCGCCAACTTTTAGAAATATATTGGGTAGTAATATGTATCAATTTCTGGAGCAATTTCATCTGAGCAAGTAACTTTACTTACAAGAAATTTAACTTTACCTTGAAAAAAGATAAAAACCTTTAATTTTGCGACAAATGTCAAGATAGATGAGAGTATTAGTCTCATCGGGGTCTTCAATGAGGCGATTTTTGACTCAATCAAGGTTTCAATTTTGACTCAATTCAAAGTAGTGAATAAAGCGCAAGCCCACATATGGGATTTTAAAACTTTAAAAGCAATAAATTAAATATTTTATTTCAAATAAGAATAATGTATATTTAATATAGGTGCATTCAATGATGAAATATTAGACCTTATTAGGAATAGGTGAAAAAAATTTCCATATACAAAAAATATAAGAACTCAAATATAATATTATTCCTTCACGTCATGTAAAGACAATCTAAAATAAGATTACTTGATTGTGTCTTCAAAAACATTTTGCTTACTGAAATTACCATATCAACCTTAAAAGCAAAAACAATAAAAGGAAAATAGTGTGGATCTTAGTTATGCCACCTCAGTAGATTTCAATTTTGGACATCTATATTGTAAATAGCATCGACTTTAAATAGCATGGTATTTCAAAGGTCTCTATATTTAACAAACTAAGGTTATTTTTTGCTTTCAATTGGGCAAGGTAGAAAATGTACTATAGGTTGAACTAAAAATTTAAAAATGAAATAAATTTCAGTAAGAGAAACGCTTTAATTTTAAAATGAAAAATATAAATTACTTAGCTTGAAAATAAAATCTAATAACTTATTTAAAACATCTTATAATATGTATTTGCTTCCTGGTTGAAAAAAAAATATATATATATTTTTGTTTTCTATTCATAAAAATATTTCTATAGAATTAGACAATCAATATTACTTGAGCATTAAAATTTAAATCTATATGTAGTTTATTTTTTATTCTTTCTTTTTCATATTATAATCCCTTCATCATTTAGAAAAAAACATTATTTTGTTAAAAAGGAAAAATTTTTTTCTGTTTTCTTCCTAAAATAGCTTAGAAAATATTTTTCCTTATTAAATTTTATACTTGTTAAATCTCAATATTTTTTTGTAACTATAAGAAAAGGATTGTGAAGAACTAATTTACCATTAACAATGAAAGCAAAAAAATGGTTTTAACTTTCTCAGATGTTTTTTTATTTGTTATTTAAAGATTTTATTTCAAACCACATATCTATTACAAAAAAAAAAAAAATAAGACACAGATAAAAATAATATAACAAATTATAGACCGTATATTAAATATCATCCCATCAAATAATATTAGTACACCCACTTTCAAGTTGATTTGACTACCACCCTCCAAAGTAGTTATACAAATTTAAAAATATTTTTACTAAAGTAAAATTAAAAAATATTTTAAAATCAAAATTTAAGAAAAATCCCCACAAATAAATCTTAATTAGAAAGTTTTTCCTAAGAATTATTTTGAATAAATATTTTATTAAATATTAAATTTGAACGCAGTAATAATACAAGTAGATTTGAGAGAATCAACTATATATAATCCTATAAATATGCAATAATTTTATTTAAAAATATACATTTATATTAAAATGTATATTTCGGTTGGCAGGATTTTGAACCTATGCGGGTTCAAATCCTACACAGGTAACAAGTTTTATTAAATAAAAAGAAATTCCCTTTGCTATCAAATATAGTGTAAATAGAAAATATATAATAAAAACAAAATAAATATTATTATTCGAACTATAATAATGGCCGTAGTAGCCGATGGTTTTGTAATATTGCAATATCCTATGTGATTTCTAATATTAATATAAATAAGTAAATAAATAAAATGTAGTCGCCGAGGGTATATACTGATGTCGCTTAATTTATTATGTAATATGTATTAGATATATCTAATATAATAAATAGTCACCTTTTTTGGAGGACCTTTTAACTATTCAAATTCCAATAGGCGGAAACCAATCATGTGAACCAACCAACCAGAGATAGATTTTGTTTATAAATTTAACCATCGTAGTTTTTTTCATATTATGTTTATATTCATATTATTTATTTTTAAAGCCAAGGTGGATTTTAGCATAATAATTGTTTCTTTTACCTATTTTCTATATACGTACCTACTTTTACCTATTTTTCATATACCTATTAATATTGAGTTTATGTAATATATTTCAGGCTTTGAAGATCTCATTCTAATTCTAAGCAAAGTGCTAGAACATAAATATTATGCTTTGAATGTAACTTTACTTTCACATTATTTGTGTATTTTTTGCCTCACCCCCCCTCCCCATTTCAATTTTAAAGGACTTAACTTATAAAAAAATCATTAAGGTTAAAGTAAAAACAGGTTAATTTTTTGAAACGTTCTTTCAAAATCTCAAAAGAAACATTTTAATAGTTAAAACTTCATTGCAAAGATGATTATTTTAGGGGTTTTATTTATTACACCCATTGAATTTAATACCAATTTATAATAATAATGAGCAAATTTCTGAGAACAAATATCTAATTGTAACGGTCACTATAATATAAGGATATCATTTCGTTACGCAATTTATTAAAATCAGTCATTTCGGTATACTTTTAAAATTCAAAAAAAAAAAAAAATATTATTTTTCTTGAATTTGGCAAAATATAGGGATGCCTGTTGTGTAATATTAATTAAATCTTCCGAAAACAGATATATGAAAGACAGAATGGATGGACAAATATATTTAATCTTTAATAAAATAATTACAACATCTAAAACAAAATGAAACCAACAAAAAGAGGAAAAATTATTTTTTTCCAAACAACTTAAGAAAAACTTTTTATTTTTGGGTTTTAAATTATTTTTTTTTTTGTCAAATGGAATGAGAATTTTTTGTAAGTGGTATAGGAAGTTGGGTGGATAGTTAAAAGTATTATTTAGTTTATTTTGAATACGTAATAGCTGTTACATTTTTTTTTGGTTTTTTTTTTTTGTAATAATAATTTTGAGAAGGTCAAATGTACACAAGGGATCTAAAGATTTATTTTCATGTAAATTTTTAAGTCTCTTAATAGAACATATAAATATTTAAACATCTTTTTAACTTTTTCAATAGAAATTGTATACAAACAAACATCTAAACATAAATTGAATATATGAATATTATATAATCATAGTAAAACTACAATATTTTGTCATTTCATAATAATTTTAAAGTAATAATAACACTTTAAAAAATATTTTTAACCATAAAAAGTCTCAAGAGAAAATTAATTAATTTTAGTATAGTTAAGAAAAAAGTTTTAAATGTAGGCATCATAATAATATGTAAGTTCGGTTCCATTTTAAATTTTAAATTTTTGTATTTAAAAAAATTAATAAAAGACATAAGAAAAAAAAAAGCAATTAAATTTAATTTGTCTCATTTTTATGGTGTTTAAAAAGAAAATTCAGTTGAAATTTAAAAACACTTCAATTTTACATTTATGCTAACATAAAATTTTTGAATAACAGGCAAATCCTTTTTTTTTTTTTATATCAAATTTCAATGATTAAAAAATAAATTTTAAAGTCAGAATTATTTATATATAAAAATACAATTTTATTTAATATATTATTTATATATTTACGTATACTATGTATAATTGTTAATGTTTAAATTTTACCTTCAATAAAAAACGAGGAAGAGTGCAGTAGAGTAGACTGTGTCAACTCTGGGATACCCGTATGAACGTAACATATCCTGTTTCTATAAAACTTGATCATCTTTTAAAAACATTCAGATGTTTTAGTACCGAACTACAGAGATATATTTATGTAAATTGTGGAGTTGTATGACAGCTACCTGAATCTATTGCGCCTAGCTTCATTAAGTTCCAAGAGGTGCAAAAGCCTGAACCGGCTGCTCTAGACCAACCAAATTTTACAAAAGTTGTTGGCCTATAACTCGACACCTCTTTACTAAATTTCAGGTTCCTAGCTTCAATAGACACTGAGTTATTCTCATTTAAATGGATAAGTTGTATGGCAGCTACCCGAACGCATCGCACCACCACAACCAAATTTTGCAAAAGTGGTTGCCATAAAACTTGATCATCATTTGCAAGATTTCAGACGCCTAGCTTTATTAAGTTCCAAGAGGTGCAAGAAGCCTGAACCGGCTGCTCTAGCCCAACCACATTTTACAAAAGTTGTTGGCCTGTAACTCGACACCTTGTTACTAAATATCAGGCTGCTAGCTTCAATAGACACTGAGTTATTCTCATTTAAACGGAGAAGTTGTATGGCAGCTACCCGAACCCGCCGCACCAGCACAACCAACTTTTACAGAAGTTGTTGCCATAAAACTTGATCATCATTTGCAAAATTTCAGAAACCTAGCTTGAATAGATACTGAGTTATTTCTATATAAAGATAGAAGTTGTATGGCAGCTACTCGAACCCGCCGACCGAAAATGTTGGATTTAAATAGCAAAACTAACAATTTGGAAAAGGGGCGTAAAAAAAAATTCAGCCTCCTAGCTCCTTTATTTTTTGAGTTATCGTGCGGACGGAAGGACGGACGGACGGACGTACATGGCTTAATCGACTCAGAATTCGATTCTGAGCCGATCCATACCTTTGACACTATATCTAACTCGACTCCTTTAAGGTGTCACAAACGTAATGGCACATTTATTATACCCTTGAACATAGTTCATACGGGTATAAAAAACCAGTATAAAAAAAATTTTAAGTGCCAGTTTTATACTAAATGTAAAATTTTTTGTCAGGACAGTAAAAATTTTGTTCACTCTTCTTGTACTACGTCAACTTAATTTAAGTTTTTTTTTACTATAGATACTAACAAATCAGTAAAAGGTTTTTTTACTTTTATTAACTATAAAAGTAACTTTTCAAAATGGTGATTGTAAAAATAAAAATTTTTAGTTATCTTTATAAGATTAAATTAGAAAATAGTAAATTAAATTTTTGGACAATATAATTTTAGATCCTGTAGATGGAAATATTATAAAAACTAGATGTGGTGACCCAATATTCATTTTGTTTTAAGCGTCGCGTTGTAAGCGTTGTTTTTCGCATTGCGCAGCGCTTCGTTATTGTTTTGATATCCCAATGAAGACGTCCCTTCGATGTTACTTATTTTACAAGATACAGAAGAAATATATTGTAATTTTAATATTTAATTATAATATAATTACCTATTTTGTAATTTTACTAATAGTATCATTCAGTATTATAACGAATGAAATGGCAATAATGAAATTTTTCAACTTTTTTAATTCATTTTTCTTCTATTGTTTAATTAAAAATTATTGTTTTTGCTTTTTTATGTTTCATAATATTTCAAAGTAAAGCCAACGCAAGGAAAAGTGAAAATTAAATCAATTCTAGTGTTGCTTCGGACTTCTACTTTCCTTTACATTCCCTAATTGGTGTAATTGATCTTTATAGGATATCATTTAAATACATAGCTAATATATTTTATTCTTTATTCTTGCAAACTGCAAATTTTCTAAAATTAAAAAAATATTAAATATTATTCTATTTAAATAAATGTCAAAGCAGCATGCATGAATTTAGCTCTGTATTTTGAACATCCTGAGTTCTATTATTAATTGTTCCATTAAAAAGCTGGATATTTCAAAAACAACATTCAGAATTCTGAATTGTAAAATACAACATACCTAAAATTCTCTTAACATTTTAAAAATGTTTATTCAGCGCACTCAAGTAATCTCTTCCTAATGACCGCAATATTGCTAATGTAACAGAAATTTTAAAGGAACACTGTCCTATTGGCAGATATACCAGAAAAAGAATAATCAATATTTCATATCTTGTGTGAATGACAAACTCTTGCTCTCAAAAGATGTTTTGTGGAGAAGAATTAAGAAAAAATCAGATTCAGAGTATCCGACCCTAAACTGGTCAAAATGTACTTCTGCACCCCTTCCTACCTACCTACTTAACTCACTACCTTCAGCATAAACTTTAAATATATGATATAGTTCATTTATTATACTGGTAGATTCTAGAGAGTTAAAAAAGGGTTGGAAAAGGGGGAGGAATTTTATTATATGGATAATATAAGATAAATATGTTAAATATATAAGATTTATATGTTAGTTACTTCTCTTATATTAGTACAAATCGCCATTTTGAATTTTTTTTGTTTTCTCCACTCCAATAAATATGCCCAATAATAAAACCTCTAGTAAATCACTTTTTATTCATATTAGACAAAGTTTTCTTGAATCATTTTTTTAACTCATTAGCTGCTGTAGTTGTTATACAAAGTTATGTGCACCATGTATTTATTATATATCTCTTACTAACATTTCTTATTTATTTATTTTATATTTATTATTATAGTAATTATATAACTAATATGCATTGAATATGACCTGGCCATGTTTTGAACTTAAGACCTTTTAATTGAAAGGTCCGCAACTAATCACTACGCTATTACTGAGTTAACAAGTTAATTTTGTGGTAAAAAGTAAGGAAGAAAAAACAAAGGAAGCAAAAACTGAAAGCTTTACTAAAACTATATTATGTGAGAAACTTTAAATGTGAGCAAGGAAAGAAATTAATATAAAAAAATAAAAAGTAATTATAATATAATCATATAGATTAAATAAACTTTAACTATTCCTCCCATAGAAATTGAATTATGTAAGACAATATTGTAAATCTGTTCCAATTACAACGATCAATTAGGTCAATTGCGTTTTTTAACAGAACGAAACAGAAGTGTAAGATTATGAATAAGATGTCCGACGATTGTGTATTCATCAACCTTTATCATTCTTTGTAAAATATCCTTTTCAGTATATATAGATCTATTAATAACATATTTTGTTTTTCTTTCAGTCTTTTGTGTCTAAAATGATTTGGATATAAGCCTATATCGTAAAGTCAAAAATTAAAGAAAAAATACAAGGTTCTTTTACTTGACATCTTTCACGTTCAAGAAGTATTTAATTGGTTCAAGGTTTTTTATATTAAAAAATAAAAAAAAAACCAAAAAAAAAAAATAAATAAAAACGATTAACAAGATAAATTATGCTTATAAAAGTTTTTGTCATTATAGTTAAAATACTATAGAAGGATTAAATTTGAGTTGCAAAGACTGAAGAAGATAAAAACAGAATATGATAATTATGTAATGAATCAAAGAAATTATTCTGTGCCTAAAAATTTAATTAACCTTCGGTGGATAATACGATAAAAAATATTTACAATAAAATTAAACCTTAATCTTGATTAATGCACTTCATTTAAGTTTTTTGTTGGTTTTCTTCATAATTACTAGCTTCTGAACCTTTGGTACATTACATTATTTAATAAGACCCAGAAATATATGGCATTAAATCCCAGAAATAAATTTAAAATCGTTAGGATAATATTTATATATTATTGTATTTTAAAAAAAAGCCTTTAGGCCTTGGTGGCCTAGTTGGTAAGAGCGTATAAAATATGCTGTAAACACCGAGGGAGAATGCGTTCGAATCCCACCGCCAGAAAAGGAAAAGCTGTGTTTCCTTGTCGCATTTATATGGCAGGGAAATAAACTAAAAACAAATTTTAATCCATATCGACCTACATCAGAAAAAAAGTGTAGATCTAAATTCCCCCTTTACACTTTTTTCATCAAAGACCAATATTATTAGTTTTTTTTTTGTCTGAAGAATTTTCTTTGTTGTCAATATTAACAGAGTTTTAATAAATGGTTGCCTTTTTTCTTTTTATTAAATACGAACTCATGAATTTCTATTGAGTACTTTTACAAAAGTGTTCTGTTAGGTATCCTTAAAAATGTTCTGTTAGGTATCCTTAAAAGAAAATTAAAATAATTTTATTAAAAGAATATTTAAAAAGTTCTCAATCTCACCCAAGGTTTAAAGTGATTCAAGTAAAGTTTAGCAACATAAACTATGACAGTTTCTTAAAATCAACATTAAAATTTCACCTATTGACTACGATGAACTAAACAACAGTTTTTCTTACCTTGAAATATATTATTTAATAGATATTTTCTCAAAAAAATCTTAAAAAATCATAATTTTTAATGGAGGTAAGTATAAAACATTAAAATTACATAAAAAAAATTTTGTATTGGAAAGGATTTTATTTTATGGTTTGACTTATATTTAGGTTAAAATCAATAACTTTCTACGTTTTGTTCTTGTTTGTTTTTTTTTTTTTTGAAAATTTTTTCTATTGAAATTAAATTTTTAACCATTCATTATTTTATAAAAACGGACTTTTGTTAATCAACTGACTAATTGACTGGCTTTTCATAAATTCAAATTGTTTTTGATTTTTTATCAATACCTAAATTTTGATTAGCATGTGTTATTCGTGAAGTTGTTTTATTTAAAATCCTTTTTCCTTTTCTATTAAATTATAAAGAAAATATTCGAATGCAAAAGAAAAAAAAAATCAATAAATCGGTAGATTTCGTTGAATCTTTGACATTTTGGAAACCTTTGATCAGTACCTATGTACAATTTTGGAAATATTAATGCTATGCTCTGTACATCTGTATTCCTAAATATCAATTGACAACAATTTAAGTTAATGTATCATTTGACAAAAATTGAGATTGGTTGACAGGTATTTACACATAACTGGAAAAAAATTGATAATATGGAAACATATTCACTTAGTGTAAATATAGGATAATTTTAAAATACTTTAAAATAGGTAAATATAATTTTGATAATGCCAAAAGTTTATTTTCTTGGTCAAAGTGAAAACACAAGTACAAAAAATTAATATAAAAACGTGTGTAATTCTTAATTGGTATTTTGTTTTTTAATTTCTTTTTTATACGACAGTCCTTAATTATGATAATGGGGATTTCTCTTTGGTTTTGAACCTAACCCTTCTGCAACTTAAATATTTCAAAAAAAAAAAATGATCGCAACATTTAATCGTGCAAATACCACTTAACAGTGCAATAAAACCACAATACGGAAAAGTATTAGACTTAAGGACAAAATATTATATGTATTTATTTGAGCGGTAACAGAACGCTAGGAGAAATAAAGCCCGCCTTAAATCCTTTTCAAAAAAGAATTAGAGCCAACTTTAGGGTCCTAATTTTACTTGATCGTGAGCTTTAAGTCCATTTCGAAAAAGAATTAAATCCCAATAACACAAATGTCACTATCATGAGTCTGTATTTCATTTGAATGGATTTTATTTGGTGACATGGTTAGAAGTCCCATTGGGACTTTTAACTCACTTCAGTGAGCCAGAAGTCCCAAGAAACTTTCGTCTCATTGTTAAGGCCTCAGACAGAGATTTTGGGATGGATTTTAGAATTGAATTCAAAATCAAGATTATATATTTTTTACAGAATATTTAGATATATGCATATGCGAGTTTCTGAATTAAGAGAAATTTTAGAGTTGGTTACAAAATCAGGGTTATACGATTTTTCCAGAATATGTTCCTCCTAATTCAAAACTCGCATATATACATATATCTAAATATTTTATAAAAGGAGTATAATCCTGATTTTGAATTCAATTCTTCAATCCCTCCCAAAATTCCTGACAATAGGAGTATTACTTATATACATATTTTGGAAAAAGCATATAACCCTGATTTTATAACCAACTCTAAAATCTCTGCTAATTGAGAATCTCGCACACATATATATATATATTAATAAATTTTCTGCAAAAAGGGGATATCCGAATTTTTATCCAAAACTCTAAAATCCCTTTTAATGTGCTCTACATATTCTATTACTCTCTTTCTTTAATAACAAATAATATTGGGAGTCTTAATTCCAATTCAAAAGGAGTTAAAGCCCGCAGGTTTTAATTCCTTTTAATTATGGGCTTTAATCACAGGATTTGGAATTAAAGTCCGCGGGCTTTATTTTATTGGGCGTTCAGTAACTGTACCGTATTTTTTATCTGTGAATTTTATTTTTGAATTAAAAAATCTTATTTAGTTTTTGCTTTTACTTATTTGTACCTTTCAATAAAATTACTTTATATTTTAAATAATTCGTTTTTTTTTTTTATAGAATTACGAATAAGTGGGCTACTGTTATTAATACTTCAAATAATAAATCTTCTTATGGGTTTTTCTTTTTTACTTTTGTTATTTTTATGCTCCTCAAAAAGATTAAATAACGAAGATAGTTTTATAAGTGAGCAAAATTGATAACATGAAGAATTCTTCACTAAAAAATTTTTTTAGGAGTCATAAAAAAATGTATAAAGTGATATAATATAGGTATTAAGTTATAAAAGAAATTTTGTTTGCCATTCATTTTTCTTTTTTTTTTTTAACAATATTGATTTATTTATTTTGAAGAAGAGGAAAAAAATTTGAAATTTTTAAAATTTAAAAATAAAATTAAATAAATTTTTAAATTTATTTGTCTCTAGAGTTTTAAAAAAAAAATAAATTTTCTTAACTAAATTTCCGTAAAAAACAGATACACTATTTAGTATAAACATTTATTTTATAACAATTTGATTATTTTTAAATAAAAATAATTAAAAGGAAACTTTACCCAAATGGTATTAAAATTATTTTTATATTTTATAATAGTTTAAATTATTTCTTAAAAAAGTTAAGTTTTTTAATTTGTTTTTTAAGAATAAAGGTATAGGTAGGTACTTAAAATTAAATAAATTTTAACATTTTCAACATCAATTTTTATGAGATGTCTAATATTAATCTTAAATGATATTTCTATATAAAATGAAAATGTATATGAAAATGTATTTAAATTTTTCCTAATAATAATATCAAGGGAATATTTTGATTTTTTTTTTTAAGTTTCAATTTTGTATATCTTTTTTTAATACCTTTTTTTTTTAATAGCTGTAGATACTCTGTACATACTATGTACTAATGGGAAAGGTTTTCTAATATATAATGTATTTTTGTATTTAATAGACAAATTTTTAAACAGAATTTTGTATTTTGTTTTTAAATTTTTTTTTTTAAATTTAATATTAAAACATTTTGAAGAAATGTAATGGTAATACAAGTTAAGGTGAATCAATATTACAATAGGATGTGTATTTCGATAAACAATATAATCCAGCAAGTCACACAAACTAAAGAGTCGTAATTATGATGATAAAAACTATCAATAATAGGTACCTAATGTATGTAAAATATAATATCTTAAATGATTTTATATTAAACTAAAACACACTGCCAAACTTTTTTATCTATATAATATGGTAGGCTCTCGGCAATAGGCCTGCAAGAGATAATCTTCCAAAATTTTTGTTCGGGAAATAATACCCGATTTTTGAAAAGCAGACGTACAATTAAAATATTCGCAAAAATTGGGGATTATTGCATTATTTTGGTGTGATATTTAATTTTATATTTTGGTGCCATACAAAAAAAACTTGAATTTCAACATTTTAATGTTTCTTTTACCATATACGTATTTCAACATCAAAGGATTTGAAGAGTTTTGTAAGGAACCACCGCCAAGAAATTTATTGAAACTTTGATTTTGTAACCAACTCTAAAATCTATCCTAACTCAGAATATCACATATACTTACATCTACACATATTCATGCCATATATTATATACATATAGAACTCCTATTTTTCTGAAAATCTTTCGGAATTTTGAAATTTGAAATTTTGTAATTCGCTATTATGAAATTTCTGGAAATTTTCAGTTTTTTTTATTTTTTGTTGTTTGGGCAAATGTAGCGATTCCTTAATTAATTTATTAAAATGTTATTTAACTTTTCTTAGTGGATAATATTTTAAAAGAATTTGGGAGATTATTTGGTGACCAGAAATAATGCTCTAAGAAAATAGAAATAAAACCGAAATCCCTCATATACCAGTGATATCAGTATAAAAAGAAAAAACGAGATATTTCGAAAACGGAAATTATGCCGATTTGACATTATTTCCTTTTTAAAACGGTAACAAGGTCGAATTCTCAAAATTCTCGATTTCGGCTTTAATTCCGCATCGAAACAGAAATAATTATTTCTTATAACCGATTATTACATTTTAATTTGGAGGTTATTCCTCTTTATTGCGTAAATATTTAATTTTGAATTTGGAGTATTATTTCAAAATGAAATAATGCCTCATTCTTTTCGGTGTTATTTAATTTTTTTTGGAGGGAATATTTCTTGCACGGCTATTGGGGGAATATTTCTTGCAGGATGGTATTTCATTAAATATTTGAGGTATGTTCAATAGCTTCTCGATTAAATAAAGTTCCAGATATCTGTAACATAAAAAATTTTAAACTAAACAATCCGAAAGTTCTCAAAATCTTTTCGTAAAAAATGAATATATTGAGGAGATTAGACATCAAAATTATCAAAAGAAAATATGTCAAAGAAATGGTTATGTTTTAATATATTTTTATATATTCTACAAAAAATAAGATTAAGTTCAAATTAAATAGGTACATATATAAATACCAAAACCGAAAGATTTATATTTGTAATTAAGAGAATAATGAACAAAAGGCAGATCAAACAACTGAAAGTTGGGGAATCGTTTTAATAAATAAATGTATTTGTGCCAATAAATTAATTTGCTATAAAACCATATGTCATAGGATGGAATGTCACTAAAAGTGGAAGTAGTTCTTCTTTCGATTTAAATTACGTATTATTTATTTCAAAATATCTTCAAATATTTATTACATAAAACATATATTGTAATACATCATAATTATATTTTCATATTACTTTAAACAACTTAGATATTAGCATATTAAATTAGAATAATTATAACATCCTCCATTGCAATACTCCGACTTACATAGTATAATTAGGTACCTACATAAAAAATCAAAGGAAGAAAAATTCTTTATTTGCTTTAACATTTTGTAATTTCAATCACTAACTATTATAAACTTAGGTAATTTATTTAAAATTTTTGAAACACCATCCATCAATAATCAACCCGTTTGGATTTTGTATGCAACTTAACTAATTAAACTTCTTTTGAAACTTCAAAAAAAAAAAAAATAAAATAAATTAAAATACCTAAATTAATTTTATCACTGGTAAAATTGCAATTAATTAATTTTTAAGTTGAATTTTTAATATAAGTTAAAGGAATGTAAGTTGATATGTAGAACTACTAGAAATGCAAGACATATTATAGTGCTACACTAATAAATGAATAAAAATATATCAGTATTGCCGAAGCAAGTAACAGCTATTATACTTTAAATTTTAGGTATTGTCCTACAAATTGACCGTCAAATTAATTATCTTTATATTTTTGATATTGAACTTCTTTTTAAGAATTCTTAAAGGTTAATCTAACAAAATATAAAATTATGCAGATTAGCACTAATATTTAAATTAAAAGATCTTAAAAAGATCTGAGTTTGCATCTAAAGATGAACAAAAGATAAATCAAAGATGAGAGCTATTATATGATGTAGAACTAAAACATAAATGAAACCTAATTTCAAAACCTTCATTTCTTTATGGCACTAGTTTTATGAATAGGTAGTTAATAAGTTGTTACCTCAAAAAGAAAAAGAAAACTTAACGGCTAGTTAAAATACGTATATGAATGTTCAAATTGAAATCCAAACGCTTCATGACTAACAGTATAACTCTTAATATTAACTAACTTTATTTTTTTAAAAAAGTGTAATATTATTGTATTGCATTAAAAATTTTAGATTTTTCTTTTACTTTTCTTTTAATTTTCATTTCTCTATAGATTGTTTTTTTTTTACATACTTTTAGGAGCAAATATACATTGACATTAAAAATTTAATTTAATGCACAATGAAAGAATATGTAAACACATAGTACATGCATTTACATAATATCTAAATAATTTGAGGTAGTGAAAAATTATAATAATATTGTTTCTCAGGTAGATTTCACTGATTAGATGAAAATATTTGAGTAAAAAAATGTGAAATTCTGGAGCCAAAAAATTTTAATAAAAAGGGACGACAATAAATTCAAAAATTGGCTTAAATTTATTTAATTTTTCTTTTATTTAATTTAATGCATTATTTCTTATACGTGTAGTTATATATCTTAGATAAAAATACAAAGTATATAATATACATTTCGAAAATTTTCGTTCTTTACTTTTATAAAAAAAAAAAGTAAACAGTTTTTTTTTTTTTTTTTTGTTAAGTGGATGGTTGAACATTTGCCAAAATTAAAAAAAAAATTTTTGTTTGGAGTTTTCATATGCATTTTTTGTTTGAGTAAAATCCACCAACAAAAAAAAAAAAAAAAATACAAGAAAAACGAAGTTTGAGATAGAAAATTTCTCACAAACTCTTAACTTATTTTCTATTATTGTTTTGTTTTTTTTTTGTTTTTCATATTTTCTTTTATTGTTGTTTGATTGTTTGTACATTTTATATGCTATCCTTTCGTTAATCCGTAAAATATTTTGTTGTCAAAAATTCTAAAGTAGAGTGCACATATAACATATACATATCTATATGTTTCTATACACAATGCTAAATATTATTATTGTATGTTTAATTGTGTACGTATGAGTATAGAATAGAAATATTTTTTTCTTTTTGTTTTGGATGATGAGAAAAAGAAGTGCTATGATGATTTTTATCTAAAAAAAAAGTGCAATATAAAGATACCTATTCATATTAAAATATGTACAATCTAATATTTTTGTATGTTTAAATATAAAATTTAAGATTGCCAGATTATCATTTTTATATCCTTTAGTAACTAAGTTTTGTATTTTTTTTTTTTTTACGTTGCATTTAATATACTTTTTATAAAATATATTTAAGGTAGATATAACTAAAAAATGTCACCTCCCGTCTTATATGTACCTATGTATAAATCTTTTCCCTCCTAAAACCCAGTATTCTTAGATTATGCCTACTTCATTATTTTCTTTTAGTACCTAGATAAAAGTATTTTAAACAAAAAGTTTTTATCAGAACACCAAAAAAAACGTATTAGGTTTGAAAGATTTTAGGTAATATTATTGGTCATTTTCTTATCGTTAGACATGCTAAAGCATTACGTATGCATGTATGCATCTTAACAGTTTATTTTGGAAAGGAATTGACATGAGAGTGAGCGTGGAGTACTTTCTCTGCACCTGTTCTAGTAAAAGAAAAGACAAAAATTTTTTGATAGATTTTTTTTTCAAAGATTTAAGTGACTCCTCTGAAATGGATCTGAGTAGATTCTTTCGTCAGAGTGGTATCATCTTGGCACAAATCTAGGAAAACATAACACTAACTTTGAACGAATATTTTCAAGGTATATTACGGACCTAGAGTTCAGTGTTTACGGACATTACGGACCTATTACTTACTAATTTTTCCCTTTTTTCATTATTAATATTTTTTACCAACCATGTAGAACTGTTTTGATTTAGATGTGTTAATATAACAGTTTTTCTATTGTTCCATTTCAACTTCAAGAATATATTCTTAAGATAAGATCATGACTGATTTAATGTACCTAACTTTTTTCAAATGTTGTTTTTCGGTTTTATAACCTTTAATTAAGCAACTTAAATAATTTGAAAATTCTATAGAAATAAGCACCATATTTAGGCACTGAATTTCTTATCTACAGTTTTTGTATAGTAACAAAAAAAAATAACTAAAAAGGATCCCTTATTTTGTTATCAACTCCTCTTCTTTAAGTTTTGAAATCAAACTTTTGAATTAAATTGAATAACAAATAAAAAATTCTAGTATAAAGCTTTCACCTGTAGATATTAAAAAGATAATAAAGTTAATAATGTGCTGTTAATACATTTATATATAGTTTCTTAAGATATTAAACTGAGACAAGTAATAATATAAAACGTTAGTTTTTTGGAGATTCTAATTTTACCATTTCTATCAATTTAAAATTCAACTGGAGCATGGCTCTCAAATTTCTGGTTTATAATAGTATATTTTACATCAAAATTTATTTTTTTTGTCATTTTCGTTTTTTATTTTTTTATTTTAATATCACTTTTCCAGACATTTAAATGTACATTGGTGCCATAACCCTAAGATTGAAGTTAGTATTATACATATATGTACACATATACTACACAACTAATATAAAGTAAATAGAAAAGTTCAGTTATAAGTAAAATAATATGCAATTACGGTAATTAGTTACCCTTGGCAAATTGTGTTAATTACGTTAAAAACATGAAATTTATAGTTTTTTAAAACTGATAAATGTATATATAATGAAATACATAATATATATATGTTTATATCATATAATAATCAATATATGTATCTACTACTTATATAAATATATGTATATATGTTATAGTATAAGATATATATATATATATTATGTATTTAATATATATATAATATATAAATGAAATAAATAATTCCTTAGATAAGATCAAAAGAGATACAATTACACAAATGCAAATAATGTTATGTATACGAGTACATATAATACATATAGATATATATATATATAGATATTTACACATATAGATAAATAAATGAACCAAAAAAAACTGCATTAAAATATATTTTGGTAAGTTTTTTTTTTTCTCTCAAATTTTTCGAAAATAAAAATAAAATTCTTATCCTTTTGGCAATATTGTCGAAAATAATATAATATAATATATTATACATATATAATTTTTTTTTTACCGACCGCATACATTAATGTAAAGGTAGGTATTGTTTTCATACTAAAAATTTGTACCCGAGATTTTCGCAAAAATGCACTACTCCGGTGTGGAGAAGGCTGTAAAAAAATTTTCAGCGTGATGTCCGTTTGAAATTTTTTGAAATTTCATATTTAAGGTTATAACGTAAATATCTCGGATTGATAAGCTTTTGGAGCAAATCGGACAACCGCAAATGGTAGTTTACAAGTGTACTTTTTAAGTTTTTTACGAATATTTCGTAACAGAAAAATTTTATGAGAAAAATTATTAAAAAAAAGTTGTTACACAAGTAAAGAGCAACAACTTTGCCAAAGAACATTTTTTGATCTGACCAACTTTAAAGTTTTTTTAATTTTTTTTCTAAGTCCAAAAGTTCATATTATATACACTCCATATGAATTTATATGAACAATTTTTTTTTGTTTTTTTTTATATTCCTAAAAATTTATATACATAATATGTACTTGTATCTATGCATATTATTCTTTTGTTGATGACATAAAATTAAAACGGTAAAATATTTGTTAGCAGATTCAATATTAATCTTATGTTTGTTTTGTTGTTTACAGTTTTTATTATTTTTTACTTTTAATATTTTTGAATGAAAAAAAAATCATGTACCTACATTACATAATAATGGAAATGGATGTATGAATGAATGCACATACATACATATGTAAATACATATATTTTTACGATTTCATTGCTTATTATTGTTATCGAATAAAACAAAATGTTGTTAAATTATTAGAAGTTATTTTGCTTTGATATAAAATTATTATTATAAAAAAAATCTATAAATTTTGGTATTGTACTTTTCGGGTAGGGGCGGTCGGTCCTGTGGTGGAGACAGCTGATTTTTTTTATTTTGTATTTCAATATCCATTATACATCTATATAATATTATTATATATATTAGTTTACATATTATAATATTTTTATTTTAACTATCATGTTATATTCTAAAATAAATTGTTTTATGTAAGTGTAAAATATTTTAAAAATAATTTAACTTTTGTTTTATAAAAACAAAACAAAAAAAAAAAATTTTATTTTTTAAGTGAAATAATTTTATATTATCCAAAAATATCCTTTTTTTTTATTTATTTATTTTTTTTTTTTTTGCGATCATTTTTTATATACATTTCATATACTTTGTATCTACTAGCTATTGTTATATTTTCTGGACATTTTATAGAAAAAAAAACAAAAAAAAAAAGAAAAGGAAAAGGAAAACAAGACTTTTATTTAAAATGACATAAATTTAATTTTGAACTGCTCTATAGATAAAAATTGCATTTTTTTTTTATGGATTAAAACACTTTTGTATTTAAAAATAAAAATAAAAAAATAAATAAAACACTTTGTATTTAAATATAAAAAACAAAAAAAAAAAAAAATTTTATTAATTACAATTTTAGAACAGAAGTCAAATTTTAAATGTAAATTCTATAAATTTATTTGTTGTATTGTTGTAGAAAGAAAGAAAAGGATTCAATACCTATATCTACATTATGTTGTTTAAATATAAGGAAATAATTTTCATTTAATCTTTCTTCACATATCAATTTCTTTATAATCAAACTAAGAAAAGGAAAGAACAATTATAGGTAGAGGGATTTTTATGATTCAAAAGGTATTTGTATGGTATTTTGGAAAAATTATAAAATTTTTTTGTATGTTATTTAAAAGTGTTATTTTTTCTAAAAAAAAAAAAAAATCTCTTGTTATAGTTTTCTTCTGTTGCATAATGAGGAGGGGTGGGGGTGTTTACGGATGTTTACAACGTTTCCAAAACAGCTGAGAACAAAGAATAATATCATAAAAAGAGTAACACTTCAACTGTAGCCTTGTACAGTTCTCCAAAGTTGTAAAAAAAAAATCTATATTTAAATAAGGAGCACCCCAGTTGGGCTTAATCAATTTCTCAAAAAGATATTTGATACAATTACAAAAATATCATTTAAAAAAATATATGACAAATTTCCATTTTCTAAAATGATTTTCGTGAATTTTTTTAACATGATAAAATTTTCTAAATTATTGTTGTATTCTTCTCTGTTGGATGCTTTTTGTAATAGTTTGGCGATTGTTCTCAACCCTTTCCAGTTTCTGATATTACGAAGCCAAGATATTTCTTTTCTACCTACACCACGTCTGCCTTCAATTTTGCCTTGGATTATAAGTTGTAGAATTTCATATATATTGTTGCGCATGATGTGTCCAAGGTATGCAGATTTACGACGCTTAATATTTTGTAATAGCTCGCGTTCAGTTTGTAATCTGTGCAGAACTTCGGTATTATTCACTCTATCGACCCACGATATTTTTAAAATTCGTCTAAAGGTCCACATTAAAAAAGCCTTGATCTTATTCATATCTTCTATCTTCAACGTCCAAGTCTCCATGCAGTACAAAAAAACTGACCAGACGTAATATTTTACGAGTCTTATCGAGACTGAGATCAAATTCTCTATTGCACAAAATGTTTTTATATCTGCAGAAGGCCTCACGTGCCATTTCTATTCTACATTTGATCTCAGATGATGTTCTCCATTATTCTTCTAACCAATATCCTAGATATTTGAAACGGGTGACTCGTTCAACGTCTAAACCATTTAGCGTTAATTTAGTAGTATTACCATAGGTATTTCTTCTGCTTACTATCATGAACTTGGTTTTACTTGTATTTATATTAAGGCCAAATAATTTACTATGGTGATTGACTTTTTGCAGCAATAACTGAAGATCTTGTATATTATCCGATAGAAGAGTTGTATCGTCGGCGTATCTTATGTTGTTGATAGTGATGCCATTAACTTTTATACCTTCTTCTCTATTACTGATTGCTTCTCGAAAAATAAATTCTGAATAGCAATTGAAGAGCAATGGTGACAATATGCAGCCCTGCCGAACTCCTCTCTAGATTTCAATTTCGTTTGTTATAATATTACCCATGCGAATTTCAGAAGTTTGGTGCCAATATAGATTCTGAATACACTTAATATCCTTTTCATCTATGTTTGAAAGTTTTAGAATATCGATCAATTTGTTATGTTGCACTTTGTCAAAAGCTTTTTTGTAATCGATGAAACATAGAAAAACATCTTTCTGTACGTCTCTGCAATTTTGTACCAGAATTTGAATGGCAAAAAGAGCTTCTCTGTTACCCATACCATTTCTGAAGCCAAATTACGTGTTACCCATATGTAGTTCTAGCTGTTTGTACAGTCGATTGTGTAATATTTTAAGAAAAATTTTTACTGTGTAACCCATCAAACTAATTATTCTGTATTCATTGCAAGTTGTGGCATTACTCTTCTTCAGGTTATAAAGATGGATTTAAGCCAATCTAGAGGGGAGATACCTGTGTCATATATTTGATTAAATATCCGCTCGAAAATTTTAATATTTTGTTCATCGATTAGTTTCACTATTTCGGCTGAAAAAAATTTTAAGGTCCCTAATTAGATTACAAATTTTAAAAATTTTAGCGATACATAAATATTATTTAAGTTTCGAAAGAAATGGAAACTTAAAAGGTTGACGTACCTATCTATAAAATTTTGTCTAGAAGCGTTTAGAAATTAAAGTAGATTTGACAGAAATATGTTTTAAACGACATACGAAACTTAAAAAATTGAAGGTATTTCAATTATTTAAGTTCGTTAGATTCTAACCAAATCAATAAAATAAGTTTATAAAAAAGTGTGAGATATATAATATGTATCAAACTTTGAAGTCTAACCGCCTGTGTAACAAAATTTCCAAATTTTTGATGTAAAAATAACCACAAAGTCTATATAATACATTTTTATTACCACTTTAAAAATATTATAAATATAAAATCTTTAAAAATCCTTGCTTATACCTTGTTTCATAATATAAATACCTTAATACTGATGCAGAGTCAAAAGTCCCATAGCCAAAAGTAAGTTCAAAAAAAAAAAATCATATGGGGCTTCTGGCTTATCGAAGTAAGTCAGAAGTCCCAATTTTGTTTTTATAATGATAATAATTGATAATTAATAACAATCGTTTAGACTAAACTTTAGTTTATGCCCCAGCCAACTATAAAATAAAATACATTTATTTTCCATATTTCGGCAAGTTTAGATATATACAAATATATGTATATATATATACATATATCTATTGAAAGGCATTTTATGTCCGTTGCGAAATCAGATTTGCCTCTTTTTCCAGAATACTCGTATATGTGTATGTATTTCTGAGATTCTGAATTACGAGCGAATTTAGAATTAAAAATTTGTATATAGGTACATTCTGCGAAAAGTGTATAACCCTTATTTTTTAGCCAACTTTAAAATCCCTCCTAATTCAGAATCTCGTTATACATATATGTACATATTCTGGAAAAGGCGTATAACCCTTATTTTGTGAGCAACTGTAAAATATTTCCCAATTCCTTTATATAACAGAATAAGGGAAACTCTGATTTTATAGCCTACTCTAAAATCTCTCTTAATTCAGAATCTCACATATACATTCGAAAGAATATGTATATATAAATGAATTAGGAGGGATTTTAGAGTTGGTTACGAAATCAGGGCTATATTCCTTTTCCAAATTTTTTTTCAAATATATGTGTATGCAATATTCTGAATTAGGAAGAATTTTAAAGTTGGATTAAAAACCAGTATAAATCTTTACAAAATATTTATATATATATGCATAAGCGCGATTCTGAATTAGAAGGGTTTTAGAAGTGGATCGAAAATCAGGGTTATTCGCCTTTTGCAGAATATTTATATGATATTATAATATACGAGATTCTGAATTAGGAAGGATTTGAGAGTTGGTTACAAAATCATGGTTGCACTACTTTTTCAGAATATGTATATACATGTATATATATATATATATATATATATATATATATATATATATATATATATATATATATATATATATGTACCTATATATAATTTATCTATATGGCAAATTTTGTTTTTTGTTGGCAAAATTATTTTCTATTTCAATGGGAATTTTGACTCACTTTAGTGAGACCATTAAATAAAAGCGAGAAGTCCCATTGGGATTTCTATTCTTAACACTGTGACAAAAGTCTCAATGGGACTTTTAACCATGGGACTTTTGACCCTGCATCCTTAATATTATTTACATCCGATATATTGTTAAATTAAAGCCATTATTTTTAAGGAGAAAAATTACCTTACCTATTACACAAACTTGTTTACGTGGCAACTATTATTTATTTATAGTATCAGCTTCATAAATATTTCAATATTGTGTTTTTAGCTAAAAATATCAATTTTGGTTTCAGACCTTTCAAATGAATAACATAACTAAAATATAAAATATACATTTTTAAAGATGCACCTCTAAGTTATTGCAACAACAAAAAAAATTAGTACAAAAGCGTAATAAAATTAAATATCACAACCATCAACTGCCAAATTTTGTATTTTTTTTTAAAAATTGGTTATAATTTTAATCATTTAAATTGTTTAAAAATATATAGCTTCATTATTTATTAATATGGTGAACCTTAACATTATACTGATTTTATTAAATTATGCGATAAAACTTAAACTGACCGATAGTTTGAGTCAATCCAAGCACTATTTTAGTTCACATATTATATAATATTGCAATATTGCATATATTATGATATTAGATCTAAATGTTGATATCCTCTTACAAATTACATAGGTTTTATTAAATACTTACATAATATATAATAATAAATTTATTGTTAAAAAAAATAATTTTTTAGAAAACTTTTAAAACTTTGCATAAATTTTAAATCAAGTTACAAGTAGAAATCATAAACGCGTGGTCAATGGAATTTTGCTAAACACAATCTAATCGATGAAATTGTTTTATAATCTACTTAATGAAATGAAATTCTTAAACAAAAACTTTCTTAAAATAATACAATAATTTTGTTTCAATCCACCCATCCATCAAAAATAAATGAATATCTAATATAATATTGGGCCTTCATAATGGACATTCCCCAAGTCCTTATACTATAAAAATGCGATGTTTTATTATTAAAAAATTATTAACGAATGTCACTTTGAAAGTCAATTTTATTCTTTTAGCAAAACTTAAATTTTGTTTTTTTTAAGTTCTATAGTCATATTAAAATCAGAATATATTTATGAAATTTTCATTTTGAAACAAACATTTTAGTAAAGTATTTAAAAAGGTTTGTTATGTTGTTATTTTGTTATTATAAATAAATTGTCAGTCGATGGAATTATTTCATTACGTCTTTAAAAATTCCAAAAATTTAAATATTTTTATAACATTTTAAAGTCGTTTAAAAATGTACATATATAGTAGTGCATGAAACTACACCCTACATTAAAATAAAAAATCTTGCTGGAAATCTTCATGGACCACATAGAAAAAAATAATACTTTTTAACTAAACCTCTTGCAAGCCGAACGTCGACGGCTAATAAATATTTTATAGATGATTGCAAAATCAGTTTTATTTGCTCGTTAAAATCCATTTTTTAAATATTTTCTAATTCAGAACATTGGCGTAATACGAATATATAAATACTACCGAAAAAGGAAATTTCCTGATTTTGAATTCAACTCTCAAATCCCTACTAACTTAGAATTTAGTATTTGTATAATGCATATATCCAGGTTTATATATCCATATTTATATTATGGAAAAGGGAAATTTTTAAAAATTGAGATTTTTTTGAGGAAAAAATTCAAATTCGGGATTTTTTTTTTCGGTAATTTAATTTACCTACAATATACACATATAATAGATATATATTTGTGCTTTTTCCAGTAATTTTACAAAAAATTAAATTTAACTTATAGTTCGTTTGATGAAGCTTATGTATGACTCAAACAAAATGGTCATAAATTCAAAATTCTTATATCAAATTGATCATAAGTCCCATGAATATTTTGTCTTCTTTTAAAGGAACAATAAATCAATTTCAAATTGTACTTTACTTAAATCCATAACTGTACTTAAATCCATTTAAGAAGACATAATCTACAAGTAACTTATTTCCGTGGAAGATAAGTCATCGTCCCAAATATTTATATTTATATAGAAAAAAAAAAAAAAAAATAATTTCCAATATATGTTAAAAATCTTAAAATTTAATATTACAATTTCTACCTATACAATATAATCTATTATTTTATTGGAAAAACTGCCACTTTTCTTATTAAAATTAACTTTAAATTATTGCAATATCTAAAGATAGCATATTTTAAAAATAAACTTTAAAAATCTATAAGTAGATACTTAAAGTTAAAATGTTTCTGTTAAAATAAAGTCAACTTTAAGAAAATTTTATTGTTAAAGCCCATTAGATTTTTTTTTTTTTTAATTTTTTTCGACTTTATAAAAAATAAAATTTATATTTTGGAAAATATTAGAAGCCCTTTTTGAATAAATAAATACCTCCGCATTTATATTATAAATTCATTATATTGAAATGGGATTTAAAATGTTGATGACTTAAATGTTTATTATATATTACATAATTATACATATTATATATATACATATATAATTAAAGAGGAAGTAATTCTCAATGGAGCAAGTTAAAAAAAATGTTTTTTGTTTTTTGTTTTGATTTTTGTTTTTTTTTTTTTTTTAAATTATTACTTCTAAATTTAATTTAAAAGTTTTTCGAATTATTTCAAAATCAATAATACCTTGAAATCACGATACTTTTGTAAAAAATATTAAAACAATAATTTGTTTTCGTTTTTTTTGTTTTTTTAAATTCAATACTCAAGTTAACAAAAAATAACATATAAAAAATGCCTGAAAAACGAAAAGAAATAAAAGAAAATTTAAATTCTTGAAAAATTTTCGAAGCCATTGCTTTTTAAATAACTTTTTTTTTTTCTTGTTGATGAATTTGATTTGATAATGATGATGTTGATGATGATAAATTCCTTTGTTTTCTTTTGTTCCTAACGCTATTGTTGTTGTTTCCTATATATATTTATTTCTTAATTATATCTGATTACTTTATACTTCAATCCTATTATTGAATAATTTTTTTGTTTTGTTTTTTATTTTTTTTTACATAATATAACTTGGAAAACAAAAAATTTTTTTTTCTTTAAAGCCGATAAAAAAAAAGTCCTTTTGAAATGGTAACAATTTTCATTAAAAAAAAAAATATATTTAATATTTATGTTTATTTAACTTTAAAAGGAAAATTACTCAATCTTTTTATTTATTTTTTTTATTTTTTTTTGTTTTTTTTTTTTTTCTCATCTCATAACTTTTCTCATCATGAATATTTTTATGTTTTGATTGTTCATTATTCAAAAATATTATGTATTGTCTACCTGGGATAATTTTATTTTCCCTTATAAAAATATTATGAGAGAAAGAGACACGAAATAACAATCAAAAAGTAGACAGTTACAGTATACTTATTTTCAATAAATTTTTGTTTTTGTTTTTTTTTTATATTTTTTTTTTTTTTTTATATTTGTTGAAAATCCTCACTGTGACTATTAGTTTATTTTTGATAATTGCTAGAACTGGTGAAAAAACGTGACTTGTATTTAAAAAAATTACAAACAAAACATGAGAATATTAAAATTTTCTAATTTTAACTAACCATCATAGAACGAGTAAAAGAGACAAATGGATAGATGATTGCATAGGAAAAGAAATGAGTAAAAAAAAAAAGGAAGGAACCGGAAAAAAAAAACAATAAGAAAAAAGAAAAAAACACTTAGCATACTAACTTTTTTCTTATATTTTTTTTTTTTAGAAAATTTACTTTTAAAAGAAAAATTAAAACCGAATGTACAATTTTTGAAGGTGTTGCAAATTGTCAAAATAAATATTAAAATATAGGGTACCATTTATTAAGTAGTTCAAAAATGTGATTGAAAAATTTATGTGAAAGGATTGATATTATATAGTACGTATATACTTATTTAAATCAAAAATTTTTTATTGATGAAGGTTGAGATAACGCGTACTTTAGACTCTAGATAGTACATACGAGAAAAGGAAATGACTGTGTAAGTTTCTTGCCACATTTATATGGATCAGTTACATAACATTAGGAACAGTTTACATAACTAAATGTATAAAAGTAATTATTAAAATGATAAACAGACTGTCTTCTATTACAAATTGGTTATATTTTTCAATTAAATTTTTTAAAGTTTGTCAATAAAAGAAAAGAAAACCGAAAATAATAGGTATATGTTTTTGATATCTAATCATATTAATAAATTCTGAAACAAAAATAAAAGGATTCACAGAATATGTAATAGCTAATTTTTTTTAAATATAAATTTATTAAAACATATTAAAGGGAGTGGCCTTGCTGGGATAGTGAGTAAGAGCGTATAAAATAGGCTGTAAACATCGACGGAGTGTGTGTTCGAATGCCATACACGTCGTAAGAGTTATTCTGCCTTACGACATTTTCAGCCACGCCTGAAAAGGAAAGGCTGTGTAATTTTCTGTTCACGTTTATGTGGCAGAGAAATGCACTAAAAATAAAAATATATATATATTAAAGGAAAAATGGTTTACCCATCTCTTTTATTTTAGTTAAAAGAATGTAAATGTTTGAATTCAAATCGTATGACAATTAGAGAAAAGCTGATTTGTATTTTAGAATAGAAGTATAGGAGAAATTTGAATCAATAGAACAAAAAATTAAGGAAGAAAATGGCATGGAATGTAAATGTATTATAACCATTTACAACGTACAGAGAAAATATCTACTAAAATGATAAACTGACACCTAATGATATCAAATTCTGTCTTCGAAAAAAAAAAATATTAAGAAGCAGTGTAGCAATATAACAATAACTCTCCATAACAATTAAATAGGTTTTATTTAAAATGGAATTTCGTTACAAAAAAAAGAAAATTTCGATATTTTTTGTTTGTTTATATTACTTGATTCCATTTTATATAGACACAGCCAAGTGGCGGATACTGCAAGGTACACCGAAGTAGAGAATTCTTTTACTTTCGATATACGCTTAAATAAATTTTG
Source organism: Poecilobothrus nobilitatus (assembly GCA_947095535.1). NCBI lineage: Eukaryota > Metazoa > Arthropoda > Insecta > Diptera > Dolichopodidae > Poecilobothrus > Poecilobothrus nobilitatus. The sequence continues at coordinate 299,928,295 of OX352772.1, read as the reverse complement.
ATTTAAAAAGAAATTCGATTTTAAAGAAAATTTTATTTTTAATCTATTAAATTGAATATTAAAATTATCTGATTTTTATCAATTTAATTCTCTTGTGTTATTTTTCATATAGTCAGACAAAATAAATTGATTTAGTTAAAAGAATTTATTTTTCAAGTTGCATTTAAATTTTATAAAAATATGTACGTGCATTTTGAAAAAATACAAAACTTTCTACTCAAACAGGTAACAATTTAAGATATCTATAACACCTTACAAAATACATTCATTTCCAGTTCATGATTTCTTTTAAACTTCTTTAAAAGAATAAATTTTTGTTTCTGAGTTTTTTTTTTTTAAACTTTTTTCTTTTTTTACTAAATAATTTTTTTTTTGTTGTCTATTATTTTGTACTTAAAGATTGTTTTAAAAATTTTTCAATATTCTTTCCTGTCAACAAAATCTTTTGTCCTTATTTCTAATAATTTTCTTGTTTCTGTTTTTGTTTCTTGTCTTTTTCTTATTTATTTATTTTCATTCTTTTTCTTATTTTTTTTTTCTTTTTTTTTTTTTTTGTGTCATTTTTCGTTATGTTCTTACATGAATATTTTCATGTTATTTTTGATGATGATGAAAGTTAAACAAGGTCCTTTCAATAATAATTTTTTTTTTTTTTTATCCAAAAGTATATGTCTATATTTATATCGGAATCAAAATTTAGGATTAGGGGAAGCTGTTACAAACAAAACAGAGGAGATTTCTATAAATATATAATAAATATTACATATTATATAGTAATGAAAAGACGTAGAAGAATAAAACAAGACTGGGCTAAACAGAACACGGGGTTTAAACAAAACACAGTGCAGAGTAAAAAAAGAAAATTATTTTTAAAATATAAAAATAAAATCCTTGAATTGTGTTTTTTGATGAAAATGTGATGCAAATGAAATTAATGAAAAAAAAGAACAGAAAACAAAAATACATAAAAACTAAAAAAAAAAAAACAAAAAAAAATTTTAAGTTTAAAAAATTATTAAATGCTCATAATATTTAAAATAAATGTTTTTTTTTTTCTTTTTGCTTTCTTTCTCTTTTTCTTTTAGTAATTGAATTTTAAGATTTTTCTTTAAAGACACGTTTACAAATTGATTGACATCAGATTTGACAGGAAAAATTTTCTCTTCATTATTTAATAAATTAATTTCTTTTTTTTTCTTTCTCCCTCTCATTCTCTTTCACTCTCTCTCACAGATTTATCTTTGATTAAAGTCGGAATTCAACCTTAATTTTTTAACGTGAACATAATTCAAAAATAAATAAATGTTATTTAAAAAACAAAAAAAAAAAGAAAAAATAATATTTAAGTGTTGCTTAGAAAAAATAAAATACAATAAAAGGTGAATTCTGACATATAATTAAATTACTTTAAATATAAATTTAAAAGAAGTTGAAAAGATTTAAAAATTATAAAAAAAAAAAAATGAATATTGTTGGTTGTAGTAAAATACATTATATTTTATTGTTATTATAATATAGGTATATAATTTATCTATGTATATATTATGTATAAAGTGTATTTAGTAGATTTCAAACAAAATTTATAGTTAAGAATTATTTCTGAGATTTTTTTTTATATTTACCTACTGTGTTTTTTTTTTTGTTCTGCTTGCAGCAATTGAAGACAAAGTAAGATTTGAAGAGAATATTTTAGTAAAATGAAAACTATGACCTTTAGACCTGAACTCTATTTTTTTTAAAATTACCAACCAAAATTAACTAATTTCTCTTAAAGACTTTCCATACATTTTAAAGAAATCCTATATGAAATCCTGTATACCTAATTATAAAAATAAGTGTTACCACATGTAAAAAATCAGCTTTCTCTACCACAGGACCGACAGCTATTATACGAAAAGTACAAAGCCAAAATTCATAGATTTTTTACTTAATAATTTACATATATCAAAGCAAAATAACTTCTAATAATTTAACATAATTTTTTTTTATTCAATAACAATAAAAAGCAATGAAATCGTAAAAATATATGAAAATTCATTAATACATCCATTTACATATGTACTTATTTATGTAAATTTTTTTTTTCATTGCAAACTAGGAAGAATACAGTTAGTTGCATTTGTCAACTCTAAAATACGCGTACGAATCCGTTATTATGTCTATCACTCTGTTTATAATAATATCTTTTTAATTTTTCATTATTTTAAAATAATTTGATAAATTAAAGGTCATAAAATTTATTTTCGTTTTTATAAATATGTAAGTTTATTAAATATATTACTTCTCATTTCTCAAAAATAAAAAAATATGCATAGGTAATATGTTACGGTTATACATATACCAAATAAAAAGTTAATCTCTCCCAATGTAAATTCGAACATACATATTATTATGTATATGTACATATTATCACCTAAACAAAACTGTAAAAACTTTACTACAAATTAATACTAAACTTGTATTTTATGCTTACTACAATACTACAATGTAACAAATTTTTCTTATATTATAATATTAATATGTATAATACATTATGCTAAATATTATCATTATATACATATTATTATGTACATGTTACATAATCATTGTGTACATCGCTTTTTATACCCGTATGAACTATGTTCAAGGGTGTAATAAATTTGCCATTACGTTTGTAACACCTTAAAGGAGTCGAACTAGATATAGTGTCAAACGTATGGATCGGCTCAGAATCAGCTCAGGCTCAGAATTCTGAGTCGGTTAAGCCATGAACGTCCGTCCGCCCGTCCGCACGATAACTCAAAAAATAAAGGAGCTAGGAGGCTGAAATTTTTTTACGTCGCTTTTGCAAAACTGTTAGTTTTGCTATTTAAATCCAGTATTTTCGACCGCCGGGTTCGAGTAGCTGCCATACAATTTATTTCTTTATATGGAAATAACTCAGTATCTATTCAAGCTATGTATCTGAAATTTTGCAAATGGTGATCAAGTTTTATGGCAACAACTTTTGTAAAATTTGGTTTTGCTTGTGCAATAGATTCGGGTAGCTGTCATACAACTCCACAATTTACATATATATATATCTGTAGTTAACGTCGATACTAAAACATCTGAAAGGTTTTAAATAATGATTAAGTTTTACAGAAACAGGATACATTGCGTTGATACGGGTATCACAGAGATAACACAGTCTACTTTACTGCACTCTTCCTCTTTTTTTTTTTTAAATATTTCATTCATTAATTTTTTTATAAATAAACAAAATATGTTTAACCATATACGCAGCTATATTTATATCTACAGACGTATTAGTATATATATGGCATACAAATTATTGTGTATGTAATTGACAATTATTGTGTATGACACAAAAATATAATTAAATATAACACAATACATAACACAATACGTATTAATAATATGCATATACACTAATCATAATATTATAAATAAGTTTTTAAGCAACCGTTATATTGTTTATTTACTTAATTTTTTTCTATTAAGAAACGCAAAAAAACTTATATAAATTCTCGTTATTCAGAAGTTTTGTATGAAAAATTAAAATTTTGTATCAAAAATTAAAATTTGTTAAAAAAAAGTGAAAAAGTTTGTTGTTTGAGAGCTACCCGAAGTTTTAGTCGGATCTCAACCAAAAATAATAGGGAACCTACAAATTGATTCAAGAATATTTTGTGTTGATTTCAATACTCCAGCTTTCTTACTTTTTGAATTAGCGTGCCGACGGACGGACGGACAGACGGACGCTTTGAATTTGATTCTGATCCGATCCATACCTTTGAAGGTATATCTAGTTTATTTATTTCAAGGTGTTACAAACGGAGGAGTAATTTTATTATACCCGACACTTATCGTGTGGCCTACGGGTATAAATATTAGAAGTAAAAACAAGGAAGAATACAGTTGTCTTTGTCAACTCTTAGATACCCTTACGAATGCATTTACGTCAAAACCTTAAATATGAAATTTCAAAAAATTCCGTTAAGTCGTTTAGGCTGTACACACGTACTCACAGAAATACACACACACACACACACATCACGCTAAAAAAAATTTTGCAGCGGAGTAGTGTATATTTGCCAAAACCTCGGGTCCAAATTTTTAGTATGAAAATAATTGTATGCAGTCGGTAAATGCGGTCATATAATGTTGAAGCTTTAAGTTTTGCATTTTTCTTTGAAAAAAATTTGTACAGGTGCCTAAGTTAGAATTAGTGTCTAAAAATAGAGAATTTAAAATGTTTCTACCTACCTACCTAATAGCTCTCACACAGCTCCTAATAGCTTCTAGCATACTAATTTTGAAAAATATTTTTTAGCTAAATCCATAATTGATAGCCTGTATCTAAAAACGTTTCAGATAGTGATACAAGCAAAATCTTGTAAAATTTTGTTTTTACATAACGGTAAATTTAAATACTAAATTGCAAAACATTGTATAATTTTGATATATAAGTTTTATAAATCAGCTAAATACATACCTTGTTGATACCTTAGATTTAAAAAAATGTTAAGTAGAATCCTCTTAGATACTATAAAGATTTTAATATTAGAGCTTCAAACTTTAAGAAACTGTTAGAGAAACTGTTGGTAACGATTAGCAAGAATAATTCTTTTCAGAGACACCTATTATTAGTTAAACTTCTGTAATTGGATAGTTTTAGGTCCACAGTTAAAACTTCATTGTTCTATCTATCTTAAACATTGTATGAGTTTTTGTGAATAGATTGGCGTGATTGGACTGACGAACAAAGTGGAACTAAAAAGCTAATTTTCCATTTTTTTTTTGAAAAATATGCTAACAATGAATTATTATTAGGGAAAAAATACATAGCTACGTCCTATCTTATTTAGACGAAATTAAAACCACTCATGTAAATAATTTTTAAATAAATTTACAAATATTTGCAACATTGAAAAATAAATCTAAATTTTCGTTTTTAAAATGACGAAACAATAAAACTAACATAATAATTTATAATAAAATTGTAACATTGTAACAAGTTGTGAACTTTAAACAAAATATAATCAAATATTTTGGTCAGACTAACAATTTTTTAAAAAATGTTTATATACAAACTGGAATAACAAATCTTTTACTTAAAATAATCTTAATAAAATTGAAGGATTTCGGCTATTTTCACTTTAGTTTTCTATAAAGTTTCAATTTTTATAGTAACTATTTTCATTGTGATATTTTATTCAATATTTAAAGATATTTTAAATTTAAAAAAAGACTTAGGATTATAATTAAAAACATTTTTTTTTCTATTTAACCTATTATTAAAAAAAAAAAATTTTTTTTATTATTATTTGGTCTTTGCATTTTTTTTTATTTAATGTATTTATATTCTATTTGTTTTAATTAAAAATTAATTAGTTTTTATTGTACATAAAATGAGATACATCAATTCCAGATCATTGTTTTAGATTATTCCATAAAATAGGATGTCCAATCCTTATAATTTATTATATCTAATATTTAATTCACTAGACATTATGGTTTAACATAAATGAGTACTGATTAAAAAAAAAAAAAAAAAGACTTTCGAATTCATTAAAATAATTTATTCAATAAATTTTATTAATTTTTTATTTTTGTTTTTTAATCGTTTATCAGACCTACAGCTTACATATATTCTTATATCCTTTTCTCTTCATTCACTCAAGCTTTTAAATATTGTAAAAGCCATGCATTGAAATAACCAAAATATATTATATTAATTTAATATTCACCCTGTCTCCAAAACTAAATTCTATTAAATGACCTAACATCGATTTAACATTGAAATAAGTCACATATTTGAAAGAACCCAATATTTTAAAATCAATTCTTAATCACAGCAGGTGACCCAATATTCAGACGGGTTCAATATTAGAGCAAACAAGAGCAAAAACGTAAAAAAAAACTAAAAAAATAAATGAAAAAAAAAAAAAAATTGAATGAGAAAATGTAGACTGAAATAAGAATATTAAAAAAAAAGGATCTGAGGCAAAAATTTTTAGAATGTTAGAGAGGGTATGAAAATTATTTACTAAAAGAAAAATAAGGGAAAACAATTTAATTGAAAAGACACTGTTGGAATAAGTAATCAATTTTTACTAAATTTTTTTCGATTAAGGGTTCCTTTATTATTATTATTGTTTTTTCTTAGTTTTTTTTTTTTTTTGTTCCTTAACCAATATGCCAATCTAATTGAATAGTCCCTTCAATAAATGCTCAATAAAAGGCCGACCTTATGGTCCATTGGAATTAATATGGAAACAACAATAGATTATTAGAACACAAAAAAAAAAAAAAACAACAAAAAAAAAAAGCAACAAATATGGATGTTGGTGTTGTGGCCTCTGTTGAACTTAAAGAAAATTTCATAATTAAAAATAACAACAAAATTATAAGAAAAAAAAAAGAAAACTGAAAAGAAAAATAAAATAAAATCAAATGAAAAACTAAAAAGAAAATGAAACAAAAATTGAAAAAAAAGGAAAGCAAATACAAAGGAAAATATTTAAAGGACGACTATGTTTTTTTTTTTTTTTGCTTGCTTACAATAAATAGTACATATGTTTTGATAACGGTCACCTAAATTTGTTTCATTGTTACGACTACCGACGAGTTGATTATTATTTGATTTTTATTTTAAAAGTGTTTGTTTTTGTTGTTTTTTTTTTTATTATTACTAGAAGGGATTCGTAGATATTTATAAAATTGAGACATAATACATTTTCGGAAATTTTTATTGGTCCTTCAATAACTTGACAACTAAAAAATTGTAGACTTTCAAAACGGCAAGCAAGGAGAAAGTAGAAGCAATCGAAGGATTAAGGTATCATTTTATTTCTTTTTTAATTTTCAATTATTTTGGATATCGGGGTAATTAAAAGCAGTCATTGGGTTCAAAAAAAAAAAAACAAAACAAAACAAAATAAAAATATCAAATTAAATATAGGAATGGCCAACCTTAAATATTTGTTTTTTAAAATGAATTTTATTTTATATTAATATTATTTAGTTAGATATATATATATATATATATATATATAAAAAGAGAAAGAGAAAGAAAATAAAGAGGTTAAAAGGTCATAAAAATGTAATAAGGTTCCATTTTTTATTTTTATTTTTTTTTTTGGTAAAAGTTTTTATTTTCTTTTTGATTTCGAAGAATGTATCTATAGAATAAAAAAGCTGTTTCAATCATTAACTTAATTTTGTAGAAATTAAAATAAATAATAAAATTTAATGTTTGAAGGGTAAGTAGATAGGATAGGATAGGGTAGGATTATTTTAAATATATAATGAAGTCGTAAACGATTTAATTTGCTTAAATGCTTATATATATATATTTTTTTTTTTTTTAAATTTGAAGGTTAAATACACAGATAACTTTAAGATTATTTAAATTTATTTATCACCGTAAAACATTTATCTACTAAAAATTAATTTGTGTTATTTGTTATAAATCAAAAAGAGTTTATAAATAACCAAATATATATAAAAGATTTTATAAATAACCAAATATAAAAGATTTATTTTGAGTTAGAATTTAGTTTCTGTTATTTTAGTTTTCATTGCACTTGCAACTCTTGATATTGTATGAAAAACTTAACAAAGAAACACATATTTTGTGTTGTTTCACTAAAAATTATGAAAATATAGATAAGGAAATAAGTTTCTTGATTAAGTTAATAGCATATGTGCTGAGTTCTATATAATTGTTGGGCATATATGCAAGAATGTACTATATACAAAACGCACGAAAAGTTTGTTATTTTTATTCCAATCACTTAGGAAAGTATTTTTTTACAGACAGAATTTTTATACTTATTAATTTTATAAAACAAAATGATGCACTTAAATAACAAAATGTGTGTTTGCCCATCACGATCCGTTTATCAACTGCGATCTCTTGAAAATTAATTACAATGGAACTTTCGTAACTCGAATCCGCAAGGGTAATGATACATTTCTTCGAGTTAGGGAGATTTTGAATTAAAGAAACAAAAGAAAAATAGAACTATCCTACATTTGATTAAAAAAGTGCAATTATATTCCAATTTTGTCAATATCTATAATCAAACTAATACATGTATGTATGTGCATACATAAAACTATATCAATTGACATTTACATAATTTTATTAAGTTGCAGTTTTGAATGTTTTCGTTAAAAATATTTATAACATTTTAATAGCATGCACTCATTCTAGCGACAAAATAAAAAAAAATTTAATTTTGTAGTAAAATTTCGTAAATTTGATAGCTACACCTATGCTTTTTACTTCAACATTCGTTTACTGTAAGTTCGAGTAATGGAAATTTTTTTAGAACATAATTAGAACTTGAAGGTTCAAGAGAAAACAAATGTAGTTCAAGTTAAAGAAGATTTCGGCTTAGAGAAGTTTGAGTTAGAGAAGCTACATTGTATTTCATTAGGTCAGCAAATGTAGTTCGAGTTAATGAAGTTTTCGGCTTATAGAAGTTTGAGTTAGAGAAGTTCCACTGTATTTATTTATTTATTTATATCACAAAACATACAGGATAATGAAATATTATTAAACTATTGCCTACTTAGACCATTATAGGTTGAATGCTAATAATATGTGAAATAATCAGTTAAAAAAAAATGTTCCCTTTTCTTTTTTCTGCATTATTTAAACAATTTATTATATGTTTTATTAATATCACTGCTGTAACCTAAGAAAGTTTCTGACCAATTTGGCAATTTACTTTAAGCTCTGTTAACTTGGAACTGCGTCTTAATATGTTAAAAAAGTTTTTGCAAATAAATAAATGAAATTTTAAAATAGATTTTCATATTACGAGTATAAGGAAATAAATTTTCGAGTGTTATCGTAATATTGATAATTTATTTTAACATTTTATCCTGTGTATAGCTTTTTTTTTCAACTCATATTATAAGTTTATTATACCCTACACATTAAGTATAGGGTATATTAACTTTGGTATGGTGTTTGTAACCACCAAAAGGAAGCAAGTTAGGTATAGACATGTATATATATTCTGAATCAGGATCACCTCCTGAGTCGATTTAACGATGTCCGTCCGTCCGTCTGTACGCGCGATAACTAAAAAAATAATGATGCTATCTTGATGAAATTTATACTGTAGGTTAACAATGACTAAGGTAAGGCGGGGATTGTAAATGGGCGAAATCGGACCATGCGTTCGAGTACCTCCCATACAACTCCCAAAACCGAATACGCATATCTTCGAAATTAATAAAGATAGAAACTTAAAATTTTGTACGAGGGTGTGTTTTCCTGAATCCCTCATATCCCTAAAATTTGAGATAAATTGGAAGGCTTGTTCAGTTTTGGGATTTGTATGGGAGGTAGATATATTCGAAATTAATGAAGATAGAAACTTCAAATTTGGTACTAGGGTGTTGTTTTCTGAATCCCTTATTTGTCGAAAATTTGAGATTAATTGGAGGAGCTGTTCGGGTATCTCCCATACAACTCCCAAAACCGAACAAGCATATTTTCGAAATTAAGAAATATATAAACTTGAAATTTGATATAAGAATGTTCTACCCTGTTGATTACTCTAAAATTTGAGATGAATTCCGAGTGCCTTCACACACTTCCCAAGACCTAGCAACCATATTTTAACAAGACCTAACAACCATAAAAATCTGAAATTTTGTACAAAGGTTAAGCATTTATTTTTTTTAGCTTAGTTATATTAAATATCTAACTAAAATAACTTATGAATTTTTAATTTAATTTGAATTTTTTAGGTGTAGGGTATAAATAAGTCGGTTGCATCGACTTACTGTTACTTTTACTTGTTTTTTATTCATTTTAGATTAGATCATAAAAAGTAATGACAACTATTTTTTCAAGTTGATTTAATTAAACGAATAAACAAAACAAAGAAATAACTATTCTATTTTTTATAATCTGCAAATTAATAGAGCAAAAGCTAAAAAATTTTTCTAGTATATTACTATTACATAATATACATACTTAATATAAATATGTACGTATAAACATATTATATTATAACTTATTTTTTACGCAGTTATTAGATATATCACATACAATTGTATGAAATCAAAATAAGCAAACAATCGAAAAATTTATCAATATAATATCAAATATCAATAATAAAATTTAAAAAATTTAAAATGTTTCTTTTTTTAATTTTTATGTACATATTAAAATAAAACTTCTCAATTATTTCAAAAAGTCATATTTGAACGAATAAAACTTGATTATCAAAAGCAAATATGCTATTGCTGTTCTTCTCATGAATAAAAAAAAATTAAAACACCAAATATTTACTAACATAAATTGAAAAAAAAAAAAAAAAGAAAAAAAAATCTACAACTTTAACCAAATTCTTTTTTTTCTGTTTACATACTTACATATTATTTCTTCTATTTTTTCAGAATCTTAAAACCGCACGTATGCATAAATTTTATTTACCCACTCTACTGTATTAAATTGATAAAAATCGAACAATAGAATTGTAATTGAACTTTTCAGTTCATCGATTTTTTAAAAAAAATAATTTAAAAAAAAAAACAAAATAATTTTTTTTTTTGTTTACTTAATTTTGTAACACAAGAAAAATAATAAAAAAAAAAAATCCAAATCAAAAACCATCAATATTAAAAGGATTCATTTCAAAATTTTCACTTCAATAATATAACAACAAGATCAAAAATTAAAATAAAGAGAGTGAAAAATTTTCAATTTTTCGCAGACTTTTTTTCTGGTTTTTTTTTTTAAATTTTTTTTTTTTTTTTATATTATAATTTTAAAATAAATACAAACATCATTATACACGTCATGTATTCATGTACATATGTATATATATTTAATGCATGCATGTTAAATCAAGAAAATAATACTCAATTACCATGGCATAATAAAAAAAAAAAAAAGAGAAAAAAAAAACTAAACCACATTATAAAGTTCTCTTCAACTCAAACTTTTGTACTTGTTTGTATGTACATATGATTACTGATTACTTTAACTGTTATATTGTCATACCTATTCTACTTCACGTTTTCTTCCGAACACATACAAAAAACACTAACGAAAAAATTCATAAAAATCAAACAAAAAAGAAAAAAAAAACAAAAAACACAACAAGTACACTCATACAACATGAAATGTGTAATCAAATCAAATATGTCATTATAATTTGGTTTTATTTTATTTTTTTTTTTTGTAAAATAAAAAAACCAAAAATTTCAAATTGGAAATTTTTTTTTTTTTGTAGTATACACTACTGGAATGAGTATTTTGCATCCTAAAATTTAACTGTTAAATAGTAATAGAAAAAAGTTGATGGATATTATTACATTAATTATATAAAATTGAGTGTCTGTTTGTTTGTTAGCTATAGACAGCTACACCGTCCATTAGTTTGAAACCAAACTTTGCAGAAATGTTTCTCTCAGACTCGCAGAAGTCAATCACTATAATTTTTTCAGCTTTTTCGAGTTTCGAGCCTTATTGCTAAATTATTAGACCGATTGACTTCAAAATATTGTATATTTGTTCCTTGATAGTGGAGTTAACTGTAATAACAAATTAAACGGTTTCGGTTCGTCAGAAAAATTATAAACGAATTATGTCTATTTTTTCACAGCCCTTTTTTAATTAATTTTATCTTTTCGTTCTCAATTGTAAATGTTTTAACAGGTTGACATGAAATTTTTTATTTATCTGTCTATTAACCATTCATGCTTTTCATAATTCTTCCTTATAAGCTTTAAATTTTTACTCTAAGCTAAGAATTATTCTTTTTACTAACTGGATCAGTCAGTAGATTCCAAATAAGCTTGAAGATCAACCATCAAAACGATACCTCGTTTATATTATTTATTCTCTGTAATACAGTACTTTAGGGAGCAGTCATGTAATCTAAACTAAATTATATCATTTTCCTAAATACTTACCTCCTATGATTTCGAAATAAAATAATGAATAATATACCTACAGTAATTAGAGGCTCTTACAACAGACAAAAATTGTGATAAAATCTAAAATAAGAATAGGTATTTTTTATAGAATAGTCAGTTACGAATAACAGATTTTAACTCTAGTGTTAATTTTTATTTCAAAATTAGATGAAGATGAAGAAAAATTTAACCAAAAATTTAGCAGAATTGACCGAAAAGTTTTGGCCTGAAATCGTCATATATACCATAAAAATAGAAAAATAAAACAAACAAGGCAGAATGTAAGCCAACGGTTTTTAAAAGCACGTATTTCCAAAAGATATTACAACCTGCTTAGAAATGTAAAGGTATTACAACCTGCTTGCAACAAATTTTGACAATTTCATATGAGGAAAAAATGGAAAAATAAGGCTTTTTTGCAATTTTGAGGGGCTGTATATCCGGAATATTATATAACTAAGTTAATACACGAAAATATATATTACTGAAGTTTTAATTTTTATATCATGCCGGAGAAAAATTTGTTCAGGTACCTAAGTTACAGGTGTTTAAAAATAGCAAATTTTCAATATTTGAGCACTAATAAGTCTTAAACAGAGAGTGGTACAAAAAAATTTCTGGGAAAACTTATAGATATACTAATTCTAAAAGTTCTTTCTTGTCTCAAAATTTCAAGTTCCTACCTCAAAGCGTGCCGGAGTTTTGAAAAAAGAAATATCATACAAAATTTGGTTTTCACATAACGGTAAATTTGAATAGCATATTACAAAATATTGCATAATTTTGATATTGTTTTATAGAGGTAAGAAAATTTCCAGTCTTCTAGTGTTTTTAGATTGTAAAACTAGTGCGCAGAGCCTATAACATATAAGTACATAATAATATACACATCTGAAAATAGGACTTTTTTGAAATTTTGGAGGACTGTTAATCTGAAAATCTATGCAATTAAAAGAAAACATTAACATACGTAAAAGTATATTACTGGACCTTTAATTTGTATATCTTGCTGAAGCAAAATGTGTGCAGGTGCCTAAGTTACAACTGTTTAAAAATAGGAAATTCTCAAATTTTGAGTACTAATAGCTCATAAACAAGGGACCCAAAAAAATTTTCTGAGGAAACTTATACTAATTCTAAAAGTTCTTTCTTACCTCAAAATTTCATGTCCCTATCTAAAAGCTTAGAAGGTAGAAAAATTTTGCAAAATTTGGTTTTTACATAACGGTAAATTTAAATACTAAATTTAAAAAAATGTATAATTTTGATATTGATTTATAAAGGTTAAGGTCCTGTCGATTGGCGTTTTCACATTAAAAAAATTTTAAGCAGAACATGTGATATATATACTCATTTAAAAATAGGGCTTTTTCAAAGTTTAAAGGGCTGTAGCTCTGCAATGGATGGAACTACATGAAAAAGTTGTTCTACAATATTAATTTTTTTATGTGACCTACCCATGGTTAAGATTTGTTTTCTCTATCTTTAACGGTGGAAGTTTTGTAAACAGGCGGAGGGATAGAGCGAAACTAATGGCATATTTTTTCAACATTTTTTTGGAAATATTCTAAAAAGTAGAATTTGAAATTAGTACCTACTAAAGACAATTGTAAAAATATCACTAAATAAATTAATTATTTAAAGAAAAAAACCATTATTCTTTAGCACAATTATACGTTATTCAATAATTTTTTGAAATAACTGTATTTACAAAAATTAGAGTCTTCTTAAATAACTCAACTCTCATCAAATCTCATCAAACAAAAAAAAGTTTCTTCATAAGTTTTCTTTGATAAGTACCTAATACCTATACCTATTCAATTTGAGCTTTATGAAAAATTGAGAATAGAAGAAGAAAACTATAAAAGAAAAATAAATCATATTTACAAACCAATAATAAACTATGAGAGAATAAAAAATAAATATAAGCTTTGAATTTGTTTCGATTGTTAAACAAGGATTTTGTTTATATTTTTGTGTGTTTAATTTGTTTTTCAAAAGCGTTCTTCTTTTTTATTTTTTCCTATTTTTTCCATCGTTCTATTTTAATTTTTTTTGTCCTCCCCTTATTATTATTATTTTGATTGTTTGTTATATTCTGACTAAAATATCTTTTTTTCTCGCCTTTTCTTTCTAAATATTAAAAAACATACATAAAAATTGAATATTTTATTAAAGGATCAAAAAAAAAAAAAAAAATTAATAATAAGGAAGAAAAGAAGGTAAAACGAAAAAAAAAAACTTGAAAATTGAATTCGTTTTTGTCAAAAACGACGTTTTATTTGAAATGCATAATCAATGCTCTCATTGTTATTCTCGTTTTTCCTGTTACTGAGAATCAATACAAAAAAAAAAATAAATAAAAGTGTAAATCTGTACATATTATATGTATGTATCCTATGTATGTACATTATGTGTATATGGATATATATATACAATATTTATTTAGAATATGAAGGAATTATTTTTACTATTAAAATTTTCTATTCTTCTATGTAAAAAAGAAGTTGTGTGAGTTATATAATTTTATTTTTTTTTAATTTTTTCAATTGAAGTTCTTTAGATAACGCCAAGCCATTAAAATTTTTGATGTTTATAGATAGAGATGGTATATAATTGAACCACTGAATAAATATAGCATTAAAAATAAATATAAATATATTATTATTATATTTTTGAATTAAAATAACTTTATTATATTATATACCTATTTTTTTTCTCTCTTAGGAATATTCGTCTTATCTACTTATTTTTTCTTTTTATCTTTTAACCCTTTGACAGTTTACTTTTCTTTTAAGAACCTGTTTCATTGTACACAATTAATTATAAACTAGATTGTATGAAATGACAAAAATTGGGTATTCTTTTCTCTAATTTTCATAATTTAGAACAAGGCAGTATGTAAAATAAAAGATTTTTAAAAGGCGGCCAACAAGCCAAAAAAAAACTTTAAGTAAGACGTCGGTGGCCTATCAATGGTCCCGCTGTAAACACCGAGAGTAGGTAGAGAGTAGGTTCGAATCCTACACACGTTTTAACAATAATTCTCCCTTATGACACTTACACAGTCACAGGTGGAACAGAAAGGCTGTATAATTTCCTTGTCACATTATTATGTGACAGGAGATAAACCGAAAAAAAACCTTTAAGAATTAATTATGAATGGTGATTTTACATCAAAATATACTGTTATAGATTACATTTTTTTGTCTTACTTTAAATAAATATGCACTATATAGTGTCTAAAATGTAATGGATTTATATTCTTCTACAAAAATAAGTTAATCCGATCTAATTACATAAATGTTTTGTAAATATCAACTCAATGTTTTGTATGAAATTTTTACATTATCGTTCGGAACAATCACCTGTTTTTCCAAAAAATTTAGGGTATCACATTTTTATGCTTTTTCCGAAAATTGTAGGCATATTATTTGTATATGACTATTTTACCGCATCAATATTGATCCTTTCGAAAACTTAATTTAATAGCATAGGCTATCTTTGTGAAAAGTTTGATGAAAATTGGAGCTAATCGAATTTATATAAGAAAATTAATTTATAAAAATAAAAATTAGGTGCAGGAAATTTTTTAACCTATGTAAAACGATAAAGTTTTACAATCGAAACAGAACAAAAATATTGTAATTTACTAAAGGGTTAAACATTTCATTTTGTATTTTTTTTTTTTCAATTTTAATGTTAAAGAATTCGAAAATAAAATAAAAATTACAAAATTCGAAATATTAGAAATAAATGTTAACCCAAAAATAACGAACAAATACAGTACTTTAAAAGAAAACATAAAAGAAATCCTATAAAAGTATAAGTTAAAAAATATTATATATGTGTATTGTATATATATATTTAAAATGAATTTCCGATTTTTTTATTCATTTTTTTTTCATCTGTAATTCACAATTTACAATTCATACTCTCTCTTAAATTGTCTTGAAAATTTACGACAAGTTATCTTTGATAAAAATTCTATAAGAAATTAAAAAATAAAAACCACAACAACAACGCAAAAACTACAAACTATAGAAAATAAGTATCTATAGTATTTTATAGAAAACTAACACATAATACAAAAAAAAAAAAAATATAAAAAAAATAAAAGCAAAAATTGTTATTCAGATTTGTTGTTGTGAAAACTGTCATCTCTTGCATTCCGAATGGTATCAATAAGAAAACAAAAAAAAAAAAAGCGAGTAAAATGCAATTGCATCACCAACAATAATAGTAATAATAGTGAATAAATATCTATAGATTGAAAGGAACTTTAAAGCGGAACAAAAAAACTAATATTATGTATAATATTATGTATGTAGCATAATTCAATAGATTGTAAAATGTTTAAAAATTTGTATATAACGGCATGATACGAACAAACACATACATATATTTATATATTATTATAATGATAGATATTATTTATAAAGCATCATTTTATTTTATGTTTTTTTTTCTTATTCTCTTCTATTTTTAGGTTAGAACCTAAATTTCTATTTTTGGTCTTATGAATAGCATTTAATACTGTTTCGTTTCTAAATATAAAACCCATATAAAAATAGAAAATAAAAATATAATTTTTCCATTTCTTTTTTTTTTTAAAAATTTATTTTTAATCATAGGTTTCTTGTTCTAGATCCAAACAGAAAAAAAAACAAAATTCGATTAGATCCTTAAATTGTTTTAATTTATATTTTATTGTTTAACATTCTGCATTGAGTTCGCTGTTGTCCTCATGTATGATAATAATAATATTATTTTTCCTGATCGTCCCTTACAAGATTGATTCAAATTTTTTATAAGATTTAAAAGAACCTTAAATTGTCATACATAACTTGAATTAGTGTAATAATATGTGGATTCGTTGTTTTTTACGAAATTACATTGAAATCCAAATTGTATTCAAGAAAAAAAAGTTATCGAAAAAGAGACCGATCTTTAAGACATCGACATCAAGTCGTTGTTCAAAAAAATTAAGAAACCACACTGGATACTTCCTCTTTTTCTCTTTCTTCCAGAAATCTATTCGTAATCTATTTTATCTTCAAACTTATTTTTGTTTTTTTTTTCTTATTGTTTTTTTTTTTTTTTTTACGGTATTACCAACTATTAATATTAATGTCATAATAGATAAATGACAACATTCACCTTTATTATATAGCTATAGAAATAAGTTTACCTATCTAATTATCATTTTTATTTTCAATATAAGAAGTTTAACTGTAATTTGGTAAAATTGTACTTAAATAATGTACTTATTCAATAAGTACAATTTACAATTTCATAAAATAGTTTGTATATAATTTGTGTTTTATTCTCTTATTTTTTTGTGTTTTGTTGTCAACAAAATAATATTATCTATACGTTATCTTAACATTTTAGAGTTAACAATGTAGCATATATAGCAATGTAGCTGTATTTTAAATAATAAAAGTCGAATATTTCAAAACTTCAATTTGTATTTTCGTATATTTGAAAAATTACCGTTATTTAACAAGAAAATAAAATCATTAACATTTTTCTATATAGAACGTCACATAATATTTATTTTGAAACGATTTAAGGTTATCATGACATAGTTAATAATTTATGATCCGATCCGTAAAGGATGATTTATGGCTCATATTTTTTATAAACAAATTATTCATCTAAATTATTGTAGATATACACATATAAATAGAAAATTTTTTCTAAAACGTAATATAAACTACAGGTCTGGTTTTTATTTTTTTTTTTTTGTTAAACATTTTGAATTTTTCAAAATCTGGTAATAGACAGGAATAACTATTTTTAGCATATCTATTTTTCAATTTTTTTTTTTTTAAATACCTGGTTGTTAGTTTCACTCATCTACATAATTTTTACATCACTGAAGATGGGGAAATGAAATATTAACCATGTTTAAGTCTCATTAAAAAATTTAAAGTTCTAATTTTGTAGAACAACTTTTTTATGCAGTGTCTAACACCGTCTACGAAGGTGCTGCCCCTCATATTTGGAAAAAGTCCAGTATTTTTAAATGTTTATATACATAGGTACCAAGTTTTGCTCAATATTTAATATTTTTTCTATCTACCAAAATTAAACTGCAACAACTTTCTAAATAAATATAAAAATTTATATATTTACTGATATGAAATTTATTATTTAAATTTACCGTTATGTGAAAGCACTATTTTGTTTCTACTACTGTATCTTTAGAATGCGTTTAGTCAGAGAATTCAAATTTTGAAAGGAAAGAAATGTTTGAGAATTAGTAATATTATATCTAAGTTACCTCGGTAAAATTTTTTTGTTATTTCAGACCTACCTGTTGGTAGTCATAAATAAAAAATTCGTTATTTTTAATAATACCTATAACTGTGTCGTAATAGTTACACAAAAAAAATTATGTGTCGTAAGTAACACATAAAAATTAAAGATACAGTATCATATTTTTTTATATTTACAACGATTTTTCTTAATTATACATGGTTTCTTTAAAACTGAAAAAGGAAGTGATGTCCATTGATTTTTCACAATTTTTTCTTACATGAAAAATTCTAAGGAGAGAAATTACAATAAATGTTAATTCAAAAAGTATAGTTACAAAATTCCAAAATGCTTTGTATTATGTATTTTGAAAATGTGCACCTTTAAAAATCTTTGATTACTATGCCTTGTTCAATTTAATTTAATTTTAAAAAAAAAAACTTATTTTAAAACTATATTCGAGTTTTTTTTTTTAATTTTATTTTAAATTATTTTGATCCAAAAATTTTGTATTGATAATTTTAAAATAGTTTTCCGTTTCACACAGTTCCATAAAAAATAAAAAATAAATGAACCGAATGCAAAAAAAAAAATGTTATTTTATTTTTAATTTTATTCTTATATCCTTTTCGTTTGTTTTTTTTTCATGTGTTGTGATCAGATATCAGAATGGTTGGATTTTTCTAATTTTAATTTTGTTTGTCATATTTTCAATAATACAACGATTACAAAAGTAAATTGTTGTTGTTTTGTTTTATTTTTTTCCTGCTCCTTGTAACTATTATAGTGTACAGGACAAAAATAACTAGAATCAAATCATCACAAAAAAAAAAAAAAGATTTAATTCTATTAAAGTGGTTTTTCTTTTGTATAATCATTATTGTTATCAATATATTATAATGATCGAAAAAGGGGAAGCAAAGGTGCAAGGATATCCTTAAAAAACAAAAAAAAAAATTTGAGTAACAAAAAATAACATTATTTTGTTATAAATTGTTGATATAGTCTATATGCGTATTTTAAAATCAAGGATATCTAATAATATTAGAACTTTTTTATTAAAATATTTTTGTGTATAGGTATATAATGCATATATAATTTGTATAGATTATAATATTATATTATATATTATATCCTTGTATTCAATAAAAGTATATTTTTTTTTTTTGTTTCAATGATTCAATGAATTTGCTAAATTGTGCAAAAAAGGTTCACTTAACCTTAAATTATTTATTTATGTACATGTCTAAGTGTATGTACTTTTATGCATACTTAAATTTAAATTTGTTTTTATAATTTTTTTTGTAAAAAAAACAAAAAAAAAAAAGATGATGTTCTTAATAAAAAACATATTTTTTAAAATCTAAAAATTGTCTAGTCGACTCCTCTGTTTATTAAAGAGAATTGGCATTTCATTGTTTTTTGTTTTTTTCTTTTTTTTATAATTAAAATACCTTCTTTAAAATACCTGAGACTGTTATTAAAATCTAAAATATAGTTATTTTAATATTAAATTGATATTATATTATTTTTAGCTATAGGTTCATTCGAGTCGGGTGTAAGATCTTGTCTCCTATGTTTTATCAAAATTTTGCTCTTTAAAATCTTACTTTTCAAACATTCTGTTTTATTGCTTTGAAGAATTTTGTTTATCAAAAACAAAAAAAATGTTTTGTTATTTTTAAAAAATTAAATGATTTTTTCACATACTTTTGATTTTAAGTCAAGAGGTAATTTGTTTTTGAAAATTTGTCAATTGCTAAGATTACCAGACCAGAAGAACAGCAAGAATATGTATAATTTCAAATCTAAGAAAAACCTTGAACATATTCATTATAAATATATTTGAATTTAAAATTGAATATAAAATATTGAATCACCCCCAATATTCTGAAGAAAAATCAAAAAACTAATTTAAAAAAAAAATGCTTTGAGTACGAAATCCCATTCCTCAAAATCCCAAATACAAAATCTCAAATTACAGAATTCCAAATTACGAATCACATTCACGAGCATTGAAAAAACTACTCGGGAGAACTTAAAAAAAAACCATGAACCGAAAAACACTTAAAAATTATTCGAAATATAATATTTGACGAATTTGTAACCAACTATAAAATCAAGACAAGTCATGAGAGATATTGAAACGACAAGATTTTAGAAACAAGATTATTTATTGGTTAAATGTTTTCAAAACTAACAAGATTATAAGAAACAAGATTTCGTTAGGTCTTCTTAATTGAATAGAATAAAAAAAAATATGAAATAATAATAAAGCCTATAGTAATAAAACTGGGAAATATCCACTAATGATAATATTTTAGGTAAGCGGCGGATTTTGCTTTAAGTAAAATTTTTAACTTTACATTTTTAAATTTCTACAGGAAAGTAATTTATGTTGATTTGTATCATAGAAGCTTTTTGAAAAAATTTGTATTTAAAATCATTACGGACATAATAAAAAAGAAGAAATATTATTATATTTTTAATATATTTTATTCTTCTTCTTCTTCAACTTTTTTCTTCTACTTTCAATATACCTATTCAGAGCCAAATCTTATCCTATTCTTTAGACATCATTATATGATGAATTTCCAAGAGGATCTATTTAGTGCCATATTTTTTATCGTACGAGAGGTGGGAATCTTAAAAAAACATCAACAATTCCTCCTTGGTAGCGTCAGATTCTTACTGACTAAACCCACCTCCTTCTTTAGCCAATATAATGTGACGAAGCTCCTACCTAGTAACGCAGTATATTGGCGAGAAATTAGGGGTAGGGAAGGATAGGACAATCGGAAGCGGAAACATTGAATTGGCAGTGGGACTGTAAGGAAACAATGAATCCGCCTATTATTATTACTATTTTTTTAAAAGTGACAATATATGTCAGAACAGTTACAACATGCAGTAGTATATAATACCTTCCTGCATAAGGTAATTATTGAAGGAAACTCCCACTGCCACTGTAGCAGCTATTGGTAATTAGTATTACTTATTAATATTATTATTATTTACTACAGAGTCAGGACCATCAATGGATTACAACGTACAGTATTATATATAACATCTTCTTGCATGATATAACCAAAGATAGCTCCACTGCAGCAGTTATTATTAATATTATATGAGTCGATTCTGCCAGTATTTTCCTTGTAAATGACTGTAGTTGATCTGACCAACGTGTAGGAGATTGATCCTTACTTTTCTGCCGTTCACCTGCCATATCCACTAATAGTTTCTTCATTTCATCTGATCGTCCAAATATGACTAAAATATTTGAGATAGGATTTATTTATTTTCTTCCGAAGTCTACATTTTCACGTTAAGTTCTTGAATATGTACTAAATATTATTAATATTACTTGATTTTATTATATACATCTATTGCTGCTATGTTGAGCTAATTAGTTGACGGAAACTGAAAGAACATGAAAGAACATCTATTAAACATTAATAATACAAATTTAAAATTAATTTAAATTATAACGGAAAAGTTTAACAAAATATTACTGACTGTCAAGATTTCATCACTGTTATTATTATGACGGTTCATTTTATATTTTAAATCTTTATATAGTATTATTCATTTGAAGGCTATAGATACGGATTCTAATTTTTTTTTTTTTTCACCATTATTTTTAAACACAATAATGAATTTGAATAGAAACGGAAGTGGAAGGTATGTGAACAAAAATATTTATAATAATAACATAAAAGGAAAATAAGAGATTTAAGTATAGAATTTTTAAAATAATAAAAAAAAGAAAAAAATTACAAACCAAAATCTTTAGTTTAATATTTTTCATTAAATTTGGGGTAAAAATTTTTATTTTGCATATTTTTATTCCTTTACATGCATTATTCTTATACTATAAAGCAGATTTTATAAAAAAATGTAATATCTATCTTTATTGTAACTATGGATATATACAATTCAATTTTATTGAACTGCGATGAGTAAGCGATAGATTCATATTAAATATAATCAGCTTTTTTCAATACTAAAAAAAAAAAAACGGTTGTATTTACGTCATAAAGAAGAAAAACCTCAAGGACATTTTTCATTTGTTTTTTTATTTTTATTTTTAATTTGTTAAATCACATTTTTCAGAAAAAAAAAAACGATTAGAATGAAAAAAAAATCAGCTGTCTCCACCACAGGACCGACCGCCACTACACAAAAAGTACAATGCCAAAATTTATAGATTTTTTACATAATAATTTATATCAAAGCAAAATAACTTCTAATAATTTAATAACATTTTGTTTTATTCAATAAAAATAATTATATGCAATGAAATCGTAAAAATATATGTACATTCATTCATACATCCATTTATTATTATTATTATTGTAAAGTAGATACATGATTTTTTCTTCATTCAAAAAATAATATTAAAAGTAAAAAATAATAAAAACTGTAAACAAATACAAAACAAACATAAGATTAATATTAAATCTGCTAACAAAAATTTTACCGTTTTAATTTTATGTCATCAACAAATGAATAATATGCATTGGCATAGATATAAGTACATACATATGTATGTATAAAAATTTTTAGAGA
The DNA here is from genome assembly GCA_947095535.1 of Poecilobothrus nobilitatus. Lineage (NCBI taxonomy): Eukaryota > Metazoa > Arthropoda > Insecta > Diptera > Dolichopodidae > Poecilobothrus > Poecilobothrus nobilitatus. Next base: position 299,905,528 of record OX352772.1, on the reverse strand, counting down.
TATAAAAAAAAAACAAAAAAAAATTGTTCATATAAATTCATATGGAGTGTTACGTATGAAATTTGGACTTCGAAAAAAAATTAAATAAAAGTTAAAGTTAGTCGGATCAAAAAATGTTCTATGGCAAAGTTGTTCCTCTTTACTTGTGTAACAACTTTTTCTTAATAATTTTTCTCACAAAATTTTTCTGTTACGAAATATTCGTAAAAAATTTAAAAAGTACACTAGTAAACTACCACCTGCGATTGTCCAATTTGCTCCAACAGCTTATCAATCCGAGATATTTACGTCAAAACCTTAAATATGAAATTTCAAAAAATTCCGCTCAGTCGTTTAAGCTGTACACGTGCCCACAGACATACCCACACACGCACCCACACACGCACCCACACACACACACACAGACGGACATCATGCTGAAAATTTTTTTACAGCCTTCTCCACACCGGAGTAGTGCATTTTTGCGAAAATCTCGGGTACAAATTTTTAGTATGAAAATAATACCTACCTTATATACATTAATGTATGCGGTCGGTAAAAAATTAATAATGAAAAAAAACACAATAAAATCTTATTGAAAAACTGTTTTACTTTTCAATCGATTAAAACTTTTATATGTATTTTTTTGAATATTTTTTATTTGGTACAAAAAGTTTTTTTCTAAAAGAAAATTAAATTTTGAATTTTCTAGATTTTATTCAAAAACACATTTTCTTATAAAAAATTTCATGTTTATTTATGTAAAAAGTTTTTTGTTTAAATTCTTTTTTATAATTTTTTAAACACTGAAATTCACAATTTTTACATTTAAAACGCAAAAGTAATTAAAAAATAATTTTTTTTGACATAAATCTAACACTTCAAACGGTGTTTCAAAATCCATTAAATCAATTAACTCGACTAATCAATTCTAATATATATAGAGTGTTCCGCGTAAGTGTGCAAATATTTTAGGAGGTGATTCCAGTCACTAAAACTAGAAAAAAGTTGTATCGAATGAGTGGGAACATTCTTTTATTAATCCCTTTCGAGATATTAGTACTTTTATGTTAAAAGTGTCTAAAGTCAAAATTTATGTATTTTGCAGAAGATGCATTTTAGTCCAAAATTTTTAATGTGTGACATGCGTAAACTAGACTAAGTAACTTTAAAGTAAATTTCTAAATAGTATTTTTTATAGGGTTAATTATTTTTTTTTGGGGTTTGGTAGGTATCATTGAAAAACACTAAAAGAAGCGATAAAAAAAACAATTCTTCTATTAACGTATGGAACTTTGAGCCAATAAGCACCACCTACCTTTTTGACCACACAATATTTTATAGGACCTTTAGAACTATTACAATTGCTCTGTTTGGTTAAGGCAAAAATTCTGCCATAGAGTAAAAATATTGGTTTTATAGTTCTGCAGAAATATGACAAATTAAGATGTTGACGTTTTTCTTAAACCTATGTGTATTAAAAATTATACCTCATTATACCCGTATGAACTATGTTCAAGGGTATAATAAATTTGCCATTACGTTTGTGACACCTTAAAGGAGTCGAGCTAGATATAGTGTCAAAGGTATGGATCGGCTCAGAATCGAATTCTGAGTCGATTAAGCCATGTACGTCCGTCCGTCCGTCCGCACGATAACTCAAAAAATAAAGGAGCTAGAGGGCTGAAATTTTTTTTACGTCACTTTTGCAAAATTGTTAGTTTTGCTATTTAAATTCAACATTTTCGGTCGGCGGGTTCGAGTAGCTGCCATACAACTTCTATCTTTATATAGAAATAACTCAGTACCTATTCAAGCTAGGTTTCTGAAATTTTGCAAATGATGATCAAGTTTTATGGCAACAACTTCTGTAAAATTTGGTTGTGCTGGTGCAGCGGGTTCGGGTAGCTGCCATACAACTTCTCCGTTTAAATGAGAATAACTCAGTGTTTATTGAAGCTAGGAATCTGAAATTTAGTAAAGAGGTGTCGAGTTACATGCCAACAACTTTTGTAAAATTTGGTAGGTCTAGAGCAGCCGGTTCAGACTTCTTGCACCTCTTGGAACCTAATGAAGCTAGGCGTCTGAAATTTTGCAAATGATGATCAAGTTTTATGGCAACAACTTTTGTAAAATTTGGTTGTGGTGGTGCGGCGGGTTCGGGTAGCTGCCATACAACTTATCCGGTTAAATGAGAATAACTCAGTGCTTATTGAAGCTAGGAATCTGAAATTTAGTAAAGAAGTGTCGAGTTATATGCCAACAACTTTCGTAAAATTTGTTTGGCCTAGAACAGCCGGTTCAGGCTTCTTGCACCTCTTGGAAGTTAATAAAGCTAGGCGTCTGAAATCTTGCAAATGATGATCAAGTTTTATGGCAACAACTTCTACAAAATTTGGTTGTGCTGGTGCGACGGGTTCGGGTAGCTGCCATACAAAATCTCTTTTTAAATGAAAAGAACTCAGTGTCCGTCCGCACGATAACTCAAAAAATAGAGGAGCTAGAAGGCTGAAAATTTTTTTACGTGACTTTTGTAAAATTGTTAGTTTTGCTATTTAACTCCAGCATTTTCTGTCCCCGGGTTCGGGTAGCTGCCATACAACGTCTTTCTTTAAATAGAAATAACCCAGTGTCTGTTCAATCTAGGTATCTGAAATTTTGCGAGTGATGATCAAGTTTTATGGCAACAACTTCTGCAAAATTTGGTTGTGGTGCTGTGACGGGTTCGGGTAGCTGCCATACAAAATCTCTTTTTAAATGAAAGAACTCAGTGTCCGTCCGCACTATAACTCAAAAAATAGAGAAGCTAGGAGGCTGAAAATTTTTTTACGTTACTTTTGTAAAATTGTTAGTTTTGCTATTTAACTCCAGCATTTTCGGCCACCGGGTTCGAGTAGCTGCCATACAACGTCTTTCTTTAAATGGAAATAACCCAGTGTCTGTTCAATCTAGGTATCTGCAATTTTGCGAATTATGATCAAGTTTTATGGCAACAACTTCTGCAAAATTTGGTTATGGTGGTGCGACGGGTTCGGGTAGCTGCCATACAACTTCTCTTTTTAAATGAAAATAACTCAGTGTCCGTCCGCACGATAACTCAAAAAATAAAGGAGTTAGGAGGCTGAAATTTTTTTTACGTCACTTTTACAAAATTGTTAGTTTTGCTATTTAACTCCAGCATTTTCGGCCGCCGAGTTCGAGTAGCTGCCATACAACTTCTTTCTTTAAATGGAAATAACCCAGTGTCTATTCAATCTAGGTATCTGAAATTTTGCAAATGATGATCGAGTTTTATGGCAACAACTTCTGTAAAATTTTGTTGTGATGATATGACAGGTTCGGATAGTTGCCATACAACTTCTCTTTTTAAATGAAAATAACTCAGTGTCTATTGAAGCTAGCTATCTGAAATTTAGTGAAAAAGTGTGAAGTTGCATGCCAAAAACTTTTGTAAAATTTGAATGGTCTAAAGCAGCCGGTTCAGGCTTTTTGCATTTCTTGGAACTTAATGAAGCTAGGCGCAATAGATTCGGGTAGCTATCATACAACTCCACAATTTACATAAATATATCTCTTTAGTTCGGTACTAAAACTCTGAATGTTTTTAAAAGATGATCAAGTTTTATAGAAACAGGATATATTACGTTCATACGGGTATACCAGAGTTGACACAGTCTACTCAACTGCACTCTTCCTCGTTTTTTTTATAAATTAAAAATCATACACAACAATCAAGAGAATTCCACATTTGCGATATTCATCACACAAATGAATACTCATACTTGGAATTTGATTTAAAGTACGGAAGAATACTGTTATAATTTTAACCGAAACTTCAGAAAAACTAATCTGAGATGTTTTCGTTTAATTGAGTATTTCAAATTTGCCTAACTAACATAAGATACTTTCATCAAGAAGTTTGTGGAAAACTAATAACTATTAACAAACTAATAATATTTTATGTTGAATTAAGTTGTTTTTCATAGTGGAAGAGCACCAATGGAATGAATCTTAATTATGTCGACATAAAAGATTTTCCAACATGAAAAATTTCATTCTGTAATAGCATTATTAAAATGTATCTTATATTCACCTGTATATTTTGAAATCAATACTTTTAATAGTATTATAATAATTTATAAAGATAACTTAATAAAAAAAAAATTAGATAAAATTTCCGAAACTAAAAGAATTTTTCTAGAAATAATTAAATAATAAACATTTTTGATTTCATTTTTATTGAGAAAATAAAATAAAATTTTTAATACAAAAATCAAAAACATTGCTGTGAAAATTAGTTATATACAATTTACTTATTTAGACGTTACTTGATTACAAAATATTTTTTTAGTACACTTATTATAGATATAATCTAAATTGATTCCTAAAATTAAAGTTTCCAAAAATCAAATTACTTTTAAGAATTAAAAGAGTTTGTAATTCTAAAATAGTAGCTAAAAGATTATAATATTAAGTTTTAATTTTATTATTATCTTTACATCTCACAGACATTAAATTTTTTCCAGTTACTTTTACTCTTTATCTATTTCTTATACTGAGTAAGGAAAATTGCTGTTATATCTTTAAGATTTTAAATTCCCTTTTAATTTAATTAAAAAGTTAATGTAATATTTTTTTTAGATAAAATAAATAACAAAAATTTAAAAATAAATAAAAAATACTTTAGAATTTAGAAAAAACTTTTGAAATCTTCACATAAAAACATTTTACACGTGAAGTCAAACGAGTATAAAAGCAGTGCAAAAAAATTTTTTTTTTTAACAGTAAGCAAAGGTTAAACTTTAAAATGTTACCGCAACCGTTTATTTTTTTTTTCTTTAGATTAAAAGAAAAATCTTAAAATTAATGGTGTTTTAATATTATATCCATTTATTATATGAATTTGAATACTTCTTTTAATTTACAAAAAAAAAAAAAAAAAACAAGAAAAAAAAAGTCTTTGAATTATACACAATTAATAATTTTTAAAACTGTTTTCAGGTCATTTACACAAAAGAACAAACAAAAAAAAAAAACATAAATTCCCTTTCACCGTAAAGAAGTGTTTCTAAGATTCATTCACATATAATAATAATGATAAGTACACAATTTTCCTTTTTTTACATCACACTTTACTTTACATTAAAAATGAAAGCGTATACCCATTATATATTTTTCTTTAAAGAAACTGGAAAACTCTTAAAGAAACTGCTCTTATATTGATATTTATTTTTTTTTTTTTTATGTTTTTTTATTTTTTATTTTTTTTTTAACTATTGCTATTTCAATAAAACATTATACGAAACCTTATATTATATATTATTATGTTATTATATAATATACAAACTGCATACATATGTTTAATGAATAGTAGACGTATGTTTTTCTTTAACTTGTTATAATAAAACTAATGTTTATGTCAAGAAGCTCAGTTAAACTGAAGAAAACATAAAAATCAGTAGATATTAGGTATACCACTATTATAAGTTAGTTTAGTACTTAACAGCTTTAACCCATATTCTTTTAAATAGCATAATAAATTCCATTTTATTTGTTTTTTCTTTTCTTTTCATTTATTTTGTTTACTCTCTCTTTTTAGTCATTTTCTGGGGTTTCTATTTCATTTTATGTTCCTAATGAAGATTGAACGCAATATTGTTACGGTTTTTTTTTTCATTATAAGTTATAACGGAATTTTTTATTAGATATTAGTTATTTAATTCTGGAAAATTTAAAGATATTTTGGAGTTGTAACGATTTTTTACTTATTTCTAGAACCGTTAGAAGAGATAAGCTTTGTTCTACCAAACTATTTATTTTCTATGATATTTTCATGCGTGCCCTCCTTTTTTGTGGCACTCATGTACCAAATATTATTTATTAATTGTAAAAAAAAACTTACCTTATAAGTGTACTCAGAGAAGAATTTTTAATTGAAATGAAATACGAATCTTATATTAATTTATTAACTAGAAGTAATCGCACTCTCATCACACTTACTTTTCTCTTTTTCCTTTACTCTACTAGGAAGCATAGTGGAACTTGAAGTCTCCACTCATCTTTGTATCTTGCCAATTTTTTTGCTTCATCCCAAGATAACTCGAATCTGCATAATTCATCGAGTACAGTTCAGCTTGGTTCTGATGATATTAGTTAACAATCAAGATTCACTTCCATAATATGTATATTAGAGTTTATTTAATGCATCAGTTAAATATCTTGAGCTTGATTAAAAGTCTTCCGAAGGCTGCCCTTGCTTTGTCAAGTCTACTTTGGACATCTTTATTTATTCCACATGTTACGGTCATTACAGTCCTAAGATAGCAGATCGCACTACCTTAGCGCGATTTAATTCTACTATGGCATTTGTGTAATATTAAGTTTAGTCTTTTTTTTTAAAAACTGTAATCATAAATTTGGAATGAGTATAAAATAGTGTACCTACCTAAATTCCAGATCTTTCAGTTTTTACATATTTCAGCTATTTATATGAAAAAGTGGTGGTGAAAAGCTTGAGAGGTTGGAAACAAAACTTCAATAATTCATTTTAACTTTATATCAATAATATCGTAATTTTTTTCACGCTTTGACATAATAATTTGAAAATTAATTTGAGCTGGAGAACCAATTTTTTTGTCTTCAATTTGGATGAAAATATTATAAATCTAATAAAAATATTTAAGGTTAATTAAAAAGTTGTTGAAAAATTAAATCTTATGGCACAAGTTTACCATACGAGATTTTTTAAACTTTAAAAATTTTAAAACTTAATAAGGAATAAAACTAGGTTCTAGCGGGGAGGTTGCTACAGCCGCAATGGCTTAGTGAGATGAAAAATTCCAGAAACGGAAGCTTATTCAAATGTGAATGATAAATGCTCTTGTATTCTAATACTGCTTGTAGAAGTCAAAAAGCAAAATAAAAAGTGCGGCGATTCCTACTATAGAAGCCAATTAAAGCTACATTAAAGTTTCAACAAAATTAAATAAAAAAATCTATTTATGACACATTTTTAAAAAATGGCTAAGATTGGCTTAAGGCTGACATAATATGTACAAGAGATGCTCGAGCTTTTATTTTCAGGTAGTTGATTAAATCGAACTTCTGATCTTAAATGTAAAGTATTAAAATGCACCCTTAACAATAAAATACATCTAGATTTTCTTTAACAGATTGTGAAAATTGTAAAAATCTTTAAAATCGTTCGTATAGTTAAAAAGTATGTATACGTTATTCAAAATATCAAAATTTCTTTCCTACATAACATTAAAATATCTATTCATCACCTATTAACTTATTTATTTTGATGCCTTAGAATATGAAATTTGAATATAAATCAACAAAAAGCAAGTTTTTATTTAAAATGCTATTTATTTGAAATCCTTTTAGTAAATTAATAAATTTGTTTAAACAAAAAAAAAAACAAAAATTGTATAAGTTTTAAATTCTATGCCAATAGGAAATATTTAAAAAAAAAATATATCTATAAGATAGATCTTTCTATGGTAGGTATCTTAAAATGTAAACTGCCTAAAAAAAAAAGGATTACTCTAAATAAATATATTTTTGCATTCATCCTTATTTATTGTTCTAGAATAGAAAAATATCTTTAAATTATCTTTAAGTTGTTGTGTTGAACGATCTTTGTAGTATTTTATTAAATTAAATCAATTTATAGTTTTTTTTTTTTTAAATCTTTTACTTTAAATTTTTTTTTCTCGTTTGATTATCGAATTTTGGATACTTTGGAACCAAAAAAAAAACCAAGTCAAAAGTTAAAAGGGACTATTTTTCTTTAATTTAATTTAAATTGTTAAAAAAACAAAAAATATAAATCAGAGATTTTTATCTTCTTTAGATCTTCTTCCTCTATATGCCAATATAAACACCTAAATAAATTTTCTTTATTTAAGAATTTTGTACATACCTTACTATTTATATTTTGTGTATTGTTAATTTTTTAAAATTTATTATATATAATTTGTTATGTACAGTTGTCTGAAAAATTATAACCATAATTCTATTTTTTTGGTAAAACTTTATAAGTTGAAATGTAAATTAAAGGCCTGTTATTGAAACTTGAATTTAATTTTAGAGAAATTTCGAGACTAAGTCTAATCCGAATTCCATGTAATGTTTTGTTCACGCTCATGTAACAACTTTTATAAGTATGTTTATTTCGCTTTTGCATAATAAAAAAAAAAACAGTAGATTGCGAAAGCAGATGATTTATGTGGGTAAATGGAACAACGAAACGAAAAATACTATAGAGAAGGGGCACATATTTTCTATGAGTAAGTGAAACTTTGAATACCACATTTATTTTTTAACCAAGATCATTTAAAAGGTTAATAGATTATATGGCCTTTAATATTCATGTACCGCCTCGTCAAAAGAGTTAAGTAGGTATATAGGCAGTGAAAATTGATTTCAAGTTGACAGACATATTGTGCCTAAAGTTGTTAGAGCACCTCCAATGATTGAACTTTTAAACAGTGACATAAAAATATAATTTAAAAAAAAAAATAAAATAATGTTAAATAGAAGTACTGAACGTGTACCCACATTTATTTAAGTTCAAGGATCAATAAACCATATATTCTAGTAAACAAATTATAAGATAAGCAATATATAGATATATATTATGTTGCTAAGAGTGTCAGTGTATTATATGAAACATAAGTATGTTTTTAGTTTTATATCAGGTGTGGTAAAAGGTAATTGCCCTCGAGGATTGTTTTTTCCTTTTTTTTTTTTTTTTATTAAAAACTTGAAAATCTTAAGAAGATGCTTTTCTAAGCATAGAATAAAAAGTAAATATCCTATTTTGGTATTTCCTTTTGTTTTTTTTTTTTTTTTGATTCTAAATAAACGCTTTAAGGTAAAGGATAAATACATATATACATATATTATGTATATTCACGTATATACGTTTATTTGTTTGTTTAAGGATTTCCCCGATGATAAATTTTAAAAGTTAAGTGTTTAAAATGTAATTAAACTGCTTTGGTTCCTATATTGTTCTATGGTATACTTTAACGTTTTTTGTTCTCTCATCCTTACAGATTTTAATTATTTTAGTCCATTCATTTTTTTTTTTTTTTGCAGTTTTTCTTTGTCATTTTTATTTTTATTTTATCCTGTTCATTTATTGTTGATCCTTATCCCAATTTTTTTTTTTTTTTTTTGTTAATTTTTTATATTTTGCTTTCACTTCTTTCGCTATTTAAAAGTTTATTGTTGTTTACGACAATTTTCCAAAAAATTACCTTACTTGAATTTACTGTTATATACCAAATAGCCGTAAGGAAATTTGTTTTAGTTAAATAAAAAAGAAAGCTGCGAAAAAAAATCACAAAAGAGTCGGAAAAAAAGGACTTTGTTTACCTTTAAAAAAAAAAAAAAAACTAACTATATAAATGTGATGGAAATGAAATAAAAGTATTTATTTTATTAAACGGTAAAACAAGGAGGCAATCTTGATTTTTTTTTTTTTTTGTTGCTAGAAAAGAGTTGCTTTTTTCCCTTTTAAAATTTTCAATCATTTTAATTGCATAATAAATATTTAGATGTAAAATTTTTTAAATTGCCTATGTTTAAAGCGCATATTACAGGCAATTATTTTAGAAATAAAATCATTGTAAATTTTCAATCAAAATAAAAACCTAATATATTATTTTAAATACCTTTATACAATATACAATATTATAAAAGAAATGCAAAATAGCTAGTTTTAGATTAATTTTAGCAGATTTACAAAATAACTAATGGAGTGTCGTAGTCACTACATATACAGTTTAAAAATGTGTTTGTAATGTATCAGATTTTCAAAAATTAAAAATATAATTTGTAATGTATCAGATTTTAACTTTTATACATATATACATAATATAGGTGACATTTAATTTAAAGTTTTTTACTTTTATTTTTTCTTTTCACTTCTATAAGAGAGCATATAGAGCACCCATTAAATAAGTCGTTTATTATATCTAATTGAACCCTTCAACTTTAGTTTCAAGAAGTATAAATTTTCACTCACCCATTGTAATCTACAAATGTATTCATAATTATTATATTAATTGCTTAGTACAAGCATCAGCTAATACATCATTTTGAGAATTATCACTAACTGATTTAGTTATCGCGTACTCGGTTTAGTTTATTAGTAAATAAAGACTAGATTACTTATTAAACTGTTTTAAAAAGAAAAAATTTATTATTATTAATCTTTTTTCAAAAAAACCATATCTCCATAAGGTTTACCTATATTTTTTTTCTTTAATAGGCTCCTTCAATAGGCTTTGTAATGTTGTATTACTTGGACAAATCCTGGTTAAAAATTTTCAATTAATCTTATATACTTAAGTATATGAAATTTTATGAAAATCATCTGCGAAGTATAAGACCAAACAAAAATTTTTTTTTGCCGTATGACCACCTTTTTAAAAGTAGTTTTTTTTTTCAGTAAAATTAAATGATAATTACAAATTAAAAATATAATAGAGAGAAAGAAATTTCCTGTTGGCTAAGCATTATAAAGGCATGCGAGTTAAATTTCAATGCTTACGTTAAAGCCTGCGTCTAATCTAATATATTATACAAATATGTTTTTAAAAATTATTCCACGTTGATAGTTTATCTATTAATAAAATTAATTTCTTCAAATTTTATTATAAAAATTAATCGCTTACATTAAATATGAAGTTTTTAATCAATATAAAAGTATATATCTTGAAATTATAACATTCAATTCCTTTTACACGGATTTTATTTGATTGCGTGTCTTTTAAGATCTAATTTAAAATGTTTTATGTCCGTTATGATGATTAATATCGCTAATTTGTCGCCATTAGCATAAAAATTCGAAAATAAATGCGAATAATTTTTAGTTTAGATGCAAATTAATTCACAGAGAACGATTTTTAAGAATATATAAAGAACGATATATAAAGACCTTTTTATTTAAAATTTTCATATTTATAAAACTTTTTAATATTAATTAAAAGAAAATTATTGATTGCCCCTTTATTTTTAACGCATTCCTGTAGTAGATATAACTGTTTTTTATTAAGTTTTAAAGTTTTGTTAAGTTCTCATTTTATGTTTTAAATACTTGTTTTTTGTTTGTCCAAAATTTTTACTTTAACATTTATTAACTATAGACTTGATATATTATTTAATCATGATTCAAAATAAAATGTGGTTGTTGTTCTAAAATTAAATGTTAATATTATAAAATTTGATCAGAATAAGAGTAAAAACTTTAATTAGACCATTGCTCTTTTGTTCTTTGAATTAATTTAAAAAAAAAATCACAATTTTATATTACTAAATTTTTATTATGCGTCTGTCTGATTTATTCGTTGGTAAGCATTTTGAATCAATATTAGTAAACACATGATTGTCGTATTTTGCTTGTTTGTTATTTTATAATATTAATTCATATATCAAATTAAATAGATAGATCTATAGAGCTATCCTTTAATTTGATAAAACATGTAATTATAGTGTGATTCTTATTATTGCATACTTTTAGGATAAAATATCTTTTCTTAGTACCGAAGAAAAAGTTACCGAAAGTTATTTTGTGAAATATGAAACTATTCTGTCAAACATTTGAACCATTTTTATCACTATTATAATAAAAAGTTTACTAATTTTTTTTTTTATACCCTACACCTAAAGTATAGGGTATATTAACTTTGGTATGGTGTTTGTAACCACCAAAAGGAAGCGAGTTAGGTATAGACATGTATATATATTCTGAATCAGGATCACCGCCGGAGTCGATTTAGCGATGTCCGTCCGTCCGTCCGTCCGTCCGTCCGCACGATAACTCAAAAAATAATGATGCTATCTTGATGAAATTTATATAGTAGGTTACTAATTACGAAAGAAAGGCTAAGTTCGAATCTGGACAAAATCCGTCCATGGGTTCGGATTCTGGAAGCTTCCGAATGATTCCGGGCTTTTGGAGATAATCTCCGCAAACGAGATTATCTCCAAAAGCAACAAAGATAGAACCTTCAAATTTTGTACAATGATGTTTCTTCCCGTTCGATTTATGTCTCTGAAATTTAAGAGGATTTGGTCCATGGGTTTGGATTTGGAAGCTTCCGAACGAGCCCCAGAGCAAATGAGATTATCTCCAAAACCAATAAAGATATAACCTTTACTTTTGGCAGAATGGTGTTCTTTCATGTATGATTTAGGCCTCTGAAATTTAAGAGGATTTGGTCCATGGGTTTGGATTTGGAAGCTTCCGAACGAGCACCAGAGCAAATGAGATTATCTCCAAAACCAACAAAGATATAACCTTTAAATTTGGCAGGGTGGTGTTCTTTCATGTTTTATTTAAGTCTCTGAAATGTGAGAAGATTTGGTCCATGGGTTCGGGTTTTGGAAACTTCCGAACGAGCCCCAGAGCAAACGAGATTATCTCCAAAACCAATAAAGATAGAACCTTTAAATTTTTTATAATGATGTTTCTTCCAGTTTGATTTATGTCTCTGAAATTTAAGAGGATTTGGTCCATGGGTTTGGTTTTGGAACCTTCCGAACGAGCCCCAGAGCAAATGAGATTATCTCCAAAACCAATAAAGATATAACCTTTACTTTTGGCATAATGGTGTTCTTTCATGTATGATTTAGGCCTCTGAAATTTGAGAGGATTTGGTCCTTGGGTTCGGATTTTGAAAGCTTCCGAACGAGCCTCAGAGCAAATGATATTATCTCCAAATGCAACAAAGATATAACCTTTACTTTTGGCATAATGGTGTTCTTTCATGTATGATTTAGGCCTCTGAAATTTGAGAGGATTTGGTCCATGGGTTCAAATCTTGGAAGCTTCCGGACGAGCCCCAGAGCAAACGAGTATATATCTCCACAACCAACAAAGATAGAACTTTTATTTTTAGTACAAAGGTGTTCTGTTATGTTTCCTTTTCTGTAAAATTGGAAACTGACATTTGAAAGAATTTGAACCATGGGTTCGTATTTTGGAAACTTCCGGACGAGCACAAGAGCAACGAGCATATCTCCAAAACCAACAAAAGTAGAACCTTTAAATTTAATAGAATGGTGTTCTGGCAAGTTTTCTTTATGTTCCTGAGATGGATTCGATGAATTGGAGTGGCAATTCGGGTAGCTGACACAAACATCCCAAGGATTACCAATCTTCGAAAATAATTAAGATAGAAACTTAAAATTTTATACAAGGGTGTCAAGCATATCCCAAGCGGATGCCTCTTTTACGTTCTTGAAATTCGAGTTGAATAAGACAGAAAAGGGAAGAAGTTCAAGCAGCTGCCAAAAACACTTATGGATTTTTAATTTAATTCGAATTATTCAGGAGTAGGGTATTAATAAGTCGGTTGCATCGACTTACTGTTACATTTACTTGTTTTAATATATTTTTAATAAAATATATACCTACCTACTTAAAAGTTAAAACAGATTATGTAACGTATATATTATGTAACTATATATGTATATTATACCTAAGATGAAAATATATCTATAATAGCGACCCCTGTTAATGTGTAGTCAAATTTTATGTTGAATCCCAATTCATATATTAGACAGTTGCAGTTTAGAAAAATAGAATTTATGGAAAAAGTACAATCCGTAAAAATTCAGAAAGCAAAACCAAATTCGTCAAAACACTAACTGAAATTATTTTTAAAATAACGCCAAAATAGAATTAAATTGTACAAAGAGCCTGTAGTTGGTGTACGTATATTTAGAATTTAGTTTATTTGGTATTGTGAGTGAGGACTATTATGTCTATTTATTTATCTAGTTCAAAATAAATGTTTTAAAGATACGTGGTGAAAACAGAATAGGTATTGTTCTAGGTATGTTACAACGTTGTCTGTAACAATATTGGCGTTGTTCGTTTTACCTTGCCCTAATGTGAAAAATTTAAAATCTAAAAAGACCCTATAGGTATTTGTCGTACAATCCTTGATTAAGATTGTACATGTAACATGGTACAGAGGGCGACAAAACCGTACAAATATTACCCCAATTGTACAAATGGTAATCCTGTATAAAATTGACATACAAAATATTTAAAAATAAAAAATTATTCAAATTTAATTTTGGTTATAAGAAGCTGTATACTCAAATTTAAATATATGAGAAGAAATTGAATTCAAAAAAGAATACAATTAGAAAATCGCTTCAAATAATATACAAACATTCATACAGAAATGCAACAATTTAATAGAAAAGTAAAAAATCAAAACAATTATATATTTGAATTTTAAAGAGACTCGCCCGCTGGTTATTCATACTTACATACTTAGATACGTATTGATTTTATTAATATCAGATTAATATCATTCATCATTATTTAAAATTTCAATAAATATTGTGATAAATGACGATTTTTATCAATTTTTAAATTTTTTTCTTTACACATGCATAAGTTAAGTACATTACATACATATAGCCAAAGAATAGTTGAGCCGTTGAGGTCGAGTCGTGTCGAGTCGAGACTCGTGACTCGAGAGGAAAAAAAGAATACACAATTTTAAAGAGAGTAAGTGAGAATGTCTCTTTTGTTTTTTTTTTTTTGTTATTCTGTTTTGTTGTGTTCGTTTTGTTACTACATACTACCGACTATCGTAGGTACCATACTACTGTAATATAAATATGAAATGTGTTGTTTGTTTTTTATTATTAATATTATGTATAGGTTTTATAGTAGAAAAATCGTAAAAAATATGTAGTTACTGATGTTCAAAGCTTGAAACGGAATTCATAATACGTAGTGTGTGGCTGAAAACTACTAAATTATAATTATAGATGTTTATGTACAGTATATTTTTTGCATTCATATATGTGCATAGTTCAAGGGTATAATAATTATGCCAATACGTTTGTGACACCATAAGAATGTATTTTCTTGTTATGGATCGAATTATGAATCGATTGAGCTAAGTACGTCCATACATACATCCATATCTGTCTATTCGTCCGCCCGCTCGATAACCTTAATGGAGGTAGAGTTTTGAAATTTTTACAATTTCATTTTTATCAAAATGTTAACTTTTGAATTTCAACAAATTCGAAACTCAGTGTTTAATTAAGCTAGATATTTGAAATGATCTCAGCGAGTTTAATGTAAGCAACCTGTACAAAATTTTGTTTGTCTAGAGCAACAGACTCTAATGGCTGCCATACAACTTTGTTTTTATATAAGCACAACTCAGTGTCTATATAAATTGAGTATTTAAAATTTTGTTAAAAGATCTTAAATTTTATGCTTACAACTTCTGTAAAATTTGGTTGGTCTAACGCAAAAGGTTCGGTTAACAATTGGTAACTTAGAAAGCCAGTAGGTACACATCTGAAGTTTTATAAAAGATTATCCAGTTTTCTGGCAAGAATTTCTGGAAAATTTGTTTAATTTGTCGGAATGGGGTTGAGTACCTCTTATATTATATAACTTATTAATAAAGTACTGTATATATAATTTATTACATAAATTTACATATTCTACAGTACTTAATTAAGTCAGACATTTGAAATTTTTTTAAAAGAGGACTCAATTTTATTGGAAACAGGATATTTTATATTTATACGAGTATCCTATAGTTAACACAGTCTATTCTATACTGTTTTTCTTTTTATTGAATATTATAGAGAGTGAATTGTGAAAGAGACCTTTAAAATTAGTTTTTTTCTTCACGTTTTTCATTATCATATAATGAAAATTTTTATAAATACCTACCAGATAAGTTGTTCATTTACAGGTAAAATCCCAGATTAAGAAATAAAAAATAAAAATACATTTTGAACGGTATAGTAATGCGAATATATAAAAATTCGAATACATTATATATTAAGTTCTTATAGATTAACATACAAAAAAAAAATATATATTATGTTAGTACGTGAACAATAAAAAAAAAATTTATATATTTTTATTTTAAAATCATGATTTTTATATTTCTGCTTTTTTATTTCACGTTTTGTTTTATGTTTAATAAATTAACAATAGATTTAAGTTTTGAAATATTTTGGTAAGTATTTCAAAACTTCATTTTATGATTTAAATTATCCTACAAATTAAGTTTTTAAACAAAATTTAATATGTATTAATAAAATATGTCTAAAACAAAATATGTCCTTACGGCTAAATGTTTTTAATTAGTTAATTAATCACTCTCTCCCTCTAATATTAAAGCTATCTAATTTTCTTTTGTAATATTAGGGAGTGGATAATGTAATAATTTTAAAGATATATAATTTATAATCAAAGATAATCTAATGATGTTCCATTTCTCTTGAAATTTAGATAGCTTTAAAAGTTGAAAAGTATATAAAAAGTATAGAAAATTTTGTGTCTAAATTAATATTAGATCATTTCCTATGAACTGATCCATTTATTAGATTTAAAAGAGTCATGTCAACTGATTCTACTAAGTTATTTTTCTTTCTTTCTTCTTTTTCTTCTCTTTGTAGTAGGGCATCAACTTGCCTCCTCTATAATTGGTCTCGATTGTATATGATGATCTTTATTTCCTCCCAATTTTGTTAATTTTTTGCTAATTCTGCCGTTACTGGTCAGTACCAGGTGTTACTGGGCCGACCACTTCTTCAGATTTTGTAGGAGATTCCATTCTAGAGCTATTTCGAATTATACTTCCAGGATATATTAATAAAATATATGAATATTATCAGTTATTGTACTCCTGTAAGATTTAGATTTTATTATGTAAACCATTTTTTTTTTTTAAGTTTAACATTTTGTACAAATTACTCAAACTATCATTATCCAAGTTATGTTAGTCTTGTTATATAGATATCATGAAAATTTATTATTGAATTAGGGTTTGAACAATGGAATTTTCAAATTATGTTTGGATACACAAAAAGCTAAATTAGCATCCTAAATGGTTTTTATGCCAAAATTTAATTAAAAGCTCTAAGCTTTGAGTTTTAATTTGTTAACAAATTTTGGTAGTACTTAACAAAAGTCTAGATATTATGATATCGGTGTATAATATATTCTTATTGATTTATTTTATTATACTGAATACAATAAATTCCACGCATCAAAATCCATTTACGTTGTTTGTACTGGGGAATAAACCGCCTAAAAGTTTAATTTTTTTTACCAGTAAAAAGATATTTTAAAAAATTTGGAAAATTATTATTTGAAACAGATATATAACATACTATAGCGATTTGTTTCCCTCAAGGCATAAAGTTTAAACAACTTTATCTTTTCCGTGACGGAATTCAAATATACTAACAATTTTAAAAGAAAATCACATCTAACAAAAGGTTATTTTTTTTTCATAGCTAGAATGTTAATGGTCTTTTAATTCCCATAAAAACTTTTGAATAAATTATTGCAAAATTTTCAATATATTATGAGAGAGGTCTTCTTATCAAAATTATCTAGATACTATCTTATAGTAGAAAAATAAATTTTGTTTAACAGGTGGAATTTTTTTTCAATTGATATTTATACGATATACGATAAGGATCGGTTATATTAAAATTGCTCCTCCGTTTATAACACCTCGAAATAAGTTGGCTAGATATACTTTCAAAGGTACGGATCGGATCAGAATTAAATTCTAAAGTCGATTAAACTTTGTCCGTCCGTTCGTCCGTCAGCAAGATGACTCAAAAACTAAGAAAGCTAGAAAGCAAGAAAACTAGAGTCTTCAAATTAACACAAAATATTCTTACATCAATTTGTAAATTCCCTATTTTTTTTTGGGATCCGACCAAAACTTAGGCTAACTCTCGAAGAACTAACTTTTAGATCTCCACATTTTGAAATAGAGCCATGCAATTTTAACTGCTGATATATATCATAAAAATATTGATTTTATTGTTAACAATTTTTTTCTGTAGTCCCACCCGTTACGGAACTACACCTCCACAAAGTTCGGCAAAGCTCTATATTTAAATTGCTATAACACAAGTTGTATAAGGTATATCTCCAATATAAAAACGCCAAACTTTTATTGGCTTTAAAAATAGTTATTCTATATATATACTTGTGATATACGGTGTCTTAATTTACCGTTATGTGAAACTCAAATTTTGCAAAATTCTTGATTCCTTCTATCTTCCAAACGGTTTAAGTTAGAAACTTGGAATTTTGAGAGAAGTTATGTCTTTGAAAATAAGTATGAGTCATTTCAGAAAATATTTTTGTATCGCCCTCCGTTTTTCTATCACCCCCCGTTTTCTAAACTAAAAAATTCCTTATTTTTAAATACCTGTAACTTGAATACCTTTTAAAATTTTTTTGAAGTAATATACAAAGCTATAATAATATTAAATTAATATAATATTAAAGCTCCAACATTATATTTTTATTTATATTGACAACTTTTCTTAATAATATAGGGTTACCTTAAAATTTACGAAAGTCTATCTTAATTTTTCTAATTTTTCTAACAAATTTTTTTAACGATTTTTTGCATTTTTTTTTACTCGATAATTTGAAATTGTCGAGGAGGATGCGTCGTGGTACAAAAAAAAATTAAATAAATAAAAAATATAACGGTTGCTTGAAGAATTTATATTTATATGATATTAGTATACATACTTATATAACTCATATTTATTTACATATCGTATATGTCACTGATTTTTTTAACTAAACGCTGCGCTGCGATCAGCATACATCATAATGTACGTAACGGTCAAAAAAACAAAATTAAAATTAACTAAATTTACTTCTACTGAAAATGTAGCTTTTAAAGAGTCTTTAAATTTGTTATTAAAAGGTTTGTGTCTCTGAAAATAATATTACCTAAATTTATTTGTATATAAAGGGTCTTTCAAATTGAGTTTTCAAAAGTAAATAATTAAAAGACATAGAATTTGAATTGAAACTGGAAAAGTTTTTATTTATTTTTGAAGTAAAATGTTTGCCATTTATACTCTGAAAATGATATCTCCCATGTGTCCACATCTTGCGTTTCTACAGTACTTGATTCTTTTACCAAAATGTTCTGTCACATTCTTGCATAGTTGCGGCTCTATCTCACCAATAACTCGAATAATTTCTTCTTTAAATGCTTCAACATTTCGAGGATTATCCTTGAATTTGAAAAATCCTTTAAAAGTATTATCATTGATAGCATATAATTTATATGAAAAATGGTGTAGTACAATATTTTTAATACAATATATTTTTAATATCTATGGTAAGATCTTGCCTTGCGTATGATGACGTTGATGACGAGTACAAGTTCTTGCGTATGACATGATGTTTAAAAATTAAATATCAATGTAGAAAAGTGTATTATATCTGTGTTAATATGGTTTAATTTAAAATTTATTTAATAATATTTCAAAATGAAGTGTTCAGTATATCTCATATTATAAACATAAGTATAAACTTATTACCATTTTGCCCGTGAGGGAAATCACTTTTCGGCAATGAAAAAGATGGAAAATCCGAAATATTTTTTTAAATCATTAAATATAATAATAAATATTCAAAATCTGTTTAATCCCTTTATATAAAACAAGGGTATTAATGTATAATAGTCATCTATGAAATTTAAATTTTTATACATCAAAATAGTCAGTTATCGCACGTGTTACTCATACTCTATTCATTCTATTCATTCAAAGAATTCTAATCATTCTAAGAATTCTAATCATTCAAAGAACTAGTAATTATTATTATTTTTTTTTTTTGAATTAGTATTCCTCAGATATCTCTATAAATAAAAATATTATTATTGAATAGAAAAGAAAATATAAAAAGTCTGAAGGTCTAGGATGATCTAAAAATAAAACTAAAATATACATCTGCCAAAAATTGCTACATAATCTGAAAAAAAAATCAGCTGTCTCCACCACAGGACCGACCGCCACTACACAACAAGTACAATGCCAAAATTTATAGATTTTTTACATAATAATTTATATCAAAGCAAAATAACTTCTAATAATTTAACAACATTTTGTTTTATTCAATAACAATAATAAGCAATGCAATCGTAAAAATATATATATGTGCATTCATTCATACATCAATTTACATTATTATGTAACGTACATGATTTTTTTTTCATTGAAAAATATTAGAAGTAAAAAATAATAAAAACTGTAAACAAATACAAACTAAACATAAGATTAATATTGAATATGCTAACAAAAATTTTACCGTTTTAATTTTATGTCATCAACAACTGAATAATATGCATTGGCATAGATATAAGTACATACATATTATGTATGTATAAAATTTTTTAGAGATATAAAAAAAAACAAAAAAAAATTGTTCATATAAATTCATATGGAGTGTTACATATGAAATTTGGACTTAGAAAAAAAATTAAATAAAAGTTAAAGTTAGTTGGATCAAAAAATGTTCTATGGCAAAGTTGTTCCTCTTTACTTGTGTAACAACTTTTTCTTAATAATTTTTCTCACAAAATTTTTCTGTTACGAAATATTCGTAAAAAACTTAAAAAGTACACTAGTAAACTACCACTTGCGGTTGTCCGATTTTTTACAGCCTTTTCCACACCGGAGTAGTGCATTTTTGCGAAAATCTCGGGTACAAATTTTTAGTATGAAAACAATACCTACCTTATACATTAATGTATGCGGCCGGTAAAAAAAAAAAGTTGATATTATATTGCTAAGAAGTAAAATTAATATTAGTTTAAAATAACTCAAGCAAAAAAAAAAAAAAAATACAACAACAAAAAACTAAAGTAAAAAATTATAATTCAAGGTTACATTTGTTACACTTAATTACATTTGTTACACTGTTAATAATTGTTTCACGTGAAATATTAATAAAAAGTAATTTATCTAATCCCAACATTTTTTTCCATATAATAATATATCTACAGTTATTTTAATTCACGAATTCTTTTATATACTATATTGGGCCTGAAATTCGTGTAAAATTATACGAATTACTTTAAAAAATATGTAGGTACGTAATATGAATGACAATTAGTTTAAATTATAAGTATCATTCATTTTCCCATGGTACTTTTATCTCTATTTTCTTTTAACTTTTATTATTTATATATATTATATATATATATATATATATATATATTTTTTTTTTTTTCTTTTTTGTATATTATATTCAATAATTTTTGAAATATAAATTTCCCTTTTCTTTGTTTTTTTTTTACTTTTTGGATATCTTTAATTTGTGCAAAAACAAAAAAAAAATAATAAAATCAGACAGAATAAACAAAAGACTTGAATTCCAATTTTAAAAATACTAAAAGAACATTAATATTCTTTTTAATCCTTGGGTATAATGTTTAAATTGATACTGTATTAAATTTTCCGTATAAATTAAAGTTTTCTTTTCTTTTGTTTTTTTTTATTTCTTTTTTTCTTTTATTTTAAAGTTGACATTATTAGCAATAATATATAGTATATAATAATATATTATATTATATATATATATACAACTGGTATATATATTCATAACAAATATAAATGTTTTATTGTAACCTCAACTATATAATAATATTTAAGTATCTACATATAAAAACAAAAAAAAAAATTTTTTATTTATTTAAGCGCATAAGAGCTTTTTTTTCTTTTCATTCTTTTTTGATAAAATGTTACTAAAGAATAAAATTAATATCACCAATTTACTTAAAAAATATCCCTTTTGTATTTGCTTGAGTGGTCTTTAATCACTTACGCACAACTAATATAAATTTTTTTGTTTTATTTTTTTTATTCTTTTTTTTTTCTACATTTTTGATGTTAAAATATTTTCTATATTATATAGATAGGTACTTTTTTGTAAATAAATACAATAGTGTGCAAAATAATAGGAGTATTCAGATTTTATTTTCAATATTTATGGTTTTGAAAAAAACTATTTTAACTGTTGGACAAGATGAGGATATTTTATTATACCCTACACCTAAAAAGGTATAGGGTATATTAACTTTGGTATGGAGTTTGAAACCACCAAAAAGAAGCGAGTTAGATATGGACATGTATATATATTCTAAATCAGGATCACCTCCTGAGTCGATTTAACGATGTTCGTCCGTTCTCACGATAACTTAAAAACTAGTAAAGCTATCTTGATAAAATTTATATAGTAGGTTACTAATTACGCAAGGAAGGCTATGTTCCAATCTGGACAAAATCGGTCCATGGGTTCGAATTCTGAAAGCTTCCGAATGATTTCAGAGTAAACAAGATTATCTTCAAAACCAACAAAGATAGAACCTTTAAATTTGGTACAATGATGTTGCTTCCTGTTTGATTTATGTCTCTGAAATTTGAGGGAATTTAGTCCATGATTTCGAATTTCGGAAACTTCCGAACGAGCCCCAGAGCAAACAAGTTTATCTTCAAAACCAACAAAGATAGAACCTATGAATTTGGTACAATGGTTTCGTGTTTTATTTATGTTTCTGAAATTTAGGAGGATTTGGTCTATGGGTTTGGTTCTTGTAAGCTTCCGAATAAGCCCCAGAGAAAACGAGCATATCTCCAAAGCCAACAAAAGTAGAATCTTTAAATTTAGTACAATGGTGTTCTGGCATGTTTTCTTTATGTTCCTAAGATGGATTTGATGAATTGGAGTGGCAATTCGGGTATCTGACATACGCCTCCTAAAGACTAACAAGCATATCTTCGAAGTTAATAAAGATATAAACTTGTAATTTTGTACAAGGGTGTTAAAGGATGCCTCTTTTACATTTCTGAAATTTTGTACAAGGGTGTTAAAGGATGCCTCTTTTACGTTTCTGAAATTTTGTACAAGGGTGTTAAAGGATGCCTCTTTTACGTTCCTGAAATTCGAGTTGAATAAGAAAGAAAAGGGAAGAAGTTCAAGCAGCTGCCAAAAATTATGGATTTTTAATTTAATTGGAGTTATTCAGGTGTAGGGTATTAATAAGTCGATTGCATCGAGTTACTGTTACATTTACTTGTTTATTTATTTATTAGCTATAAATAACATGATAGAATTATGAATTGATCCAAAAATAAATTTAAATTAAAAAGATTTCTGTGGTTATGGTAAAACAACAATAAATTGTTTATTAATTCAAATTTACCATATAATTGATTCTATACAGTTTCCTTAAATTATCAACCAAAAAAAAATCCAAAACAGCCCTAAAATTGTTTTTAATGGAATTTGAAGTGATTTTTTATAAGAAAAAAATACCCAAGTTTTATGAAATTTGAGGTTCCATTTACTGAAATTGGGGCCGTTTTTTTTATTTTTGTTTGGATTTTTTTTTTTATACAAATATTATATAATATAATTCAGCTGTCAAAACGTATATTCGCGAAGCCGCACAAAATAAATATATGGAAAATTCGAAAGTATTAACAATTTATTATTGTTTTTCAATAAAAAATTTTAATCTTTTTTATCTTAATTTATTAATTACACAATTTTTGATTTTAATTGTAAAAACTCACATTTAATTAAAATTTACATTTTATACATTAATCAAATAATACAAACTTCTTGGATTAAATCAAAATTCGAGAAATTTTTTAGTCGGTTACAAAATCGACGCCTTTTCCAGAGGAATATGAGATACTCGTATGATGAAATTATTTTAATTTCAGTAATTTGGGTTCTTTACGTGACGTTTTAAATTAATATTTTAGTCAAAAAACTATAGATAGCATCAATTAAAATAATTGTTAAAATTATCAGTACTATCAGTATAGACATGTTCTTAGATCTTATAAAAACTCATAAAAACAACAGCTTTAAAATAATGTTTTTGAATACTTTTTAGATTTAAAAATGACATATTAAATCATTAAAAAATACCATTATTTGGATATTATTAATTTAATTATACATAATATCACAAACGAATTAAGAAATATGTAACTCTCAGTTGTTAACATAATTATGTGCAAATATAATTAAGTAATAATTCAAGTAAATCAAGTTAAAATTATGCGGTATCTATACTAATGGTTACTAGTTAAAACACCGTTTTTTTCATTTGAAATGTCTCATGGTTCAAACGCCGAATTTGTTATATATATATTAATAAGAAAATACTAGATTTTTTTAGTAATATAATCAATTAAAAAAAAAGTACCTAAATCATTATACTTCATATCATATCATAATTAATATCATATCACATTAATTAACCCTTTTGAACATGCATTCCTAATAAGAGTTTCTAAAAATATTTTCTAAAAATCTTGATTTACAAAAATACACTCGTAATAAAATAAAAGTAACTCTTGTATCAGATAATAGATGGCGCACAAATAAAAATAATTTGCTTTTAATGGTCTTTGATAATAGCTACGGTTGAGTAGTCACTGAAACTGAAGCTTAGTCAAATATGAACAATAGATAATATTGCTTTAGTGAATCCTCTATTATCCTTATAATATAGAAATGGAAAGGAGAAAAAATAAAGTTAAGATGTTTACAATTATTATTAAAAAATTCTTTCCATTTAAATACTTTTTCACTTTAAAATATTTTTTAATAATATATTCTAATTTCAAATACATCTTTATTTTATTTTTCATACAACTGTACCTATGTATTTGAAGATTTTTTGTTATATAATAAGTAAAATACATACCTAAGTATAAAGACAATTTTTGACAAAAAAAAAAAAAAAAAATACAAAGAAAAAAATTTATAAAAGAATAAAATTTTAATTAGATAGACTATAGAATACAAAATATTTTAACGGTTGAAAATAGTTACTAAAGACGATTTCTATTAAAATGTTAAATTAAAAACGAAACAAAGGAAAATTTGTTAATTTTATTATGATTAAAATGAACAACATATAACAAGCAATTTGACAACTTAAAGATTATTTTCGAAAATAAAATAAAAAATTCACTATATACTAATATATCTAATGAATAAAAAAAAAAAAATATTTAAAGATTTTTTCAGTCAATGATAATGTCAATGTTCTTTAATGAAAATTCAAAAATTTTTCTTGTATCTTCTATATAATTTTTCTAAAGAGAAATTTTAAACGATAGTGTGTTCGTTTGATGAAAGTGACAGATACAGATACAATATATTATACTGTATAGATATAGATTCATATTATTAGATACCTAATATTAAAAATACATTTTAATGTAGACGAGTGGGCGTTTAAAGTTAAAATGTATCTTTAAATATTAGATATTACATATAATAATAATTAAAAGATTTTTTTTTTTTGTTTTATTTTTGAAAGCTTCTATTAACGTTAACGTTATTTTATTATATTTGATATCAGTTGACCTACATAGATATTATATTTAAGAAAGTTAAGAATTACTTTTTGAAAATGGAATTATAAGTTAATTGATTCAACTTCTGTTATCATCATGTTTGTTTTAAATTGTATAAAAAAAAAAAATATTAAATAGCTATAAAGAGAATCCAAAAAAGGATAACAATTAATTGAAGTCATTTTAAATAATGAGATTTTAACAAAATTATAAATGTTTATAGCATAAAAAAATATATGTTTAGTAACAAACTATCTGAGAACATTAAAAATTCCTTTTAATTATCATATTAATATGCTTTTAATTTAAAGAGCTGCAATCAGCAAAAAAAATATTTTATTATTTAATTCAAATTTTACTATTTAATTTTATTTAAAAAATGTTAAATTTATAAATAAAATCTTTTGTATATTTATGGTTTTTTTGAGCATATTTGTTTTTCTCTTCGCAACAGTCAGATTTAATAAATCGTCCATCAAGTTAAAAAAAAAAAATTTAATTCTAATATTGCCTTTACCAAATTATTTGAAATTAAAATTTTTAAATTAAAAGTTGAATTTCATCTTTAAAAATAAGATAATAAATATCCTTCATTCTCCGTCATCTTCCTCTACTTTATCTTCAGTCTCATGATCTTGTTCAGAGATCAAATTTATATTACGTTCTTCCGATTCAAAAATAAATTCTTTTATAGATACAGTTACTTCGGAATTTTTTTTTTTGTTGGATCCCTCTAATATTTTCAATTCTTCCATAATACCGAAATCAAGTACACCATGACCAGATCCTTCACCATCAGTTAATGTACAGAATATTATTCAAAATTTGCTTAACATGTTTTTGATTTGGAAAATTAAAAAAAAAAAGAAAAATTATGAATGGACGATGGACGATGGAAAGGATAATTCCCACCGATCGTCAAAGTTTTTTGGATTGTAAAAAAAATACTCATTACTTACAAGTTACAAAAATTCTTTTTAGATTCTATTTAAACAGAAAATAATACAAAATACTTACTATTTTTAGCACATTTCCAAAAAAATTTTGAAAAAATGTGCTTATTAGTTTCACTCTGCCCGTCCGTCCGTCCGTCCGTCCGTCCGTCCGTCTGTTTACAAAACTTCTACACCGTTAAAGATAGAGAAAAAAAATTTTAACCATAGGTAGGTCTCATAAAAAAAATAATTTTGTGGAACAACTTTTTCATGTAGCCCCCCCCATTACGGAGCTACAGCCCCTCAAACTTTGAAAAAGCCCTATTTTTAAATGCATATATCTTATGTTCTGCTTAAGATTTTTTCAATCTGAAAACGTCATTCGACAGGTATTTCTTTTATCTTTGTAAATTAATATCAAAATTATACAATTTTTTTAAATTTAGTATTTAAATTTACCGTTATGTGAAAACCAAATTTTGCATGATTTTTCTACTTTCATAACTCCGGCACGCTTCTAGATAGAAGCTTGAAATTTTGAGGCAAGAAAGAACTTTTAGAATTAGTATAAGTTTGCTCAGAAAATTTTTTCGGACCACCCCCTGTTTATGAGCTATTAGGGCTTAAAAATTGAAAATTTGCTATTTTTA
Organism: Poecilobothrus nobilitatus; assembly: GCA_947095535.1. Lineage (NCBI taxonomy): Eukaryota > Metazoa > Arthropoda > Insecta > Diptera > Dolichopodidae > Poecilobothrus > Poecilobothrus nobilitatus. The sequence continues at coordinate 299,878,731 of OX352772.1, read as the reverse complement.
AACACCTGTAACTTAGGAACCTGTACACATTTTACTTCTGCAAGATATAAAAATTAAAGCTACAATAATATATTTTTACGTGTGTTAAAGGTTTATTTTAATTGAAAATTATATAGGATTCCGGACTTATAGCCCCTCAAAATTTCAAAAATTTCCTATTTTCACATTTTTTCTTATTACATGAAATTTTCAAATTTTTGTGTAAGTCACACTTCTAAACAGTTTGTATTGAGTTTTGGAAATGTGCGCTTTTAAAAACCGTTGGTTTACATTCTACCTTGTTTTATTAATTTTTAAGAAAATCACAAAAATCACAAAAACTATGGTTTAATTAAAAATTTGAAATGTAACTATTTAAGATTTCTGGATTAAAAAAATACTAAAATATGAACTTCAGAAGTGATTCACTGATGCCATTCATATTATTATATTTTTTTCATTTCAATTATAGTCAATAGATGTCTCTAAAATCGATAAATTAATTATACGGGTTAAAATTTTAGTTGAGAAGGTTTTTAACTATAAGTGGGACAAATATTTTCTTGGGACATTGGGACATTCGTAAGAGATTTTTGAAAAATTTAAGTATGTAAACCGATTAAAATAATTATTATGATAAACCACTTATTAATTTGGGGGTAGCCTACAAGGTGTCAAACATAACTATATGTCAATATAGTATATTATGATACTTTAAAAATACCTATATACTATAGTATATTTGGAAATTTTTAAATATAATTACATTAAAAATACAATAGCTAATTTAATTAATAGCTTTTTTTTTTTGCAAAACTTTAACTTAATAAATAATTTTTAATCAACTATAATATAAGGATAACATATATTTTTTAAAAGGATATACAGAATAAAATCATATTTATTTTATTTATATTTTATTGTAACAAGTTCTAAAAGTCATCTATAAATCTTCAAATCCATTAATAAATTTATTTCTTTAAATTAGTAAAATTTCATTGTATTTAGTAAGTATTCATTTCATAGTTTTTTTTTTTTTTTTTTTTTCATTTAGTTTTTCTGGCATTAAATTATTTATTTGAATTCAAAAGAACATAAATTTGGAAGCCATTAAAAAGAAATTTATTTAAATTAAATTAAAACGCGTAGATAGATACTTTTTAATGTCTTGTGAAAAAAACAAAAAAAAAAAAAAAAAAATCACAAAAACAGAAAAAGAAAATTTAATTTAGCATAATTGGAAAGTATCCTTTAACGGAAGCAAAAACAGATAAAGAAAATTCAAATTTTTTTCTTTAAAAGTTGGCAAAAAAATTTTATATAAAATTCTTCTGTATTCGTACCATAAATATATTTATTTTATTTTTAAAAGTAAGCATCCATTTAGTTACATTAGTGTAAAAAAAAAAATTTAGGATGAGGGTTAATGTATTCATAAAAAAACTAAAAAAAACAAAAAAAAGAAAATTAAAGAAAAAAAAAAATAAAATATTTATTATTAAAATACTCAACATCCAACCTAATAGAAATGTTTTTAGGCCAATTTGTAATAAGAATTCTTCAAAATTTAATGAAAATGAGTGAATTTAAGAAGTGTAATTTTTTTCTTCTTATTTAGTTTTTTTTAAATTTTTATTTTAAAATTAATTTGATTTCAATTTTTAGTTTTCTTTCAATTTTCAACTCGATATCTATATTTTGTAATGATTATCTTTGGTATATTTTGATGATATTCTGAAATGAAATATCTAATAATAAGATTTTAAATTTTTTAATAAGTATAAATAGAATACAAAGATATAAAAATAATGTAATTTTAACGAAGTATTTTTGAAAAAGTGTGTTATAAATTTTTCTAGAAAATCAATTTTAATACAATGCTCTAGTAATTTACAATTATGTCTGTAGTATAGTGAATATTATTTTTTTTTTTTTGTAACAAATTTTTAGTGCTAGTGCCACTAAATTATTATACAGCCTTCCTTTTCAGACGTGGTTGTAAATGTCGTAAGGGGAAATAAATCTTATAACCCACACTTCATCGGTGTTTACAGTGTATTTTATATGCTCTTACCCACTAGGCCACCGAGGCCCTAAGAAATATTTTATAAATAGATATTTTTATAAACTTTCAATTTTTATGAAGAAATTTTTCATATTTTTTTTTTACCACTTCGGTCTAATAATGTCCTTACTTTAATAATAAATTAATTAAATATTAAATTTAAAACTTGTCATTCTTTCGTTGTTAAGATAATTGTCCCACATCCATAAATAGGTACATATATAAACACAAAACATCACTCAGATAATATCATAGATAGATATATTTAAAATCTTATTAAAACATTTACACAAGTTTCTAAAACTTGTTTTTTCCGCTGTTGCAATACCTTTTTACACATATTGCACACGTGATTAAGTGTTGATTTTTACAAATCTTTATGAGAAAACATATAACAATAATATGAAAATTTTATTTATTTATTTATTTACATTAATATTACATACATAAATGTAATGCAATATTATTGAATCATCGGCAACTTTAGGCCATTATGATCGTAAGGGGGTATGTAAAGAAAAAAACACTTACGACCTGTGCAGGGATCGAACCCACACTCCTTCGGTTAATACGCCACACCCAAAATGAAAATAATCCTATCTTCTAAAATGATATTGACAGTTTACCATTTATGGTGGATTGTAATTGTTTATCTTTTTTTCCAATAAGTTTTCTTCCTTAATGATACCATGTACCATCTATCTTTATATAATATACTAGAGCTCTCTTTTAACTATTTATTTTTATTTATTTATATTAATATTACATACATAAATCTAATGCAATATTATTGAACCATCGGCTACTAAAGGCCATTATAGGTTTTTATACTATTATTAAATTATGTACTAATATTATGTATTTTGTTTATATTATATACTATATATTTACATTATATTTGGTCGTAAGGGGGTATGTAAAGAAAACAAACACTTACGACCTGTGCAGGGATCGAACCCGCACTCCTTCGGTTAATACGCCACACGCCTACCCACTAGGCTACCGAAGCCCCCCTCTCTTTTAACTGTTAATATGAACGAGTTAAAAAATTAAAATGTAATTGCATATTTTAAGGCGCATATAGAAATGTGAATAATTGAAAACTTTGAAAACATTCACTAAAATTAATTTTTTATTTTTACTTTTTGAATACAAAAAATGTATTGAAACTTCTACAGTGCAATTTATAAAATAGTACATCTAATTGAAAATTATTGTCTAATCGAAAATGTTTAACATTAATTATCTGTTTATGATAACGATTTTTATTGAAATTTATTGATTATGAGTTTATCTTGACCTTAATTGTGTTTAAATAAAATAGATTTAAAAAACTTTATATAAAATCTAAATTTAAATTAAAAATATCTCTTTATTTATTTATAATATCTCTTTAAATTTTTTTTTTTTTTCTGAAATTCTTATTATTTAAAATAAAAATATTGACATTATAATAATTAAAAGATAATCTCAAGCATAAAAATTCTAATTTAATACTAATATTGTCATTATTAGATATAAATTTTCTTCCATTACAAAAAAAAATTGCAAATCAAATATAAAATATCAAAATTTTGCAAAATACAATAATATCTACTTTAAAAAAATATAAATTATTATTATTTAGAATAGCATATTATCATCATATCCTATATATGGTACCTATGTATCACAATAATACATATATTATTACTTATATGAAAAAAATCTGTATAATTTCAAAACAATTCAATAAAATTCAAGTTAAAGTTTACATTATTTTTTTTTTGTTTTTGATATAATTAAAAATTCAATATACTGTAAAAATGTCTAACACAATCAAAAACAATCTATTCTAAACTATAATATCTATTCCTTTCAATTACTTTCATTTTCCAATTAAAAATATTTAACTATTAAATAAATTGCAACAAAAAAATCGTTTCTATAGAATGTTTTTATAGATTTTGTATAGAATATATACATAATACATATACCATCTATAAACATTATTGTATTAAAGATTTTTTATTTATTTATTTTTTTTTTTTGAAATTAAATATGCATTTTATTTTGTTTTTGTGTTTTATTTTCACTTAGATCTAATTTTACTCTATCAAATACAATATAGCTTAGAAGTTTCTAGTTACTAACATACTATAACATAACTGTTAATTTAATGATATATCAGTTATATATTAATAGTTATTATATTTTTGTTATTTATGATGATATTAAGGACAACATCTCAAAATATAGTGTAGAAAATTTTATAAATCAATACTAATATTATGTTTAACATAATAAAATATCCTTATATATACTTACAAACATATATATACAGTATGTACTCACTTTTAAATTATAATAATATGTCTATTTTAAGTACATATATATAATATATATATATATATATATAAAATTGTGTAACAACATTTTTGATTTTGTAAACAAAATAACAAAAATTTTCTTTCCATTCTTTCATACAAAGATGTCCTTTCAATATGTATTATAATATATTGGATTGTGTTAAAGAACTGTCAAATGTTTTCAATGTTTTTTTTTTTTTATGAATTTTTCTTATGTTTTTAACTTTTTTTTTTGTTTTGTTTTTGTTTACGTTTATTTTGTTTTTTTTTTGTTTTTTATCTAGTTTGTGTCCTTTTAACATGGTATTATTATATCTTATATTATACGACCTTAAATTTTGCTGCCCAGTTTCTTTTATGTTTTGTATATAATACTATTTATTATAATAATATATTGTAATATTTTCTTATGTACTGTTTTGGTATATAATAGTATTTGTACTGTATTTTGTCTATATTTTATACGTTTATGTAATTTGTTTCTAATAGTTTTGGTTTCAATTTTTAGTTCATCTTAAAAATATTTATTGAATGTTCCAAAAAAAAAAAAAAAAAAAAAAACAAAAAAAATATTTTCAAAATATATTTTCAGTATTAATTTATTTTTATATTATGTATGCATGTGTACATAACTTAATATGATATTCTTAATTTATATCCTTTGTTATTTGTTATTAAAAAATATGTTTGTGGATATTTAAATATTTTATTATGTGCGTATTTTTTTGTTTCATACAGGGTGTGAAATTAAAATAAAATTTAATTTAAAAAAAAAAATTAATAAATTTATTCATATATAATATTATATCTTAAACTAAACTTTTAGTTAGGAGATTAAAAACTCAATTTCTTAAAAATGCATAAAAGAAAAAGAAAATAATATGATTCACTTAAGCTAGTATAAAAGTAGGCCTAGTATTTAAACTCTAAAATGAAACTCTAGTACGAAATTTCATTTAAACATGATAATATATTTGAAATAAAACGAAAATGATTTTTTTAAATCAGTTCATTTAAAAAACTCGAAAAATGTTTCTATTTAGTCAAAATTATATTCATATTTACTAGTAAAATACTAAGTTAATTTCGCAAACTTTCAGTATCACTTTTAACAATTTAAATCAAACTTTGACTAAGTTATTACATCTTTGATTTGACTTGTTTTATAAAAATCATTAAACTTTGGTACTTAAAAAAACACCTTTACCCTTATTAAATGCTAAAAAAAAAATTGTTTTAAAAAATAAATTTAAATGTTCATTTTTAATTTAAAGTGATAAACACAATTCCGACCATTAAGTATCAAAAAAACCGGGGAAATTCACTTCGCTCAACTATTTTTCATCAAAAGAAATAGAATTACCTATACAGTGAAAGAAAAAATAAAATTTGTGGCGAATATACCGACGTATTCCAAAGTAACAAATTATATTCAAGCATTCAGAACTCAATGAAGTTATTTATTGTAATTAAAATATTATACTCTCCACACCCGGTGTTCCCTCTTTACAATATTGATAATAGTCATCCTCAGCATCTTTTTGTATTAAGATAAAAGTAGAAACACATCCGTTACCTTTTACAATAAAAAAAATTTAAGTTGGTATTGTTTTTGATTTAAGTAGTTTAGTTAGGGGGTCTCGGTGACCTAGTGGGTAACAGCGTATAAAATACGCTGTAAACACCGAGGGAGTGTGGGTTCGAATCCCACACACGTCGTAAGAGTTATTCCCTCTTACGACATTTACAGCCACGCCTGAACAGGATAAGCTGTGTAATTAACTATCCACATTTATGTGGCAGAGAAATGCATTAAAAAAAAAAAAGTAGTTTAGTTATTTAAGTATAGTCAATAGAAGCAGAATAAAGAAAAGTTACAAAAAAGGAACATCTGGTATTTTATTATAGAGTGAAATTAAATACGAACAAAAATATAAATAAACATTTTTTAAACTTAAATATTTTAGTTTAAATTTATTAACAATAGATTTGTTTAAAATTATACAAATTTTAAAAATTGTAAATAGTTACTTCATTTTCATCAAAAAAAAAAAAAAAATTTATTTAATAAAAATAAATTTAAATTTAAACTGATTATATAAAGTAAATGACGGTTTTATTTTTATTGCTTAGCTATAAATGTTAAAACCATCAGCGAAAAAAATTTCTAAATCTCGGCGACAACGAATTTTTGGTTAAATGGCGATAATCTCAATTGTGAGTAAATACATAACAATGTATTATGTTTTTAGCTAGTATTGGAGTTAGTAGTATCTGTAGTTGAAATTTTTTACTTTTGATTTTAATTCCTCTAAAACACACTGTTCTCAAGGTAGATATAATAATATTATGTCTTTAAAAATAGCATGTTATGTTAGATGTTAATTTTATTTTAAAATAAATGCATTCGAAATTGATTTGATGAAAATTTGTTATTCTTATCACCGCGACAACCACAAAACATATCCTTTTCTCTTACAAAATCTTCATTAAATCGATTTATATTAGTACCTACATAATATCTATAAAAAGTATCTATATAGATATTGTAGTATTTATTTTCATGAGTTTTTCTTAGCTATATCATAATAATTTATTATAAAGTTTTTAAATCTTAAAAAAAAAGAATACGATCAATATGCATAATAGTTATTATAATGCTAAAGTTGTTTCGCTATAATTTTTTTAAAATAAATCTATAATTATAATTTAGTAGTTTTCAGCCACACACTACGTATTGTGAATTCGGTTTCAAGCTTTGAACAACAGTAACTACATATTTTTTACGATTTTCCTACTATAAAACCTATACCTACATAATATTAATAATAAAATATAAACAACACATTTCATATCTACATTACAGTAGTATGGTACCTACGATAGTCGGTACTCGGTAGTAGTAGGAAAACGTACACAACAGAATAACAAGAAAAAAAACACACAAAATTATAAGAGACATTCTCACTTACTCTCTTTAAAATTGTGTATTTTTTTTCCTCTCGAGTCTCTCGAGTCAACCACTCTCGACTCGACCTCAACGGCTCAACTATTTTTGGCTATATGTATGTAATGTACTTTAACTTATGCATGTATAAAGAACAAAATGTTAAAATTGATAAAAATCATCATGTATTGAAATATTAAATAATGATGAATGATATTGATCTGCTATTAATAATCAATATGTATCTAAGTATGTACTTATGTCCAGCGGGCAGAATCTCTTTAAAATTCAAGTATATATAATTGTTTTGGTTTTGTACTTTTCTATTAAATTGTTGCGTTTATGTATGATGTTTGTATATTATTTTAAGCGATTAGAAAACTTTTCTAATTGTATTCTTTTTTGATTTCAATTTCTTCTCATATAAGTAGTACTTAAATTTTTGTATACAGCACTACAGCAGTTCTTACAACAAAATTAAATTTGAATAATTTTTTATTTTTTAATATTTTGTATGTCAATTTTATGCAGGGTTACCATTTGCACAATTGTGATAATACATATTTATACGGTTTTCTTGCTCTCTATACCATGTACAATATAAATCAAGTATTGTGCGCCAAATAAACACTGTCTTCTCAGATTTTAAATTTTTTACATTAGGGCAAGGTAAAACGAACAACGGCAATATTGTTAAAGACAACGTGGCCTATAAAAAAATTTAACTGAATTTTGCTCCAAACTTTGTTTGTGCATTTTACGAATGTTTTACGGATACCTATTCTGTTTTCCCCACGTACCTTTAAAACATTTATTTCGAACTCGATAAATAAATAGACATAATAGTCCTCACTCACAATACCAAATAATCTAAATATACGTACATCAACTACAGATTCTTTATACAATTTAATTCTGTTTTGGCGTTATTTTATTTTAAAAATAATTTCAGTTAGTGTTTTGACGAATTTGGTTTTGCTTTCTAATTTTTTACGGATTGTACTCTTTCCAAAAATTCTATTTTTCTAAACTGCAACTGTCTATTATATGAATTGGGATTCAACATAGAATTTTACTACACATTAACAGGCGCCTCTAGTTATATTAAATTACAGTAATATGGATTAGAGTAATATGGATGAATAATTCTTTTATAATTATTACTTTTCTGTACATAATATTTATGTATAAATTATTGATCATTGTCCTAAAATAAAACATTGCTTAAAAAGTAAAATTAAAATTTAAAAAAACCTCAATGTTTTTGGTACAAAGGCAAAAGAAGTACAACTCTGTATGAAGTTTCTTTTTAAATAAATAAATTATAGTGTTTCAAATAACTAATGAGAAAAATTAAAATATTAAATTAAAATTATTAGGTTAAAAAAAAGTTTACATAGCGGTAGTCAAAAAGTAAACATTATATACTATATAAAAATTACATTAACTCAATTTCAAGAGGTTTCAAACATTTAAAGCTGTCATTTTTGGAGTTCTTTCTTAATTTCATACTTTCAAGTCAAAAAAAAAAACTATTAAAACGAAACATAAAATTTTGTCTTTTGATTTGTGTTCCCTTATTTCAGAACGGTTTTTTTATAGTCTTAAAGAATAAACTGGGTGACAAATTTTTAATAAGGTCCTACTAATATCCAAACTTGCTAAAGCACTGCTTCTAACAAAGTGAGTTCTCTAAATTAATTTAGTTACGATTACAATCCAAATTGTTCCTACCTCCTGATCTAAACTAAAAAAAAATTTGTTAGCGATTTATGTTCAATTTTTCAGGTTTTGATAGTCTTAAAAAAACGTTAAAATTTTTAATTAAGTTCCTTTTACGTTTCGTTGCGGCATAATATTCTATGATTAACTGGTCACCCTTTTTCGTCTTCTATATATATTTTTTGTTCGTAGGTTAGAAATTGTCGAAGACGCTCATAAAAATAATGTGTTTTTTAACATTCTTTTGTACCTATATAGTATCAATTATATCGGTAAATATATTTTATATATCCTTTGACTGTTAGACAGGTTACAGGTTATAATAATCATCAACTATTATTAATTTGTATAGTTTATTGTTTATTTGAATATGCACTGACATGGGCTTGAATCCCATGCACTGAATGGGCACTTTTCGATTCAAAGAACTGCAGTTTAAGTGCTGTTGAATATTGAATTTTATTATGCGCATAAATTTTGCATAATAACCGTAACAACATAAATAAAAGCTATTTTGCAGATCTGGTTTTGTATTTAAGTTATTTTGTCATCAATTTATTTTTTCCTTTTTAGATACATCATTAGAATGTAATATAGTATCTAAAAAATAGAAACAAAAACTGGAAAATTATAAAAGACGATACTTTAATATTATTATATTTTCTAATTTACTTATCTATAATAAATACATATAATAAAGTACATTCAATGCTTTATTTTGTAATTGTTTTTTTTTTATATTAGTATATAATATAATACAGATAGATGAATAAGATTTGGATAGAACAATTCAGAATCATATTAAAATTTAACAAGTCTACATCCATAAATCAGAATTTTAAAAGTTTAAAATAATCATCAAAGAAAAACATATTGTTGTAACCAAATGTGTTGACTATTGCATTTTAAATAGAAAATAATACACTTCCTAGTATTTGGTCAGGTTGTAAGGATACTCTTGATTAGTATATGGGGAGAATGTAGGTAACTATAAGAACAACCTTCAACTTTAGATTGAATTGTAATAGAAATGAAGGTAAAAGATAATTCAATGATGTGATAAGAATGTTTAATACGCAACCAAATAACGTTAAATCTTAAAATAATCTTAGAAAAGTTTAAAGAGAATACAATATATTGTACCTATATATTAAAGTACTTCTAATTTTTTCATTGAATTATTTCCTAAAATTATTATATTTAAAATTAATTTATAAATATTAAACGATTTTATTGCAAATTTTACTATTGATGATAAGATCATTTATAATGTTGATGCAAATTTAAACAATACTTTAATACTAAAGTTAGAACCAATTTAAACAAAACAACAGATCATTTTATATTATAATCCTTTAGAAATCTAAAATCATTTTTTTTTTTTTCTCAATTCTAATAAACAGGGTAGAATTGAAATCCAAATTGTTTTGAAAGGTACACATTTACAGGTGCCTAAAGTTAAAGATGTTTTAAAACAATAAATTTTTGATTTTTGTCTCCTAATAGTACTTAAACGGCTGTGGTATAAATACATTTTCTGAGGTAACTTATACTTTATTTTAAAAGATCCTTCTTTTCTCAAAAGGTTTTAAGTAAAAGCGTCCGGGGGGATATGAAAGAAACAAAATCTTGTAAAATTTAAACACTAAATTACCAAAAAAAAAAATGCTTAATTTTGGTATTGTTTTGTAATGCTAAATCCTAAATGTTCTGGATTTTTATGTCCTGGTTATCGTTTTTAGATCGAAAAAATGTTAACCGCATAATATAATCTGAAATAGACATTTAAAAATATAACCTTTTCAAACTTTGAGGGACCGTAGTTCGGTAACGAGTAGGGCTACATAAAAAAAAAAAAGATGTTTTAAAACATTAATCTTTTTATGAGACCTATCCATGTTTGGAATTGATTTTTAACTGTAATCGTGCAGAAGTTTTGCAATCTCGTAAGAAGAAGACGAGCAGACGGATAAAGTGAAACCAATAAGCAAAGTTTTTTTTTTTTTTTTCAAAAATGTTTTAAAATAAGATTTTTTCTAACATAATATTATTTATACAAGACATTTTTGTAGTTTACAATAGTGTATAAAAAAGATTATTGGTCTATCTGTATATGTATTTATTTTTAACTATACATAAATGTAAATATTTATATATAATGTTATTTCACCAAAGGATTTTGGGATTTGTTTTAAATATTGTATAACATAAAATAGTGTTATGTATATATTAATGTTTTTGTTGTTTTCATTATTTCCATATTTCATCATATTGGATTGGTATATTATGAAGGATTACTTACAACAGGAAAGTAAATTTATTATTTCTTAAATACAAAGACAAAAAAAAAAAAAATTTATTTTAATATTTCTTTCATTCATATTGTATTCGTATATTATGCAAATTAAAATAATATGAATCAAAGGTTACTAAATGTCTAACATTTAAAGATTTAAGATACTAAAGAAAATAATATTTAGAATAAGTGTCATAAACATTAGACAAACTATCATTCATTTGTTGAAATTTTAAAATATACGAAAATGAAATCGGTTCTATTGAGATAACACTGCAGGGGTAAAGTTATTGTTGTAATATGTTAGGAAAATATTTCTATCTTATGGCTATTAAAAGGTATAATAATATAATATTATCTATAACTTTTATCCAGCCAATAGTGTAATTATTGTTAAGACACAGTCCTTTCATACGAAAGATTTCGGGTTCAAACCCCGGCTGGGTCATATAGATTAATAAAAAATAATAGACATTTTTCTTATAATGTAATATAATTACTAGAATTTAATTAAATTAAAAATAAGTATATATATGTCCTACAAATTATAATTAATATCATATTGTAATAGCTATAATATAATAAAATAATAATAAGAACCCATAATTCTTGTATAAGATAATAGATAGTGTAGAAATAAAAGAAATGTGTCATATTCTTATACAATAACTACAGCCGAGTAATCAAACGGCTTAGTGAAATTAATTATTCTAGAAAATGAAACTTAGTCAAATATGAATAATAATTACTTAGTGAATGCCCTATGCTACTTATAGAAGCCGTAAGGAAAAAAATATCTTTCTTTCAATTATTTTATGGAATATAGAGCAACCATTTAGTCGTCCACTAAGCTTCAGTTCTTTCTAATCATTATTTTAAGCCGGTAATTATTACTCGGCTGTAAATAGCTTTTGTAAAAAATTACAAGACATACAATATATTAAATTTGCTCATTATCTGTTATCTTCTTCAAAAATTACTTATTTATTTATTTTATATTAATATGAATTACGATATAGCATTTGAATTTAAATTATTTAAATTACGATATTGGATATGATCTGACAGGATTTGATGTGCATTAAATTTCAAAATGTTTTGTTTGAAAGGCCGCTTGATTAATCATTACGTCATTAGACAGATAAACTGAAAAGCTACACAATTAGTTAGATTTTTACAAAGAACTCTTAAAAGATCAATACTAAATGAATGAAGTCTATTCTAAATTGAGAAACCTTTAAACATTTTTAGCACATTTCTTAATAAATTTTGAAAAAATGTGCTTATTAATATCACTCTGTCCGTCCGTCCATCTGTTTACAAAAATTCTACACCGTTAAAGATAGAGAAAAAAAATTTAACCATGGTCTCATAAAAAAAATAATTTTGTGGAACAAATTTTTCATGTAGCCCCATCCATTACGGAGCAACAGCCCTTCAAACTTCGAAAAAGCCCTATTTTTAAATGCATGTATCTTATGTTCTGCTTAAGATTTTTCCAATCTGAAAACGTCATGCGACAGGTACTTTTTTTAACTTTCTAAATCAATATCAAAATTATAAATTTTCTTTTAATTTAGTATTTAAATTTACCGTTATGTGAAAACCAAATTTTGCATGATTTTTCTACTTTCATAACTCGGGCACGCTTTTAGATAAAAACGTGAAATTTCGAGGCAAGAAAGAACTTTTAGAATTAGTTTCCTTAGAAAATTTGTTTACACCACCCCCTGTTTAAGAGGTATTAGGGATGACAAATTTAAAATTTACAATTTAATTGCATATTTTAATAAGTAGTAGGTATCTAATAATATAAATAATAAAGAAATTAAATATTTTAAGTATGTGTACCTGTATATAACGTATAAATTTGAAATATATTTCAAGTTTATGTTAAATAAAATAACTCGAAAAAATAAATATGAGAAAATATGTAGTAAATTAACACTTTATTTAATACTCTGTTTATTTTGTTTTAATCTAAATTATTTCAAAATATATTAATTATATTATAGTTTAACAAAGTTAAAGCATTTTAAAGTTATACTAAATATAATAATCATGTTTATTTAATATTATGAAAACGACTAATTACAGTTATTGGATCTAATTGAAAATTAATAGGTACTGAATTTTTCTTAATCTAACAGTACTCGCCGTACGGGTCTTTTCCACTCAAATCTACTTTAGAAGTCAATCACTTTTTTTCTTAAGCATAATACACTTTATTTTACCAGTAAGTGAGTTTATTCATTTACGGAGTTCCCCTCTATTACGGAGCTACAGCCCTTGAAATTTTGAAAAAGCCGTATTTTTAAATACGTATATCTCATGTTCTACTTAACAGTTTTTCAATTTGAAAGCGCTATTCGACAGGAATTTTTTTTACCTTTGTAAATCAATATCAAAATCATACATTTTTTTTAAATTTAGGGTTTAAATTTATGGTTACGTGAAAACCAAATTTTACATTATATTTATTTTTTTATAACTCCGGAATGCTTTGAGTTGGGAACTTAAAGTTTTGAGAAAAGAAAGAGCTTTTAGAATTAGTAAAAGTTTCCTTAGAAAATTATTTGTGCCACCCTCTGTTTAAAAGCTATTACGCCTCAAAAATTGAAAAATTTGCTATTTTTAGACGCCTGTAGCTTAGACATCAATACAAATTTTTCTTCGGCAAGACAAAAAATGAGAGCTTCAGTACTATATTTTTATGTGTGCTAACGGTTTTTCTTAGTTATATAGGGTTTTAGATTTACAGCACCTCAAAATTGCAAAAAAGTGCTATTTTCATATTTTTGCCTATTATAAGAAATTTTCAAATTTTGGTGCAGTCACAATTGTAAACAGTTTTGTCTTCTGGAAATATGCGCTTTTAGAAACCATTGGTTTATTACTGTGTAACTTATTTCTTGTTAAAAATACTTTTAAATTTATAATTTTTTTTTTCTAAATAATAGGCCTACATTCATAACTTTGTGTATCATTCGAAAAATAAATAAATATACATAGCATTTTATACCTAAAATGCACCTATAAATACTTTAGCTGTTATACTGTTATAAGTGAAAATGTCAGATAACATTGATGACATCTTATTTTATTTTTTTCATTCAAATTTCAAGATTAGAAAAGAAAAGGGAAAGTGAAAACTGTACAGTGCACTACGAAATAGCGTCTAAAGAAATAAGAACTAAAAATAAAAAAAATTAAATAACGATTAAAATTTAACATTTTGTTTTTTAGATCATAATTCTCAATAAAAGAGCATCTAAAAATTTTGGTGAAATAAGATCAAATTATAAATGAAATGACATAATATATTACTATTGAAATTAAATTAAATTTAAAAATTAAAAAAAAAAAAAACCAAAACAAATTAAATGAATGAACTCTCTCCGCTAAACTCCTTCAAAACCCCACTAAACAAATTATTGAAATTCTGATTATTTTAACAATCTTTGAAATAATTAACTTCTAATTATATTTTTATATAAATATTTCAAAATCAAAGCAGCGAGGGTTGTCGTTTTTAAACTCCCGTTAAACAAATTATTGAAACGCTGATTTTTTAACCAACTCTAAAGTTTTTTTCAAATTATATTTGTTACGTATCATGTTTTAACATCAAATAATTTAAAATATTGGGAGCTGCTGCCTAAACTTCTGCTATATTAATTATTCAAACCCTGATTTGTAACCAGTTCTAAATTCCTGACCAAACCAAAATTTACTCCTGATTACTTTTTACATAACATTTGCCCTCTCGCATAACAACAAGACTTATTACTCAAAATTAAAAAAAAAAAAAAATTATTTCACATTCAAATAAGAAATCGAATAAGGTGTTATTTCTAATAGAACCTTAAAGATTTTATTACAAAAAGTCTTACCCCACCTAATAAGTTGTTTTTAACTAAGAGTGCGTTTGCTCTTCATATTCTATTACTCTCTTCTTTAGATACAAAAAAAAAACTGTGTATTTTAATTCCAATTCAGAAGGAATTAAAGTTACTCAGATTTTGATTCCTTTTAATTATGTACTTTAATTCCAATTTCACAAGTTTTCGAATTAGAGCCTGCGTGCGCCACATCAACTATTAAAACAATAAATTTTTAAATAAAACACAAGACCAAATTTTTTTTTACAATAATAAATATACTTTTCCCCCTTCACCGTCCACAATGACATGGCATCTGACACCTATATGTACATCGGTATTTTATTTATTTAAAAACATTGAAACCAGGGTTGCCACTTTGGTAATTTTCTACCAAATTTGGTAATTTTATTCAGATAATATTTTTTTTGGTAATTTGGTAATTTTTTTGATAATTTGGTAATTTTTTGGAATAATTGGAATAATTTGGAATTTTGGAATAATTTGGAAAAATTAAAATCAGGGACCAATTTAAAAAAAAAAAAACCATTTTTCAAAATATTGAACTATAAGTAAAAATATTGCTGGAAAAGTTAATTACAAATTTGCTAAAATAATTTAATAAACATAATTCATAATAAACTACTTCCCGAAAATATCTTGTGAAGAAAAAAGCTTGACTTGCGGATGTAAATGAATACTACAGGAAATTCCAGATGCAGTGGGCAGAGAAATTATCATTGGTAAAAGAGAAGAACGAAAGTGGCTAAGTGGCTAAGGATTTTTTTTTAGTTTTTATATACAATGCAACATATATTTTTATATGCAATATATTTTGGTAACTTTTTGTCAATTTGGTAACTTTTCACAAATTTTTTTCTGAGTAGCAACCCTGATTGAAACTCTTTACAAAAAATTTATTTTGCACTCATTTTACTTTTACATACCTATCTATAATAATATTACACTAAAATTTTTTAACCAAGCAGGTTTAACATTGCTTTTTTTAACTAATAGAACAGGGGAAAATAAGAAAGAGAAATAAAGAAATAATTTTTGAGATAATATTTTTTTTTATTTTTGATTGTTTGTTGTTTCTGTTTTTTTCGGCACTTCAAGTTTCAAATATTTTCATAGTAAGTCTTATAATATAACACAAATTTTGTTATTATTTTTTCATTGAATGTTCTGAAGAAAAAGAAAAGACAAAAATAATAACAAAATCAATTTTGTGTTATACAAAAAGCAAAGCAAAGAAAAACAGTACAAATTCCAAAGAATAGAATAATGAGTATGTATACATTATACATACTACTAAATAGTAATATCAAATACATATTATGTATAATGTCTACCTATTCATTTCTATTGGAATTTGTATTCTTTTTTTTTTGTTCCGCTTTTTGTATAACACAAAAATGATTTTGTTGTTATTTTCTTTTTTTCTTCTTTCTTCAGTATAACATTCAATGTAAAAACAATAACAAATTTGTACTATGTATTTTATGTATAAATTGTTGAAGTGTGTATAACAGTCCCTAATTTACAAATAGAATGAATTTATTTTATTTTTGATTGTTTGTTGTTTCTGTTTTTTTCGGCACTTCAAAATTCAAGTTTCAACAATTTTCATAGTAGTTATAATACAACACAAATTAGTTATTGTTTTTTCATTGAATGCTCTGAAGAAAAAAGAAAAGAAGAAAATAACAACAAAATCAATTTTGTTTTATATAAAAGCGAAGCAAAGAAAAAGAGTATTAGTAATACTTTTTTATTTTGTTTTGTGGGTGCAAAATGAAAACCTATGTATGTACTTATGTGTGTATGTTATTTATTCCGCATTTGGCTAAAGGTCTAAGTTATATACTTATGTATGTATGTATGTCTCAAAATGAACAATATATCCAATGTTTGGTATGAATAATTGTCGTTTTTCGATAAATTGTATTTGTCTAAACTGTAGCTGTCGATTATTTGAATTTGAATGCAATATAAGATAAGACAATATAACACATAAGCAGGGGCCTCTAGTAAATAAATAATATTTTTATTTTTTTATTTTATTTTTATAAATACATACACATTTATAATATTATATTAAAAAAGTATTAATTAATATTTTATTTAATATTGTCAAATTTAAAATTTTTTATCCACATTTTTCACAATTATTTGAAATTAATATCGAAATTCCTCATAAAAATATTTTTAATAATAAATGAAAAAAAAAAAAATAAATAAAAAAAAAATAAAAAAATTTTTAATAAAAGAAAAATATTTTTTTTTTTTCACAATAATAATTATTATATATTTAAGGTTAAATTTATATTCAATAGTTTTTTTTTTTTTATATTAATAAAATAAAATTATATTTTAAATACAAAAAAAAAAAAAAATTAAATTATATAGTTTAAGAAATATTATATTTTGTTTTATAAATAAATTTCAGTTTTAATTATGTGCTCTGGACTCGAAAAAAAATACAAAATAAATTTAATATAAACTTTTTTTTTTTTTATTTTTTTTTTTTTTTAATGTATGTTTGTATTATATTTCATTTAAGGAACCGAATTATTAAAAGGAAATTCATACATTTATATTTTTTATATAATATGGAATAGTATGTATGTATGTACATATATATTTAATAATATTGTTATTCAGTACAAAATGCAATATTTTTCTATATGAAATTTTTGCACAAAAATTCCATTTTTATGTGAACGAAAAAACAAAAATTTATTATAATAATTTATAAAAAGGGGATACGAAAATCTTAACGGAAAATGATTGAAATGCAGCGTGTTTACATTAAAATAAATTTATAACAAAACAAGAAAATAAAAAAAAAAAAAAATTAAAATGAAATGTAAAACAGAAAATAAACAAAACTTAAAATATTTTCTCAAATTTTTTTTTTTCTCCCTTTTCAATTTTTTTTTTTTTTCTTTACAAATAGTGAAAACTTTAACAGAACTCTTAAGATAGGAATTTTCTTTTTCTTTTTTTAAATCAACTCCGTTAGACTTTTATACAATAGACGTAATTACTTTTGTATATAACTTTTTATCTACAAAACGCTACTTACAAAACTTTGATTGCGATTCTCAATTTTAGAAGTCCAATATACTAAATTACAAAATCTCAGAAATTACAAAATTCTATAAAAATTTTAAAAATGTAATCAAGAGCGCAAAATTTTCTTATTTATATTTAAAATAAAAGTTAAAATGGGCTACAAAACCATTATTGTTGCTTATAAAATCCGATTTTCAAATTATTTATTTAGCGAGATTTTGGAGAACGGAAGTCCCCATTATTTCCATTGTTTTATAACTGGAATATTTATGTCTAAAAAATAATTAGAAGTGATTTTCATAATTGATTACAAAATCACAGTTTATAGAGAAGAAAAATCTCCATTATTTTCAATATTTCATTGTTGAAATAGCCGTGTAAAAAAAACTAAATATACAATAGGGATTTTACTGTTAATTAAAAAAAATTAGGCAATACACTTTTTCTGGAATTGGTATAATATGCATAATAATAATATGTAAGTACGAAATTTTGAATTCGGCGAGGGATAGTATCTAGGGTTTTTGTAATTGCGTTAATCACTAAAACTAAATAATTTTAATGTACAATTTTTTTATTCGACACTGTTTTTCTCAGAATTTACTTTCCAACAGAGAGAGAATATGAGATTTCGAAAATATTTAGGATTTTATAATATACCTACCGTTAAATGTTTATGATTTGTGTCGTTAGGAGTTGTAGGATTTTGTATTTTGTAATTGAGTTTTGATTGGATACTTACCCTTCCATTTTATATGCTATGGTAGAAACATTAGTGGTTTAATTTTTTAAAATTAAAAAATTTCCATTGCAGATATTAATTTAAAGATATTTATTTTGCTCATTTTAGTTCATTTTGAAACCTGTAATAAAATTTGTTTTATTCAGGCCCTTTTAATTTTGAAAAAATCTAGGAAATTATAATTGGCAAAATATACCTAATATTGAAGTATTAGGAAGTGGTTTCAAACATTCTAGATCAGGAAGCTAGATTCTGAATCAGGATAGATTTTATAGTTGGTTTCAAAATTTCAATAATTTTCAGTAATTTGTTTAACGGAGGTTTAGGATTTTAAGGGTACTTTTTTATGTACTTTGTTGTGACATAATAAAATATGTAATATGAAAAATTTTGTAGAAGCGTAGATTTTGAAAAAAAGATTTTGTTTTGAGAGATTTTCGAAAGCAAGATTTTGTATGGAAGATTTTGTCGCATAAGATTTTGACACAAAACGAAGTAATAATATTACACATTTAAATAAAAACAACCTTAGTGTATGGTCAGTCTATACGACTTAAAAATGCGATATTTTCATATAGTATGGGATTACAATACTTTTTCTTTACACAAAACATAAAATTAAAAATAAAAATCATAAAAAAAAATTGAACAATAAAATTTTATTGTTTGGTTGGCAGTTAGGGTTATTTTAAATTATTTCAAGTCTAAGTGTTAGAAAAATCTTGAGGAATAATGACCATGATAAAAAAAAAATGAGTTCTAAAAATTTGTATTATGACTGCTTTTTCTTATATAATAATAACCTTCAAGTCTTAAATTAAATTAATATTGCCTGGCTGTTAACTTACATAAAAAACGAAAATGCTCTCAATAAACAAAGAAAAAGGGAAATTAAATATTTAATATGAAATTTAAATAATTGACAAACTATGAAATTTAATTAAAATGAATGATATTTTAAAGAATTTAAATTTTAAGATTTATTTAATTAATTTTATTTGAAATAATTATGTTTAATTGAAGAGCACTTATTAAAGCATTCTATAGTTACAAGGTAAAGTAGAAGGGCCTGATGAAATACCAACCGAAATCATCAAAATTGTAGAAAACAATAGTATTATAGTATTTCGGGGCCTCGTGACCTATTGGATAAGAGCGTATAAAATACGCTGTAAACACCGAGGGAGTGTGGGTTCGAATCCCACACACTTCGTAAGAGTTATTCCCCCTTACGACATTTACAGCCACGCCTGAATAGGAAAAGCTGTGTAATTTCCTGTCCACATTTATGTGGCAGAGAAATGCATTAAAAAAAAAAAAAAATTATAGTATTTCAGGGATGGATGACAAATTGGTTTAATAAAATATACAATACAGGGCATATTCCGCAAGATTTGTTGAAATCAACATTTGTAACAACACTAAAGAAAGCTAATTCAAAATTTTGCAGTGACTACAGAACTGTCAGCTTGATGAATCACGTTTTAAAGAAATACCTTCGTGTCATTCATCAGAGAATATACAGAAAAATTGAAGAAAAACGAGCAACACTCAGTTTGGTTTTCGGAGAGGTTTGGGAACAAGAGAAAAGCTGTTTGGAATACAAGTACTGATACAACGTTGTCGAGACGTGAACCATGACGTGTATATATGCTTCATCGATTTTGAGAAGGCGTTCAACAAGGTCCAACATGGAAAATTCATAGCATGGCAACATGGAAATTTCAATTTCAGCAAAAAGCAATCGTTCGAATTGAAACAGAGTTAACAAAACAAATCGAAATTAAGTGTGATGTACGTCAGGGATGCATACTATCTCCACCATTATTCAACATATACTCTGAATCAATTTTTGAAGAGGCACTTGAAGATATAACAGATGAAATAAAAGTTAATGGTATTCCTATAACTATTATCCGTTATGCAGACGATGCGGTTTTTTTAGTTAAATCCAGTCAAGAACTACAAGACTTATTAAATGCAGTCTCAGTTAAGTGTAACGATTATGGATTAAAAGTGAATATTTCGAAAACAAAGTTCATTATAAGGTTATATGCGAAAATCCAGTAGCA
This sequence comes from Poecilobothrus nobilitatus, assembly GCA_947095535.1. Taxonomy (NCBI): domain Eukaryota; kingdom Metazoa; phylum Arthropoda; class Insecta; order Diptera; family Dolichopodidae; genus Poecilobothrus; species Poecilobothrus nobilitatus. The sequence continues at coordinate 299,857,598 of OX352772.1, read as the reverse complement.
GTAACATCCTTGGAACTAAATAACATCCAATTAAAAAAAATAGAAAATCATTCATACTTAGAATGCCAACTAAATGCACAGTGGGACCATTCAAAGGAAGTCAAAATCAGAATAAAAAAAGCAAGAGCAACATTCATTAAAATGAGAAATATATTATGTACTGGTGTTTTATCCTTGGGTCTGAGAAAACGTATATTACAATCCTATATCTTTCTTACTTTGTTACACGGGGTTGAATTATGGACTCTATCTGAAGCATACTTTAAACTACAAGCATTTGAAATGTGCTGCAACAGACGAATCCTAAAAATAAGCTGGGTAGATCACGCAACAAACGAAGAAGTCCTTTTATAAATTCAAAAAAAGCCAGAAATAATACAAATAATAAAAACCAGAAAATTAGGATACTTTCGGCACATATTACGGCATCCCGAAAAATATGAACTTTTAAAAATAATACTGGAAGGTAAAACTGAAGGTAGGCGTGCACCTGGCAAACGTAGAATTTCTTGGCTCAAAAATTTACAACAATGATTCAACATCAACACTAAACCCTTGTTCAGAGCGGCAGTAGACAAAGTTCGATCATGTTGACCAACGTTCGTAGCGAATAAGGTACCAGAAGAAGAAGATAGTTCTTGTATGATTTAACAACTCATATTCGCTGTCACCAAGAATTAAATTTCTATTGATTGAAATTTGATCTCCTTTTTAGTTTTAGTATTTGCTACGATTTAGAGAGATCATAAATCTATGCATGAATTTGTAAATTATAGGAAGTTTACAAAACTAAAATCATTTCAAATTAGGGCAATCAAAACTGGAAGATACAATTTATTTACCTAGTTCTAAAAAAAATAAACATTTATTTTGCCTTCAAAAATTTTTTAAAAATGGTTTCCGATTGAAAAGTTCCAACAAATTCAATAATATGGTGAAACCTTTCAAAGTTGATACCTTAAAGTTTTTAATCAGATTGTTAATATTTTAGTCGCGGGATTAATATTTTTATATATCTAGTGAATATAAAAAATTCTTTAAACTTAAATGTATGTACAATATTTTTATTTTGTTTTAGTGTAAAATCTTCTTTTTTTTTTTTAATTTTTTTTAATTTTATTTTTATTTTTCAAAACACTTATTTTTTACAGTTGTTTTTATAATATATCAGTAAAAAAAATTCTTTTTTATAACTATTTTAATAGTAAAATACCATTCAATACTAGTGGATTTATTTTGAAGCTTATGTCTCGACAACTTTAACTACTACCAACATGATATACATATTTCTATATGCATATGTGTATATAAAATTAGTTCTCGCCCATTTCCACCCACTATTTTGAATTTATGCATTATAAGATATTTTTTTGTATTACAATATATTTAACGGTACTTGAATAAAAAGTAGCTGTAAAATTTTAAGTGATTGTAAGGGTGCCGTAACGTAACATCATATAGGACATAAAGCACATAATAGTAAAAATTGTAATTATAATTTTATGTCACAATTGTAATGGACGAGGGTTAATAATTGTAATAGATATTATAAAACTATTAGTATATTAAGTGGAATAATTGAGTCATAAAGCCATGATTATATATTTTCAAATTAATAATAATGCACTATTAAATTTGTAATGTAATATTGCATTATGCAATTTTATATTTCACAAAACTTTACAAACTTCAGATAATTTATTTATGATTATTTTGTTTTATATATGTATATGCAAACCCAATAGCTACCTTTAGTAGAAGAAACATAATATGTAGTTAGAGCTACCATAATAATGTAAGAAAAATGTTTCCCAAATTTTTTCTAAAAAGCTGATATATTTATTTACTCCTTTTTCCAGATTTACAAACTTTTGTTAAATACATACAGATGTAATTTTAAATATTTTAGAAAAAGGAATCTATAATATTATCAGCTCTTTTTGATTTTAATCGGTTAGGACATAATATAACGTCATATTGTAAATGTAATATAAAGCCAAAATCTTTAAAATTATAATATTATGGCTTTATGTCACATTTATAATTGGTTAAAATTACAATTATGGCTTTATGTTATATTTATGATTCGTTAAGATTACAATTGTAGTTTTAGAACATATTTACTATATCCATAAAACCATTATGGTTTTTTGTCATATGGCTTTAAATCTTGAATCCGATTGTAAGTAATGTGTTTTTGTAAGAGAAGGTTGGCATTTGGCAGATTTTATACGAAAATCAGTCTGAGACGGCGGAAGTTATTTTTTGTTTTATATGTTTGTTGCAATAATTTTCTTTTTGCTTTTAATTTTTTTCTTTTTTAAAGTTACATATATTATACTTATAGTGCACACTTATATAGTCTGTACTGCAAAAGAAACGAAATAATAAAATATTTTTCAACATTATAAAGTGTTTTTATTACAAATGCAAATCATACAATATAAACTGAAAATATATACAAAGATAGGAAAGAAAATATTGGTTTCCTTTTTTTTGTTTTTTTTTTTTATTTTATTTTATATACTACAGATTCGAATAAAAAGCGATGGAATCCATAAATTGATTATTTTTTTATATTGTTTATTCAGTTATAACTTTTAATATTGTGTAATACAGCGTTTTGTTTTTGTTTTTATTTATGATCCTTTTAAGAAAGAAGTATGTTAAGGTACAAAATATTGATTTTAATGCATACATGTTTGCATGCATTTGTTTTTGAACGATTTTAAGCATCAATTCCTTCAAACCAATATACTGTGGATAATTTCTTTTGTTTTTACTTTTAAATTGTTTTTTTTTTTAAGAATATATTTTTATTGTATTTTATAAATTACGGTTTTTGTATTATACTGTTATAATGTATTATTAAGTTAATATAGTTATTTACATTTAATTTCTTTTCTTTTATTTAATTTTTTAGCATTTATATTATGAAACGGTTAAATTTAACAGTATGTAATAAAGAAATGGTTTTTGCTAGAAAAGTTGCCAGCTATACTAATTTTTTTTTTTTAATTTTTTAATTATTTTTTATAGTTTAAAATTAAATAGGTTTAAATTCAATTTTACAATAAGCATATTTTTTAATTACTATAATGTGTTACGAATTTTTTTCTTTGTAATTATGTCAACACTACGATTTTAACTGATACAAAACTGTTTAAAAGATCTAAATAAGTTTCATTGACTTTCTTATTATATTTCTTTTAAATAGGATTTTCATTTGGTTTTTGACATTTTTTTCAATAGGTTTTCAATCCTTTTTTATTATTTTGATCTGATTTTAGGATGTACTTTATGATCATAAGAATAAATTCTTAAAGACTTGTAAAATTCCATTATGTATTTTGTTTTCTTTAATTTCCACATCTTAATGCTAAAATTTAAATATGGAGTTTTACAATATTATAAGCCCAGATATCATTAAGTTAAAGAGCTTTATAGTATTTCTTTTTCACTTTATTTTTCCTTAACAAAAAAGAGAAGAGAATTGTTATACAATTCACAATATTTTATTATAGTTGTATTAGGTATATGGCAATATTCTTAAATAAATTTATTTTCAGACCCTTTTATGTTCAAGTTTTTTGTATAATGAACTTTCCATACTTGTTCAAGATTTTTCTAATGTCAAGGATAGAAACATACTCAAAATTCATTGCTTTTTAAATTTTTCAAAGATTATTATTTTCATTGTTATTTTTAAGTATTATTATTGAAAAGTAATGCAACTGTATTATAGAATTTCTATACTATTTATTTGAGGTTAAAAGAACGGTCACACTATTATAAAACTTACGAAAAGCAAGTTCAAATTTCTTAAAGGTGCTTATTTGGACATTTCACAACACAAAGAAAATATCAAAGAAAAAATAGGTTTTGTAGACAAAAGGTTTTTTTTTTGTTATACCACAACCGTTTGACATTAAGTTGAATCTAGAATAATACCGAAATTCCTAAGATTTACAATTTTAAAAGGGAAAAAGCGCTAAACTATATAGGTCTGTCAGAAATATTATTAAACCAATAAAAAAATCTTATACTATACTATCAGAGAAAATTAGAAGTTATTGAAAATGGAATAAGCTACCATAATTATCTTGAACTTAATCGTGTACTCAAAGTATTTTTGACTCACAGAAATGTTTCAAAAAATGTATTTTTATAAGAAAGGATCCAAGAAGGTTCAACACATGAGAATGGATTAAAATAGATAGTTGTAGGTCTGCTTTTTGCATAATACTAGTTTAGTTGTAGTACACTAGAAATATAAAAATTAACAATAATTGTAATTAATCAGATGACATTGCATGCCTTATTTAAAGTTGCTAACTTCTATCGGTACCATCTATTAAAATTTAAGAAAAACATTAACATTTTTCTTGAAAATGTCCCTCGAAATTTTCTTACCTATCTTATACATAATCGAAATTTATTTTCCTAAATCTCGTTTTTCAAAAATCCTTCCCACATCCTAATACCATAAATTAAAATTTATCTCCAGAGTTCGTTTAAAAGGGGGTATTTTTGATTCATTAAAACTCAACAATATCCGGAAGAATCATCATATCATATCTAGCAATTATTCCTTTTGCTAGATATGATAATATGATTGATTGATGTTTGTCTTTTAAAGTTTTACAACGACTACCGTAACAAAAAATTAAACTCGGCAATACAAAGAGTTGTCAATTCAATAATTTTAAAGGTAATGTCATAGTTTTAAAATTATGAAATTATGAAATTAATAAATTTAATTTTTTTTTTGTTCATCTTCTGTATCTTATCCTTCACCTCTTTTTTTCAACTAAAAAAATAGCTGAAGATGAAATAAGATAGATAATGAAAGTAAAAATTAAATATTTTATATCTAGTAGATAAATTAAGTTTCTCAATACCAATATTTATTTAATCAAAATTTTAATAAATACTTTGGTTTATAGTTTGCCTTCATATAAATTGACATCCTATATGGTTATTGAATTTATTTATTTATTTATTTATATTAATATTACATACATAAATGTAATGCAATATTATTGAACCATCGGTTACTAAAGGCCATTATAGGTTAGGTTTATACTATTATTAAATTATATACTAATATTATGTATTTTGTTTATATTATATACTATATATTTACATTATATTTGGTCGTAAGGGGGGTATTAAAGAAAAAAACACTTACGACCTGTGCAGGGATTGAACCCACACTCCTTCGGTTAATACTCCACACGCCTACCCACTAGACTACCGAAGCCCCCATGGTTATTTAAATATTTTTTATGAAAATTTTTTGCATATACTATAGGAGTAAATAATAATTTTAATAATGTAAACGCAATGATTATAATATTTTATATTAAAAATAATAAGAATTCAAAAAATGTTCTCTTTAATATTAACAAAATATATTTAAATAAATGTAATACTAAATAATATTATGTATATATGTATGTAGGATACCAATACCTACTCGTATTTGTTTTTTATGGAATTTCTATTAAAAGCAGGAAATCTATAGAACATAAGAAATATTAAGAGTTTTGCATAATATTATTGCTCTTTTTTTTTCTTTTTAATTTTAAATCGAAAAACGTTACGGAAATATTTATTTACAATATAATTTTCCTATAATATGAATTTCGATAATATTTTTGTAACAACATCCTGAGGTGTTTTCATATTATATAGAATGAATATACGACTAAAAGAAATTCAAGGTACCTATGTATCTATAGAATATCATGTTTTTTGTACAAATAGGTATATTATGATTGCACATCTTTTCAAGAAGGAATAAAATAAAATAAAAACTTTTAAGAACTTTTTCTCAAAATTTTCATCATTAGATATATTATATAGTTTTTATTGGTATTTAGATATGTACATACATATATTACAGAATATCCATATAAATATAAAGTATATATTAATGTTGCGCTTTAAAAAAAAAAAACTGGCAATAAGAAAAATTTGTTGCACTTTGTTTGGTCAACCGTCTGTCTTCTACAACGTTTAAAATAGAATTTCTACACCATTTAAGATAGAAAAATGAAATTTTAACCAAGGATACGACTTTTAAAAAAGTAGTCAATCATAATCAAACTGTTTTTACTTTAGAGTAAAAATGTTTAAATATTTGCATCACAGCCCCAACTTGGCGGCCCGTTAAAGCATAATGATTAAACCAGAAATACTCCCCGTAAGCAAAAAGATTTGTATACAAATTTTCATGATGATCGGTTGAGCAGTTTAGGAGTCTATAAATAACAAACAAACGGACAAACATTCGCTTTTATATATATATACAAAATATATCTCGAAGACAAGACAATTTTTTGGGCTTTATAAATCAAGATCAAAATTATACAATATTTGTAATTTAATATTTTAATATAACTGATGTTATGTGAATGTTTCACGCTTTTTAAGATACAGTCCCAAAAGTTGCAATTCTACCAGAAAAAATTGTGTCTATACATTATTCCCTACACAGTGCTATATGAAGGTGCTTTAAAAAATCAGCTAATATTATAAATGATATATGATTTTGTAACCAACTATAACAACAGAATAGTAAACACTGTCCATAAAACATTGTGAAAGAAAATACCACCAATAACAGCTTTCCAAATTATTTCTTATGAATAAATATTTCAACAATAAAGCGCTTAGTTAAGTAGGATCCGCTGCGCACGCAAATCTATGAAAAACAAATGATTGAAACCCTGAAGTTTGTAGCTAACTATAGAATCTCCCATAATTATTTTTTTACATACATAATATTTCTACAAAAAAGTATACACCAATTCAAGGGTCATATATTATACAGATAATTTGAGGATTATGTCCCACCAGAAAAAGAGCATTATAGTTTTAAGGCATTTATGTCCTGGAGAACTATATTTATACCTACCATTTTTACTTTAACTGGAGACATTTTTACTTTAAGTGAATATTTTTTACTTAACGTGAATACATTTTTATTTTAATGAAGAACCTTTATTTCAGTAATTTATGTTATATAAATATTTAATATATAGATACTAAATATATATTATGTAATTCATATATATTTATTATTATATATTAATGTCACTCGTATTTATAAATTGGAAATTTCTCATTTTTTAGATTTTTCAATATTGTTGAAGCAAAAATTTTTAATATTTTAAATTGCCTGAAATGTTTTAAGTATAAAAATTCTTGATTAATGATTAATAACTAAAACCTCTAACCAGAGTTGTCTGATATATTTTCCTTACCTAATTTTGCTAATTCCATTTAATTACTTTTCTATGAAGAAGGTGTCAAGCATTTAAAACAAATTTTTGAACCATTGCCGTACGGTAGGCGTATAAGTTATTGATTTCATAACAAAATTATAAAAATATAAAATAAACTGAAAATTGTAAAGAAAAAAAAAAAACCAAAATTGCATTTTATTCAAATTTGAGTCAATTTAAAATCAAGTAGCATAGACCTAGACACTATGTCTTAATATTTCTAAGGTCACAATTTATGCTTTTCACAACAATTTAAATAAAATATCAAATCTTTACTATTACATAATTTTACAATTCATTTAATCATTACTTTTGTCTGTTTCAATTTTGAACTGTATAAAACTAATTAATAATAATAAATAATTAATTATAATATGTGCTAGCATTTGAAAAGATATATTTTATATATTAAACATATTAAAAAAGAAAAAGGAAAGGAGGTATATATGGATTAATTAATTGTATTAATATAAAACAAACAAAAGTTTATATGTTGCTCATAAAAAAAAAAAAAAATAATAAATAAAAAAAAAAATATATATTAAATTTCAATGAGCCTTTAACTGGTTCCATAAAATAAAGCCAAATGAAGTAAAGCTAAAAACGTATGAATTTTAAAATTAAACCTAAATCATAAGGTTTTCATTTATTGGCTTTATTTCATTTTTTAAAAACGAAATAAAGCTAAAATTAAAATGAAATAAAATCAAAAACGCATATTTAAACAGATAATATGCTTTAAAAAAGTTTTAATTCTAATTTATTTAAATTTAAAGTTCTAACTATAAAATCCTTGCTTTTTAGATTCTTGTATATAGGTACACGTATATAAATATTCTGCGAAAAGCTTATAACACTCATTTTGTAATCAACTATAAAAATCCTCCTAATAAGATACTCGCATATACACATACGCATGCATATATAAATATTCTTGAATAAGCGTATAAATCGGATTTTGTATTCAACTCTAAATCATTCCTAATTTCAGAAAAAAAACAATTCAATAATTGTATATAAAAAAATTGCACATAAAAAAAAAAAGTTATAGGGGATTCAAATAAGAACAAAATTTAAAAATTCGCTTTTTGGATTTATTTCACTGTTATAATTAGCTTTATTTCATTTGGCTTTATTTCAGGGAAACCTTTAACTTATAATTAACTCAATTATTAGACTATTGGGTTATATCAATTTTTTTTTTATACGTATAATCTGTGAAATGTTTTTTTTTTTTTTGTTTTTCTTTTCATATTATGTTTTCCATATTAAATCATACGTTCGAATTCATTATTATCAAATTTCTTGAAGTATATTAACATACGCTTCAATAATAAATTAATTAACTCTCATTGAAAATCTAACAAAAAATAAAAAATAATTTTTTTTTTTGTTTTACACAAAATTTTCTTTTTATAATATCAAATTTATTAAAAGGCAGATACAAATTCATATATATACAAAATACATAATAATATCCTTTGATATGCAATTATCTACATAAAAAGAAAAATGTCTGATACATTATTGAAATCAATACTATAATATAATAGTATATAATATAGATTATATTATCAATAGCTATTATTGTAATTAAAGAAATATAATATAATGTAATTAATATTTTGGTTATGACACCAATCAACATTTTATAGATGACCGTGAACTTTTAGAAAATTTTCATATTAAAGTCTACTCATGGAGTCTATATGAAGCCTATATTAATTATTTTGTTTAATTTTTGGTACACAAGCAGCATACAAACCTACTGTATATATTGTCTGTATTTTATTAGATATATAGGTATGTATTTGTTTAATAAATAATAATGAAAAATAAAAGTTTTATAGATACTCTCAAATAATATAACAACAAATATGCCAAGGGAATTTATTAATTTATTGTTTTGGTTTATTTTTGTTTGATCAAAAACTTTGGAATAATTTTTTTTTCTTTTTTTTTGTTATTAGAAATTTCTGCAAACGAATAGATATAATTATTTTTACTATTTTTTTGTTATCGTTATTTTTATATTTTTATTCCATTTTATTCGAGGACTTAATTTTTGCAGCACTTATCGATATGCTATGTTCTTAATTTCCAGTGATATCAAAATAATCAAATCAAAATATAGAAAATTGTAACTAAAAAAAAAAAAAATTTAAATATTAACATTAAAAAAAGAGAAAAAAAATTTAATAACTAAAGAAAAATCGATTTCACGTATTGTCATTAATAATCCAAACACAATTAATAAATACGAATCGCATATGTGCGAAAAAAAAACTAATGTATAATATTTGTGTAGTAAAAAATTATTCATTATTTTGATAAGAAGAAACTATTATGTATTTTAAAAGTTTCTTATTGTTGTAAAAATACCGAGAACTTTTAAAATATATAACATTTTTTTTGGTGGCAAATTTAAATACAAAATATCCTAAAAGTATGCAATTCAGTCAAAATATGTGTGGCAGTGGCTAAAACGTTCTAATCGAGGAAGTTTTTGAAGAAAATAAGAAATTTTGAACGAGAATTAATAGCTTTTGTGAATCTACAAAGAAAACTTGTAACAGATTACAAAAATAATTTATTCCAGTAAATACTTGTATCATAAAGGATATATTCTTACTGTATTTACTGTATCAGTTAATATTTCTTGCTATTTCAAGGATTTCTATTAATTTGTTTTATTTTGATTTTTATTATTATTTAAAATGATTTTATTGTTTGGAAATTTAACATAAATTGTATATACAATAAATATTGTATATACATCATTTGTAAACTTGTGTCACAATAACAAACGAATAATTTAATTCCATTCCTTATATTGTACATCGTTTCAACATCCTTATCCTAAAAACGAAACTGCACATTTAAATTAAAGGTTCAGAAACTTCATGCAGTTCTTCTGAATGACTTCTGATATTTTTTACCGCCTTTTGCAAACAACAAAAAAAAAAAATATTTTTAAATGCTTTACAAATTTTTTTTTAATTTTTTTGTTTAAGCTTTTAAGGTTTATATTTTTCTCTTCTTTTGTTCGAAAATCAAAATAATTTTGCAAAATTTTGACTAAATTAAAAAAAAAATTAATTTTTAAAGGTCATTAATTTAAAAAATTAATTCCGAGATTTTTAAATTTGACATTTCTAATAAAACATTGTCATTTTCTAAATACTCAGCAATAAAAATCATCCAAAGAGATTTTATGATGCCAATTTCTTGAATAAATTTAAATTTTATAAATTTTTCGTTAAGTTTGAAAAACTAAAAAAATTTATTATTTTCCATGATCTAATTAGAATTTCTCAGCACCAACCAAATAAAACTATAATATTCGTTATATTTAATATCTAAAAATTAATTAAATAAAATTTATTTCAATAAAATGAACAAAAGTCTTCATACATAATTATTAATGTTTGTTTGTAGGATTTTCATTCATTTTTTCATTTTATTTTGTTGCTCCCGAAAATATGATATTTTTCATGGAAATTTTTTTTTTTTAATTTTTCCGATTTATTTTGAAAGCAACAATTCCTCATACATTACAAAATTCTTGTATATTAATAAGTTAAAAGATTATTGTTAATTTTATAACATTTTCCGTTTCCTTATATAGGAATAATATAAAAAATAAAAATTAAAAAGAACAGTCCTTGTTTTTATCACAAATTAAAAAAAAAATATAAAATAACCATTTTAATGAATAATTTAATGTTTTTGAATTATATTTTCTTTAAAATTTTACCATAAGCCTATAAATACGCAATAATGTTTTTTTTTTCTGTCATATTTTTGAAAAAAAACAAAAATTGTGTTTATCGCTTTCCCATAAATAATTTTTTATTGCTTAAAAAAAATATTTTAACATTCAGGAAATTATATTTTTTTTTCTTGAGCTTCCCATTTAAAAGGCAATTTTTTGTTTTGGCAGAAGGTCATAGAGAATTCAATATGAAATATTTTTTTAAATAACATTTCAAAAGTTAAATAAAATTTAAATTAAAGAATCGAAAAGTTATTTAATTTAACACATTGACACGCACTTTTAGCAAGTGAGTTTTGTTTAAAAGGACACCATTATTAAGTGGTACCTTTTTAAATATATCAATATAGGACAAAAAAAATAAATCATTTCAATTTGTAGAAATCATTGACAAAAATATGTATATAAGGTGATTGTTTATTTAATTTTATTAAGTTAATGCTCTAATAAGAGAAGGTTGGAAGAAAAATTTCATAAAGTCATTGCTCATTTAATTTTATAAATTTAGTGTTCTAATAAGAAATAAATGACGACTAGCTACGATGAAAAGAAAAAAATTTACGATTTACGAGATAGTCGTCATTTGAAAACTGAAAAAAATTTTCAACATCATGTCAAAGTGTTGAAAGATTTTCTTTTTTTTTTAATGCATTTCTCTGCCACATAAATGTCGACAGGGAATTACACAGCCTTCCCTGTTCAGGTGTGGTTATAAATGTCGTAAGGGGGAATAACTCTTACGACGTGTGTGAGATTCAAACCCATACTCCCTCGGTGTTTACAGCGTATTTTATACGGCTTTTTATACGTTCTTGTCCACTAGGTCACCGAGGCCCCTCGTGTTGAAAGATTTAAGATAGTACAAAATTTTGCCACAAAAATCATAAAAGAATGCTGATTCAGTTAATTTAAGGATAAAGAATATTAAATAATAAAATTACAAAACCGTAAAAATGGAAACGCAGTAATTGATATTAAATAACAAGGATTATGGAGTAAACATTCTTTTTAATTCACTTTCTTAAGTACCAGTTCTTCTTTTTTTGTGCCTTCCGACAATCTTTTAGGCTATTTTACAATTCTTTAAATTTTTTTTTGCAAAAAATAAATCGAAATTTTTTCATCACATTTTTCTTATTGTTTCACACATATGCATTTAAGTTGTTATTTTTTAGTTTAAGAAAAAAGTATTTCCATTTAATTGCAAGCATTTTATTTTTAATTGCAAGTAAATTTTTATTTAGAAACAGTTTCAATTTTTCAGTATTTTTTTTTCAAATACAAGTTTTAAAATTTTTTGAACACCCTGCAAGAAAAATACCATAGATAGATTTCTTTTTATATGAAATTGAAATAGAAACTAAAACTTGCACTTAAAGTGGATATCCTTTTCCTTAAACTAAAAAAAAATTTTATAAATGGAATCGACAAATCGATTTTTAAAATTTTATTATAACCCATCAAAGCATAAAAATAAAGTAAAATTATTATTTCTAATTCTTTGAAAAGCGTTTAAAAGGTAAAAAAATGTATGGTTTTGAAAGTTTTAGAAAACAATTTTTATATTATTAAGTTTTCTATATGTTTTTTTATAAGTTTTTCAGCTATATCATTTATTTAGGTTGATATCTATCACATATGACTAGTTAATGACAGAACATTTTTTTCTGATTAAAAAACGAATTTCTTACAAAAAATGACTCAAGTTTTTTCTTTAAGAAATAAGAAACAGAGAAAGGCAATCATTTCTGTGTTAGTCCACTCTGTACAAGACAATAAGGCAAAAAATTAAACGTATATTTTAAAAAAGGTATTATGTGCAATATATACATATATGGAGTTTCGAGATAAATTTGCTTTTTATAGGAGAGATTTATTGGAGCTTAAAATTAAAAATTATGAACTTTATATGTTCATCATATTATGATTATGATTTTATTGTTTATAAAATGTTTTCTTCTCCATAAGCATAATAATAACAACTTAATGAATTAAAAATATGTACTTTGAAAGCCGTTATCTAAAATGTGTAGAATAGATCCCTTTTCCTGGAACAATGTTTTACTTGTTTCGACCTCACCTATCACCTCCTTGCTTTGTGATTTCCGATCTCCAAGCGTCCTATATATTAATGAACAAATTTAAAGCCATTGTTATAATTTTATAAGAAAAGAAAGGATAAAAAGAAAGATGAGTACAGAGCTTGTCAAATTTGAAGGTATAATAGCTAATCAACGTAAAATTATTAAATTTTTCAAATTTTCTGTACTAAAAAAATAAAGAAAATTTTTAGTGACGTTATAATGACCTTTGACATTTCCCAAGACTCTTTTGAGAATGATATAATAAGAACTGCATCTCTCCAGGCTTAAAAAAAAAAAAAAAAACAAGAAACAGATTTAAATTTAAGCAAAATCATTATACCCGTACGATAGGATCGGGTATAATAAAATTACTCCTCCGTTTGTAACACCTCGAAATAAGCGAGCTAGATATACCTTCAAAGGTATGGATCGGATCAGAAAAAAATTCTAAGACTTTTGAGCCATGTCCGTCCGTCCGTCCGTCCGTCCGTCCGTCCGTCCGTCAGCACGCTAACTCAAAAACTAAGAAAGCTAGAATCTTGAAATTTACACAAAATATTTTGGGAGTAATTTGTAGGTTCCCTATTTTTTTTGGTTGAGTTTGGACCAAGCCTTAGGGTAGCTCTCGAACACCTAACTTTTAGATCCCCACATTTTTTTTGCAATAGAGCTATGAAATTTTAACTACTGATAGATCTCACAAAAATATTAATTTTATTTTTAATAACTTTTTTTTGTAGCCCCACCCGTTACGGAGCTACAGCTCCCCAAAAGTTCAAAAAAGCTCTATATTTAAATTGTTATAGCACAAGTTATATAAGGTATATCTTCATTTTGAAAACGCCAAATGATTACTACTTTCATTAGCTTTAAAAGTATATATACAATAAATATATAATTTTGGCATACGGTGTCTTAATTTACCGTTATGCGAAACTCAAATTTTGTAAAATTCTTTAACCCTTCCATCTTCTAAACGGTTAAAGTTGGAAACTTGAAATTTTGACAGAAGTTAGATCTTTGAAAATTAGTATGAGTCATTTCAGAAATTTTTTTTGTATCACCCCCCGTTTAGGAGCTGTAAGGGGTCAAAAACTGAAAATTTCCTATTTTGAAACACCTGTAACTTGAACACCTGTTAAAATTTTTTTGAAATAATACACAAAAATTAAAGCTCCAACATTATACTTTTATTTCTGTTAACAACTTTTTTTAATAATATAAGGTTACTTTATAATTGACGAAAGTGTTACTTGATTTTTTCAAATTTTCTAACAAATTTCTTTAACGAATTTTTTCCATTTTGTTTTACTCGATAATTTGAAATTGTTGAGGATATAATGCGTAGTACATAAAAATGTAAATAAATATACAACATAACGGTTGCTTGAAGAATTTTTATTTATATGATATTGATATATATACATATACTTATATAATATCATGTTTATTTACATATCGTATATGCCACTAGTGTGTGAATGATAAAAGTATATATGTATATTATATAGCGCCGTATTTACATACATATATGTATTTTATTGTACTTATAAGAAATTATTCTGTCAATGGAATATTTAAATATAATATAATATAATATTTAAAATTATATTTACTATTTTGTACTAAGTAAATTTAATATACATTTACCGCTTAGTATTAAATGGTACTATAGAATATTTGAAAAAGTTTTGGATTGATAATCGTTATGTGGAAGGTTAGAATCTGCTTTTGAAGAATGTACATATAAACATATAGTTTGAATATATGTACAACCCATAGTTCTAGAAATTATAAAATTCACCCAAATTTTTTTAAAATACTAAAATATTAAAAAAATAATATTGTAAGCAGAGTGACAGGCTGTGAACATACTAACGGTTCGTACGGGTATCTAAGAGTTGACAAAGTCAACTGTATTCTTCCTCGTTTCTATATTGTAAATAATTTAAAAAACATGATTTTAATAGCGATTATTTCCTTTACATTTTAAACATTACCAATCATTATGACATATTTTTCCATGAACCTAACTTTTCTGTTTATAACTTCTTCTGAAATGGAAGTTTTAAAACTGCAAATGATTTTCATGTTAATGCAATTAAAATCAAAATATTTTCTTAAAAAGTATTAAGTAGTTTTACTATCATTCGGTAACTGAACTCATATGACTAAAGTCAACATTTTATTCTGCAAAAAAAAACAAAACATAAAATAAAATTTTCAAAAAAACTTTTTTCAAAAAATACATAATTTTCATATAGGTACCAAAAAAAAAAAAAAAAAATATCCTTAAAGTTAATTTTTATAAGAGAAAAAAATATTCAAATTTACACTTTTCCAATGATAGCCGTAATGAAATTAAAAATAATTAAATTATTTTCGAATATTTGAATTCTAAATGAAGGAACGCCCAGCTCGCTATAATATGACAATTTTAAAAAATTTCTCTCTACCAGCTGAAGATTAATAACATTTTTAAATTCTTTATGAATTTAAGTTTTAAATTTCCGTTAAATACTAGTATGCAAGTAAATAGTGTATTATCAAACTTCAATTTTATTTCTGCATGTCCGACAAATAGACAAACAAATGCTAAACTTATGCTATATAGTTAAAAATAAAACTTTCTTTACTTAAAAACAGTTATATAAAAAACAAAAATTATTTTAAAAGAATTCCTGCTGTGAAATTTAAAAATAATAGTATTATGTACACATAAAACTTTTTAATGTACGCACATATAAACGAATTAAAAATTGTTTGAATACGAATAAAATGTTAAGTGGTTCGTTAAACTGAAAATCTGACTTTTTGGAGTTCTCATTTTCCACATATTATTTTCAAATGAAAATGAAAATATACTAAAATGTGTTTATGTGTTTCGCTTTTTCTATATATCAGTCTGTTTATAAAACTTTTACACCGTTAATAAATCATTAAATTTTTAATGTAATCATATAAAGAAAAAATTAGCTGTGTTCGCAACAGAACCGATTACATGATTTCTATCAAAAGCTTTGCAATTCGAAGTATTTCTGTCAAAATTTTAAATATGAAATTTTATAGAATTCCGTTCAGCCATTAGAGCTGTAAACACGTGCTCACAGTAAGTTTCTAAGTACCGGAGAAATTAATATAATATACTAAAACCTAACCTAAACCGAACCTAATATATGAGGTTCGAAATTATGGTTCCATCACAATACATTTCTTAAACATAATGCGATCGGTAAAAATGGGCTTAATAACTTAGCAACTTAATATATTAGTATCTATATTATCCCATTAACGGACTACAGATCACCCAAGTTACAACAAAAAACACCTTATTCATATTCAGATATGATATAAATAAAGATATAAATACTAGGTACTAAACTATTTATTCAATATCAAACATCAAATATCACGAAAATAAATTTTTTAAATTATCATAAAAGCCAAATGTAATAAAATATTTTAACTTACACGTTATAAATCACAGATATCTAAAAAATTTAAAAATTTTTAACGCCTAAAATAATAAATTTGAAATTTTTAGATAATTATATATAAGTAAAATAATAAACAAGACCTTTTATGAGTTATAAGAGGTAAAAAATTTTAATTTCCCTAGTTGTAGACAGCTAAAACCAAAACTATAAATAAGCAATTTTTTGAAGGTTAAAATTAAATAACTGTCAAACTATGTCAATATTATAATAAAATTATAAAATATCAAACTTTATAATTTTACTTGTGTAAATCATTTTTAATTGAGGGGCCTCGGTAGCCTAGTGGGTAATAGTGTATAAAATACGCTGTAAACACCGTATTTTTACTTGTGTAAATCATTTTTAATTGAGGGGCCTCGGTGGCCTAGTGGGTAATAGTGTATAAAATACGCTGTAAACACCCGAGGGAGTGTGGGTGCGAATCCCACACACGAGTTATATCCCTTCCCTGCCACATAAATGTGGACAGGAAATTACAAAACCTTTCCTGTTCAGGCGTGTCTGTAAATGTCGTAAGGGGGAATAACTCTTACGACGTGTGTGGGATTTGAACCCACACTTTCTAGGCGTTTACAGCGAATTTTATACGCTTTACTCACTAGGCCACCGAGGTAAGTTCAAATTTTTTGTTCAAATTAGTTATTCTAACATTCTACAATATTAAATCAAGTTAAATAAGAAAGATATTAATCGATTTTAATTTAACGTATCTAACACACTAAATCTAAAAACAATATTCTGTCAAATTTTTGACTTTCTTTTTATTATTTTAAAAGTTTAAAATTTCTTTCTATCAGTCTGTTAAAAACAAAAAAGGATATTTGTTTTTAAATATTGGCTAGATATATATATTCACTTTTTTTAAAAGTATTTTCAAACATTTTTACTTGTAGAGTATTCGACAGATCACTAACAAGAAAAGGATATCAAATAAAAATTTTATTTTGCAATTTTTTTAGAGTAAATTAACAGAAATAAATCAACTTTGTTTTATGGATAATTTTCCGAATAATAAGTTTCTCTAAAGTTACTCAAGACTTTCAAAAGTTTTGGGGAATATTTCTAAAATAAAGAACCCATTAGCATATTATTATGACGTAGAACAAATGCAGAGAGTTAAGTTCTATAGAAAACTTTATAATATGAATATTAATTTTATTTGTATTGTTTTGAATAAACCTGTTTTAAAAAAACAAATATAAATTTTAAAAAATTAAAAAGTTAATTTTTATTGGTTGAAAAAAATGAAAAAAAAAATTTAAAATCTAAAACTGAAAAAATAAAACAAAAATTTATTAATCGGGGCAGTATACAATCCATTGAATTTAATTTAAGAAGAAAGTTATGAAACATCACGAAACACTTTCTTCAATTTTCAGAAAAGAAAGACCATTTTCATAAACGCTTGTTTCTGTTCATACTTTCGAATTATATCTTTAAAATATTTGTGCTAATATCAAAGTTTCAGTCGAAATTGAAATAATTTAAATATTGGTAATTTTTCTGTCTTTAAGGAGAAATATCTTTAAATTCATCAGACTAGACGAAAAGATTCTTATTTAAAACTAATACCTCCCAAAGATGTACAATGAACATATAACTCAAATGATCTAAGTTTTTTGTAAATGAATGATCGAACTGAATTAGTCTATAGTAATGAGAGTACATAAATTTTTTTGGGAAACTAGATTTGAAAGTTTATTCAATTAAAATTTGTTTTTATAATAAATAGCTATTTTTCATTATTATAATATTAAAATTAACCTTTATAATATGTTACAGTTAACATATTAGGCAAAAAAATTTCATATTTTTATCACATATCCAAAAAAATTTTGAAAAATTTGCCTATTAGTTTCACTCTGTCCGTCCGCCCCTCTGTCCGTAAGCCCTTCTGTTCGTCCACCCCTCTGTCCGTTCGTCCGTCCATCCTTCTGTTCGTCCACCCCTCTGTCCGTCCGTCCGTCCATCCGTCTGTCCATCTGTTTACAAAACTTCTACACCGTGAAAGATAGAGAAAAAAATTTTTAACCATGGGTACTTCTCATAAAAAAATTCATTTTGTAGAGCAACTTTTTCATTTAGCCCCATCAATTACGCAGCTGCAGCCTTCCAACTTTGAAAAGGCCCTATTTTTAAATGCGTATATCTAATGTGTTACTTAAAATTTTTTCAATCTGAAAACGCCATTCGACCGAAATTTTCTTTACCTTTACAAATCAATATCAAAATTATACGATTGCTTTTAATTGTAACGGGTTCCAGATTTACAGCCCCTCAAAATTGCAAGAAAGCCCTATTTTCACATATATATACATCAGGCTCTGCATTGTAGTTTTACAATCTAAAAAAGTTACAAGACTAGAAATTATTTTACCTCTAAAAAACAATATCAAAATTATGTAACATTTTGTAATTTACTATTTAAATTTACCGTTATGTGGGAACCAAGTTTTACATGATATTTCTCTTTTTATAACTCCGGTACCCTTTTACATATGAACTAGAAATTTTGAGGCAAGAAAGAACTTTTAGAATTAGTTTCCTTAGAAAATTTGTTTTTTACCACCCCCTGTTTAAGAGCTATTAGGGCTCCAAAATTGAAAATTTGCTATTTTTAGGCACCTTTTACTTAAGCACCTCTGTACACATTTTTCTTCGGCAAGACATAAATATTAAACCTTTAGTAATATACATTTATGCGTGTTAACCGTTTCTTCTAGTTGTTTTGGCTTCTGAACTTATAGCCTCTCAAAATTTTAAAAAAGTCCTATTTTCACATTTTTTCTTATTACAGGAAATTTTCAAATTTTTGTGCAAGTCACAATTCTAAATAGTTTGTATTGTCTTTTGGAAATATGCGCTTTTAAAAACCGTACGTTCTATCTTGTTTATGAATAATATATTTTTCAATTAGCATTTTTCATTTCATCTTATATAATATAATAATATAATATAATATTCTATTTGTAACATTATGTAACATATTAGTTCCTGTAAAGAAAATATGTATAAGTATACATAATATTATAATTAGGTAAAATAGATTCAATTAAATTAGATATTAAATTCTTCTATTTAAAAAAAAAAAATTATCTTCAAATTTTCATTCAATAAGTTAATTTAAAAAAGTATAGTCAAGTATTTGCAAAATTGTAGTCATAATTTACTATAATATTTATTAAAATACCTAGAAATAATTTATTTCGATTAAATTTAATTAAATTCATATAAGAATTTTCGTGAAAGATTTAATCGATTAGTGAATGAAATCGTTTATTATATTTTAATGTCAAATTTATCTTAACACACAAAAAAAAAATTTTTTTTTTTTAATTTATGCTATACAAAAAAATATAATATCCAAAATAAAAAGAAAATTACATAATACATAATATATGCATAATCCGCTTTAAAATAATAATGAAAATACAATATTATGGAGAATCATATTATATTTATATAAAGAAATAAATAAATATAATTTTTGTATTATGATTTCGCCTTTATAATAAAATTCACCATCTGGCAATAATAATATTTACGCTATGTTGAATTTTAATATTCATCTTCGTTCGTTCAATCGTTTGATCGAAAAAATACAAAAAATTAAATTCGTTTTTTTTTGTTTTTTTCTTTTTTGTCAAAAAAAAAAAAAAAAGATGAACATCAGATATTTTTACAGGTATTTATTTGACATTTTCATGTCATTATAACCGAACACAAGTTGCAAAAAAAAAAAATTAAATAAACTGTTACAGTTCACTATAATATGTATTAAATTAAATTTTTTATCTAAATCGATAATATTCTTAACAAAAATTTGGATTATTAATATACACATTTTTTAGTGTTTCATTTTTATTTTTGTTTTTTTTTTATTTTTTTATTATTATTACTTTTATTGTTATTATTAATAACTGTTTATTAGAAATCATTGCTAATCACATCCACTTTCACTTTAACTGTTCCTTATTTTTTTTTTTATTTTTAAAGATTTTTTTAACGCTTTTTTTTTTATTCTATTTTGTTTTTTTCTTCTATATACTTTTAAGTACTTACCACCATATAACGGTTAAAAATAATACGGTGTGATTTAAAAATGAGTAGGTTCTGTATTATCATATTTTTCTTGTATTTTTTAAAATTTGTCATAAGTATTTCGTTTGCATAAAAATTTTATTAAAATGAATATGTGATGAAAATTGATAAAATGTCAAATTTACATAAAAAAAAAAAACAGTTTGTCACATTAATGTATATATACTTGTATGTATTTTTTATGAGTTTTTAAACATATACAATATACATTATATGTATACGTATAGTGTCAATACTAATAAAATTCCAAAAATTAATTTAACATTTATAAGTAGTCTTACTTGAAGATTTAAGGACTTTAAATAAAGGCTAGAATGCCATTATAGGTTTTACTGTTAGACTGTTATAGAAATTAATTAGTGTGTTGTTTTGTTACACGTAAGAACAAATTTCAAGTTACCTTTAGTAATATTTTGTTTGAACTTTTTGTTAGAGATATTTAAAGATGCAAAGAATTAAAGAATGTTTTGAAAGAGCACTTAAACACAAATTTTTTTTTTTTTTTTTTTTACGAGGGACGGTGGAAAACATCGCAAGTCATTTAAAGGAACTGTATAAAGTTCCTTTGGGTAGTGCTGGACTTTAAAAAACCAAAAGCATCTCCTTTAAAATTAAACTTTAGGATGGATCCTTTAATATACATAGTGATATAATGTACAATTTGGTTTTGGGGAAAAGAATGAAGAAAGGATTAATTGAGAAATTAGGTATGTGATAATTAGGATTATGGAAGATGGAGCAAAAAATTTGGAGAGTTATTTTGAAGAAGAATATTAATGTTCTGAATGAAGAAGAATGTTAATGAATATTAATGAAAATTCGTTCTATTGTTAGTGGAAATAAGATATCAATAAAATAATTTTTGGTGTAATATTAATAAATTATGATTCTAATGAATATCCTTGAAATTTTATGCAATTAATCCCGCTTCTATAACTTCTGTTATAAAAATTAAATGTGGAGTTCTTTTTTTATGTGCTATTATCCTTGAACTGTCAAACTCTCCAAAATTAGATCCATTCAGTTAGATCTTCTTTATTTAATTTCAAAAAAATTTATAATAAAAAATTTCACCTATCACATTCTTTAAAGTATAGTTTTTAACATATACTTTCATAATTTAAATTTACTTTTCAATAATACACATGCAAAAATAACACACACAATATTAAATTTTAATATTTTTATTTATTTTTTTTTTTTTTTTTTTTTTTTTACAAAAAATGAGTCCTATTAGAATATACATGATATTTTTATGATGTTCATTCAATTGAAACCAAACAGTCATATTGGCTTCTTCTTTATACTCCATGTTCTATTTGAATAATGTTGAAAAAAAACAATCATTTATGGAAAATAGCTAAATAAAATCTAATCTAAACTCTATAAAAATAAATAAGTATTAAAAACCCGCAACAAATGTTCAACAATATTACTTTCTGCTCATTGTTCTTTATTGATGTGAATAGAAAAGGGTCTCGGTTTGTTGAAATGTGCAAATTTTATCCTGTTTATTATTAAACTGAAACACATGTTATATACATATATATAGTAAAAAATTTTTGGGGAGGAATATAAGAATAAAAGAGCATTACTATAGAAAGACAAAATCAAGTACCAATAGAATAAAAACAACCTAACCTAATATAAATGCGAAAATGAGGCTTTAGAAAGAAAGAAAAAAAAAAAACAGAAAATTCCGCAAGGGGTGAGAAAAATATAAAATATAATGTTTAAAGAAAATGAAAAATTCAAAATCAGATTTAAAAAAAACAATCAGATATCTTTAAAACCACAAAATTGTTGCTTCTAATACTTTTTTTTTTATATAAAAATAAAATATAAGAAAATAAAAAAAATAAAAAAAAATTTAAGCTCTAACCAAAAAATTTTATTCCTCTTTCATCCCTAAGCCACCAATAATTTTTAATATACTTTTACCAACTGATAATATTTTTTTTTTTTGTTTAATAAAAAAACAAAACATACAAAGCAAAAAAAGTATTGCCTTATATATTTTATATTGTAATTGTGGTGGTGGCAATGGAAATTGGTGATTGAGGATACGGGGTTTGAGCAAACACAAAACGGCAATATAGTATATGTTTAACGTAACGCAATATCTGTGGTTGAATTGGCAATAATGATGTTTGCTGTTGTTTGTTGTGTTCCATATGCGTGAAATTAGCTGTTATGATGAAATAGCAATGAGATCGAATAAAAAATGAAACTCTACCAAGGAAAAAACAACAAAAAAAAAAAAAAACAAAATATCTATATGCGAAAAGAGAAGAAGAAAAGTATTGATAAAAGAAAGTTAGAAAAAAAAATTATGGTTTCTTCCTGTAATTTTTTTTTTTTTTGTTAAACCAAACCTTAAGGAAAAAAAATTGATTTTTTTTTTTTTAACATTTTTTATTGTTATCCTTTTTTTAATAATAATACAAATAGCATTTTCTATCTTATTCTAAACATATAAAAAAAAAAAGAATTACCAACTTAAAATTATAATAAACATTTTTGTATCCTGATTTTGATAGCATTCTCTTTGATAATATTTATTTAACTTTTTTTGTATCTATGTACACTGTCTTTTTTTTTTTGTAAGTTAATATATTTACATAATATTATGTATGTATACATATACCTGTATAAATGGAATGGTGGGCAGTAACAAAAAAAAAATTATGTTTATTACAAAAAAAAAAAAATTATATTTAGCATTGCCAGATAATTAGAATTCACAGAGAGCCAAAAAAAAATTTATTTAAAAACTCGCTATAGAAAAACATTAAAAGTATTAAAATTGAAATAATTTTTTTCGTAGAAAGTAAAAACGTTAAGACTTGAGAATATAAAGTGATCTCAAAAAATATTATTAAAGAGATAGTTTTAATTAAAACAAAAAAAAAACACCACCCATTCAACCAAAAAGTCTTTGATAGTAAAACTTATAAAATATGTATTATGATCATTTAGAAAAACTAACAAAAATATAAAGAGTTGGTTAATTGGTACGAAATTCCATTTCCAAAATACTATTTACATAATTCCAAAAAAGAAAGTGCACAAAATAAAATTTCAATATTCACAATTTAATGGCATTCATTTTAAATAGCGAGGGATGCCGTCTTTAAATCCATATTTAACAAATTATTAAACCTTGATAACCAACTATAAAATCCCTTCTAATTCAGAATCTTCCATATAGATCTGTACAAATATACAGGGTAGTCCAGCTGATGCGTATCAGTTTTTCAAGAAGGGAAGGAGTCGTTATTTTAAAGTTATGGCGGTGTTCTATCGATTGGTGATATTTTAAACTTCCAGAAAGAACTGGAAATAGATTTTTTAGACCTTTAAAATTTAGTGGAATCGGGATTTTCGAATTGGAACGGATACTTTTCGATACAAATTCGGATTCTTCGTTAAAAAATTAAAAACTTTTGTTTTAATAATTTTTTTTTTGTTTTCTTTTTTTCTAAGATTTTTATATTAAAACTATGACACCATGGCAGTGTTGAAAGCATTTAAAAAAACAAAATGGTACAATTTTTTAAATAACTTTTTAATTACCAATATTTGTCCCGTTTAAAAAATATCTTTTTTTAAGAGTTGGCAATCCTAGTTTGGAATACCCATTTAGAACAAGCTACACCTATTAGTAAAGATTCCGCAATTTTTATTTCTCCGAATCATCACGTTGTTTGTTTTTCTTAGAAATTCGGTTAGAAAAAATTTATCTTTGGCCAGAGTGACTTGAGGCAAAATTTCTTACTGTTTTAATATATATTTTCTGTTTAATAATTGATCTATTTATCCCTTTCTTTCTTTTTTAGATTTTCTTACATTATAATACTAAAAATTATTATTAAATTAAGAATGAATCTAAGAATGCATGACAAATATTGAGCCTTAATCAAAATTAAACGCTAAACGATTTGAGGAAGACAGACAAAAACGAACACGGTTTTATTTATTTATCGTATACAAATCATGAAAACATTATAAAAAAATTATATATATAAAAAATATTCACGACGTTATCTGGAAAAAAAATCTTGAATGGACAAAATCTTGATTTTGAAAAATCGTTTTGGCACAAAAAATACGAAAATACTTAAGAAGGATTTTAGAATTGATTTCAAAATCAACAAAGTTTCAATAAATTGTTTAGTGAGACTTTTGGGGACAGTAGCTTTGTTTTGAAGTGCTTGTGTATATACAAAAATAGTTAAAAAGGATGTTAGAGTTGGTTTTAAAATCAGCGTTTCAACAATTTGTTTAGTGAGGATTGCAGGACGGTAGCCCTCTATTTTTAAATGCTTTGTTGTTGAAGAACATAATATGAGTGTAAAAAAAATTAAAGAAGAATATTGTGGTTGGTCACAGAATCAAGACGTTTTACAGAATATATATATATATATGTATATATATATTTATATATATATATATATATATATGTAAGATTTTGAATTAGGAGGAATTACGTTGATAAAAGATTACTTTCCGCTTTTCCGAAATGTTGGTATATTGTTTTTTATTAAATTCTTTCGAAAAGAAATTAAGTTTACAAAATTCATTTTAATTACCTATAATATAAGGAAAAAAATAAAATTTATTTTCATTTAAACAAAAATTAATAATTTTGAAACAAATACCAATAACCATTCAATTACGCATTTAAATTAATGGCAATTCCACGCAAATAACTTAAAAGTGAGATTTCTCTTCTTTTCCATTTATAATTTTTTATAAGGGGCTTCGGTAGCCTAGTTGGTAGGCGTGTGGCGTATTAACCGAAAGAGTGTGGGTTCGATCCATGCACAGGTCGTAAGTGTTTTTTCTTTACATACCGCCCTTACGACCAAATATAATGTAAATATATAGTATATAATATAAACAAAATAAATAATATTAGTATATAATTTAATAATAGTATAAAAAAATAAACCTATAATGGCCTTAGTAGCCGATGGTTCAATAATATTGCATTACATTTATGTATGTAATATTAATATAAATAAATAAATAAATAAATTTTTTATAAATTTATAACAAATTCATTTTTAAATTATATTTATTAATAAATCACCTTTTTATTTTTTCAAGATTCAGAAAGATTTTAACTTTGAAGATTTTTTTTTCAAATTTTTTTTTTTTTTTGCTAGACTTTATTTTTCAATATTTCAGGGTTGACCCAAAAAATTAACATTCACTTTGCAAATGTCACAAAATACAAACAAACACAAGACAAAAATAATAGATTGAATTCAGACTTTAACGGAAAAAATTTCATATAAAATTGTTTAAAAAAAATTGTTCAAAAATCGACCGTAATAGTGAATTTATGTATTTTAAAAATTTTAGAAATAAATAAAATAGGGGAACAAAAGGGTTAAGTGACGCAGTTTACAACAGAAAAAAAAAAATAAAAACATTTCACAAACACAATATTTATAAAAATGTATGTATGTACTATAAAATAAATTATCTATGTTATATTCTTAAAAACCGTTTTACATTTTTCGTGACATTTTATTTATTTCATATTTTATGTTTTTTTTTTGTTACAGTAAAATTTATATAAACATAATATGAAAAGCAAAACAATATTTTGATAAGAAATGAATGCCTCAAATAAAATTTATTTATGATCGATTAATTTCATAAGAATGGAAACTGAAAAGTTCACTGTTTTTCTTAATTTTATTTTAAATGTAACTATTGTTTACTTTTTATTTTCGTTTCTTTTTTTTTTTTTTTTGAATGTTTAAAACTACAATAACTGAAAAGAAAAATATAATATAAAATTCATGGACAAAAAAAAATCATTACAAAAATAAATGAAAACATTGTTTTAAAATGAAAAATAGAAAATTCTTTAACATTTTATTGCAAAAAAAAAAATCAGCCGTCTCCACCATAGGACCGACCACCCCTACCCGAAAAGTACAATGCCAAAATTTATAGATTTTTTTTATAATAATAATTTTATATCAAAGCAAAATAACTTCTAATAATTTAACAAGATTTTGTTTTATTCAATAATAATAATAAGCAATGAAATCGTAAAAATATATGTATTTACATATGTTTTTATGTGCATTCATTTATACATCCATTTCCATTATTATGTAATGTAGGTACATGATTTTTTTTTCATTCAAAAATATTAAAAGTAAAAAATAATAAAAACTGTAAACAACAAAACAAACATAAGATTAATATTGAATCTGTTAACAAATATTTTACCGTTTTAATTTTATGTCATCAACAAAAGAATAATATGCATAGATACAAGTACATATTATGTATATAAATTTTTAGGAATATAAAAAAAAAAACAAAAAAAAATTGTTCATATAAATTCATATGGAGTGTATATAATATGAACTTTTGGACTTCCAAAAAAAAATTAAAAAAACTTTAAAGTTGGTCAGATCAAAAAATGTTCTATGGCAAAGTTGTTGCTCTTTACTTGTGTAAACAACTTTTTCATAATAATTTTTCTCATAAAATTTTTCTGTTACAAAATATTCGTAAAAAACTTAAAAAGTACACTAGTTAACTACCATTTGCGGTTGTCCGATTTGCTCCAAAAGCTTATCAATCCGAGATATTTACGTCAAAACCTTAAACATGAAATTTCAAAAAATTCCGCTCAGTCATTTAAGCTGTACACGTGCCCACAGACATACCCACACACGCACCCACACACACACACACAGACGGACATCATGCTAAAAAAATTTTTACAGCCTTCTCTACACCGGAGTAGTGCATTTTTGACAAAATCTCGGGTACAAATTTTTAGTATGAAAACAATAACTACCTTATACATAATTGTATGCGGTCGGTAAAAAGGTAATGGAAAAAACCAAGAGTTTTCAAAAAAGCGCATTTCCAAAATTAAAAAATATTCCATAATAAACTTAGACAAAAGAATAGATATTGAAAAATAAATTTGTTTGATTTTTTTTTTTTTTGGCAAGAAAAAATTTAGAAAAATTAAATCACACTTTCGTCAATTATAAGGTATAACCCTATATTATTAAGAACCAAACCAAAAATATAATGTTGGAGCTCTAAGTTTTGTATATTACTTCAAAAAATGTGGACAGGTGCTCAAGTTACAAGTGTTTAAAAATAGAGAATTTTTAGTTTTTGACTCCTTACGCTCCCTAAACGAGGCTCGGCACAAAAATATTTTCTGAAATAACTTATACTTATTTCTAAAGATCTAACTCCTCTCAAAACGTGAAGATTCTAAGTTAAACCGTTTAAAAGATAGAAGAGGTCTAAATTTTTCCAAAAATTGAGTTTCACATAACGGTATTTTAAAATACCGCATGGCAAAGTCACATATTTATTTTATATATATTTATAAAGTTTATAAAATTAGCTATCGTATTACGTTTCCATCCAGATGGACGGACGGGCAGAGTGAAACTAATAAGCACATTTTTTCGAATTTTTTTGAAAATATGCTAAAAATAATAGTATAACAGTAATGATGTTATTATTTTATAAATATCTTATAACTGATAAAATATTTATATTTTAATTGTTTCTTTGTTTTAAAGACCTTATAAATAAAAAAATTAATTTATATTTTTAATGTCAATTTTCATGTCATTTAATATTGAATTTACATTGTTAATTATAAGATTTAAACATAATTATGTTATCTTCTTATACATATGTATATTAGTGTAATTTATGGCGCTATGAAATTACTACCAAGTTAATAACCTCCAAAGCAATAATTGAACTAATTCCCATCATTTGTTTTGTGGATTGATTCATTTTTTTTTTGGATATTGGTGTATTTTCTTTAATTAAAATATTTAAAAGAACGCTAATGAATGCCGCTCATGAGGAATATCGCGGCCGCATTTAATGGAAAACTGCTTTGTAATGTAAGGAAAATAATTAGAAGGGATTTCATAGTTGGAAAGAAAATCAGAGTTTCATTATTTGGGTAGTGGGGGTTTAGGAGCAGCAGCTTCCACTATTTTAAATTATTTCATGTTAAAGTAAGAGTGTAAAAAATAATTTGAACAGATTTCAAAGGCGGTTATTAATTTATTTTTTTTTTGCATACATATATGTTGAAATAATTTGTTTTTTAAATATTTTTGTTTTTTATTACTTTCTTTTTGTGAATTTCTCTGCCACATAAAAGTGAAACGGGAAAGTAAAACGTGAAAACGTAAAAAGTAAAACGGGAAATTACACAGCCTTTCCTTTTCAAACGTGGCTGTAAATGTAAATGGATTCGACCTCACATTTGCTCGGTGTTTACAGCGTATTTTATACGCTCTTACCTATCAGGCCACCGAAGTCCTATATTTTTTTTGTTAAACGTCTTTTGTGAAGTGTCTCTTTCGTTTGTTAAAAATCTTTTTGTGAAACAACATTCTTATACTATAAGTCTTTTGTGTCAAATATTGCATTATAGACAAAATGTGTTTTGAAAAATAGTTTTAACTAAGATTTTTAAATACATGCAAAACTAATAAGCTGAACTTAATTCTTAATGATAACTGCGGAGCGTTAGAGAGCGATATCTTTGATAGAGATTTATTTTTGCTATAAACAGATTATGTTTGTAGGTGCCCTCTACTATTACCCATAATTTAATAAAAAGCGAATCATATCATAAAAACATAAAATATATTTCAAACTTGTTCAATTATTAAATTATTAATTATCGGTATTATTAAACCTTTCCAAATTTTTTAATACTTTTAATTAAAAATTAGTTTTTAGCACATTTTTCAGAAATTTTTAATTTCACTTTGTTGATAGTTCTGTTCGTCTGTTTACAAAAATTATACACCGTTTAAGACAAGGCTATTTGGTTAGGTCTTATAAAAAAAAAAAAAATTTGGAATAACTTTTTTATATTGTATCACTGTTCATTATGTACATATAGAGTCACATGAAGTTGGAAAACTTTTTGCTTCTAAAATTTTAGTACCTAGCCTTATTTTATTCTAATTTAAATAGTTTTAACCGTTTAGTATAGATATGTAGATATATTGTAATACGATATACGTTAATTTTGTGTTTGGGTTTGTAGTTAAAATTTAAATACTAAAATTAAAAATAAATATTATATATTTTATGTAAAAAAAAACATTATAACATAGAAAAATTTTGCAGTGGGCTTAGTAACTTTAAATAATCTTTTCAGATGGAAATAAAAATATGCTGGAAGATTTGATAAATGGGTCTATATCGGTTTTTTCTTGAGTTTTTTTAAACATCAAATAATATTAAAAATAATTACTATATAATGTATTTTATTAATTATTTTATTAATTAAATATATTAATTATTGCAAATTAAAATCTATGAAATCTATATGCCTACATTTTATTGACTACTCTTATGTAATAGATAATTTTAACTACCAATACAATTCAGTTTTTATAAAATATTTTCTCAAAACTATGTACTTGTCTAAAGCCGTTCAAATAATTAAAATAGCATCAATCATCATAATTTTTCATTATTTTATTCAATTTAACTTTTATAACAGTTCAAAATTATATCTATTATTATATTATTCTAAAATTTTATAATTATAAAACATCAAGGCTAAATGTATAAATTTAATTTAAGTGTATCTACTTAAAATCAAAATCTCTTTTAAATCCGTTTAAAAAATATATAAAAATAAATAATATTTACTAAATTGAATTACTCCATCAAATATCTTTTTCATCATGCATCTTGTCAATAAAAATATTTAAAAGAAAAAAAAAAAAAAAATTAAAAATGACAGGTTTTTAGTGGAAAACCAAATCACTGTCATTATCATTTATAACTGACAGCAACCACTTAGTTTTTTCTGCAAAATATCTTTAACACTAAATGAGTATATTCTTGATTTTCATATCAATATAATGAAAGAAAATATGTATTATCAAAAAAAAAAAAATTACTCTATCGCATGTATTATAATTTTATAATCAACTTCAAAATAAAGAAAAAAAAAAACCAAATTTTATTTTATTGCCTTTAGAATTAAATGTAAGGCGTCAAGAACATATTAACAGGAAACGAATAACGAAATAATAACATCCCTTATACTCATATTGCACACTTCATAATTTCCATCATTTTTTTTTTTCTCTTTTCATTTATATTCACTCACACCACATTAATTTTTGATTTTCACTCAATGATCAGAAAAAGTGAAAAGAAAAAGAGAAAAAAGAAAAAATAAAAATTCAGCGTTTATTCGATAATAACCTTGGAAATTGACACACCAAGGTAATTTCATAATATATGTATTATTATTTATTCATTTTTTTTATGAAAAACTGAATCTTGACGATAGGCTTCTTTTCATAATTTTACTATATAATATGTAACATACATACATACCAAAATTCTTCTTTTTCTTTTAGTAGTTAGATTCGATTTTTATTCAATTCACCACCTAGCATTTATTATACTTACATACATACATTCTTATTTGTTTTTCTTTTTATATGGGAATGTTTTACTTATCTACTACTCTTTTTCTATTCAAATGTTTAATGTTTTTTTTCTCTTTTGATTTTTCGTTTATTTTTTTTTTGTTTTTTTTTCTCTTTTTTTTGCTTTTTCTGTATTATTGTTCTTTTTTGATTTTATTTTTTTTTTTTTGGCGAATTTGATTTTATTCACATCCGTTTTAGCTGTTTGTGAGAAAGAGATAAAAATAAAAAGATAGAAATCACAAAAGGCAAATAACAGGAAGGAATTGTAGGAGGCTATCGGCAAATAATATCGGCACAACGGAATAATAAAATTGATTTGAATTTCCTTCTTTCCATTTCATCTGAGATTTTTTTTCCAATAGAGAAAAAAACAAAACAAGATTCAGTAAAATAAGAGGATAGAATATAGTAATAGAAAAAAAAAAAAAAGTACAGTAATAGAATATCAATGGGAGTAAAAAATAAAAGAACATTATTGAAGTACATAAAGAAATACCAAATATCCTGTAAACAATATAACGTGAGGAATCCTTTAAGTATTTTTTAAGATAAATTTTTTATCATTTTCCGATACAAGGAAATTATTCATCTTTTTTTAACTTTTTT
The DNA here is from genome assembly GCA_947095535.1 of Poecilobothrus nobilitatus. Lineage (NCBI taxonomy): Eukaryota > Metazoa > Arthropoda > Insecta > Diptera > Dolichopodidae > Poecilobothrus > Poecilobothrus nobilitatus. The sequence continues at coordinate 299,825,744 of OX352772.1, read as the reverse complement.
TTTTTCATTTTGATTTTCCATTTTCATATTTTAACATATAGTATGGGGAATTCTTGTATATGTTATCATTTGAAAATTATTACGTTTATAATGCTCACAGATTTATTAATAATATAAGATACTTAAACAAAAAAAAACACATAAAGGAATAAAAGCTAAATGCTGTATGTTTAAAATTTTGGGTGAATGTTTCCAATACAACGTATTATAATTTTGACTTTTTCTTCATAGAACTATTATAATATTCTACTATAATATACAGAACAAATATTATTACTTATAATTATTAGTTAATATTACTGTTTTAGGAAGATTAGATTAGATTGTTATTTAAGGCTTATATGTATCATTCTGACCTTTAAATAAATGGCTATTGTGCTTCCCCTTATTATTATACATTTTGTTGGTTTTACCTCCAATTATAATTTTCTTTTGCTTTTTGTATTAAACTTTTACAAAAACTCTATACTGGAATGAGCACAAGCCATCTAATGATAAGGGCACACACTGAAATTAAAAGAAGGGCCGACATAGGAATGTGTAGAGGTTGCTGGCGGGTAACAAAGACTGTACTAGACATATATTTTGCCTAAAACTCCTATAATGTCCTGTTTTATTACACATAATGTCCTGCACTTACTTTGCCTAAAACCCCAAAGGATAGAAAATTTTCGACAAGGGTCCTGGGAAGATCGCATTTGACCACCAGGGAACGATCGTCCAATTGTTTAGAGGCATATACTGGCTCGATAAGTTGTTATCATAAACAAGCGGAGTTATGGAGTTGGGCAGCACAACCATTTGCAGGGCCTAGGTGTAAGAATAGTTGTATATCCGATCTTCCAAACAACAACAACAAAAACAGTAGGATTGACTCTTTTCAATTATTCATTGTTATTCATAAATAATTTCGTCAAACCACAATAAATCTGAGTAAAACTTTGTAATATTGTGTTTGTCATAATTAAAATAATACCTATACTAATTGGCATTGTATAGTTAAATCTAAAGAAACCTCTGCTATAACAAAACATAATAAATGATTTTTTTTTCAATCTTCTTTCTTCTTCTTCAAGGAACATCATATGCATGAAATAAACATCCTATTTTATACTTCCTTTTATTCTAATTTTATTTTTTTTTTTTGTTTTTCTTTATTTCTCCTGATTTTATTTTGAGAAGAATATCACCAAATGAGATAAAAAATAAATTGAACATAAGTATGTTCTTTTTTACATATACATAAGTGAAAGAAAAAAAAAATTGTATCAACATTTCAAGGCGGAATTCTTTTCACTTCTTCGTTTTTGTTTTTTTTTTATTTTGGCCCGTTCATTTTTTAAATTCTATATAGAAAAACTGTAATTTAATACTTTAGAAAAATAAAAAATGTGAAAAAAAAGAGTAGAAAACCATACCCAAATTATCAGAGAACATACTAAACGCATATACGATGTGTGTGGTGAAATAATTACACAGTGGTGTGAACTTGAGTATATGAAGAAAGGTATCAACAAAGGCTTTCAAAAGGTATCAACAATAACAACTAAAACGAAAAGTTAAAAAAAAAAAACAGTGGTAAAAAAATATTATTTTCAAGTAAATTTCATGTTATTATGTTATATCGTCTAACAACGCAAAAAAAATGCAAGAAAGAATATTGAATATTACACTTTGTTTTATAAAATTTATATAATATTTACAAGTTTTTTTTAAACTCTTTTGTTTTTTTTTTGTTTTTTGGTTTTGTACAAAAAAAAAATGCGTTAATTTTTTCCTCATAAATTTTATAAATTTAATTTTCCTAAAATATTTTACAAATTTTTCGTCAAAAACAAAAAAAAAAAATTAAAAACAAGGCAGCAAAATCAAAATTTTTAAAAAGGCACATTTCCAAAACGACAATGATTCAAAAACGAAGAAGAGTGCAGTAGAGTAGACTGTGTCAACTCTGGGATACCCGTGTGAGCGTAATATATCCTGTTTCTACAAAACTTGATCATCTTATAATAAATTTCAGATGTTTTAGTATCGACGTTAACTACCTAGACATATATTATTTTATCTAAATTCTTAAGTTGTATGACTGCTACCCGAATCTATTGCACCAGCACGACAACCAAACTTTATAGAAGTTATTGCCCTAAAACTTGATAATTTTTTGTAAGATTTCAGACGCTTAGCTTCATGAAGTTCCAAGAGGTGCAAGAATCCCGAACCTACTGCTCTAGCCTAACCAACTAGCTTCAATAGATACTGAGTTATTTCCATATAAAGAAAGAAGTTGTATGGCACCTACTCGAACCCGACGGCCGGATACTGGATTTAAATAGCGGATCTAATAAATTTTGCAAAAGGGACGTAAAAAAATTTCAGCTTCAATTTTCAGCCTTCATTTCAAAACAATCTTCTTCGAATTTAAGAAAATCCTTTATAATTTAAAACAATAAACCGTTAACACAATAACTAGAACTATAATGTTGGAAATTTAATTTTTGTGTCTTACCACATTTTAGCATAGGTGTTTAAAACTTACAAAACTTCAATATTCTAGCTATTAAAAACGAGGGAGTACAAATGTTTGCCTTATAGCTAAACTTATACTTCTACTAAAACGTTGTCCTGCTCTCAAAATTTCAAGATTTGAACTAAAAGCGTTCCAAAAAAATGGACAGAACAAAATTTTGAAAAATTTCAGTTTCTCATATCAGTTATTAATTTACATATTAGGTGAAAAACAAAAAAATATATTATAACAATAATGGGCGGACCAAGTAAAACTAATAAGAACATTTTTCAAACATTGAAAAATGTGTCTTAAAAATGGTTGTAAAAGGTATTAATCAAAAAAATTGTCTGATGATAAAATGACAAAATGTGGAAGAATATTTTACGAAAAATGATTTTACTGAAGCTTTAATTTTTAGGTCCTGCCTAAGAAACATTTATACAGGTGCCTCAGATGTCTATTTTCAAGTTTTGAGCGCTAATAGCTCTTAAACAGAGGGTGGCATAAAAAAATTTTCTGACGAAACTTATATTATTTCTAAAAGTTCTTTCTTTCAAGTCCCTGTCTAAAAGGTTGCCGGAATTATGAAGGTAGAAAATTTATGCAAAATTTGGTTTTCACATAACGATAAATTTAAATACTAAATTAAAAAAAAATGTAATGTATAATTTTGATATTGAATTACAAAGGTAAAAAAATTACTGTCGAATGATGTTTTCATATTGAAAAAATATTAAGTAAAACATGAGATATACGCATTTAAAAATAGGGCTTTTTCAAAGTTGGAGGGGCTGCAGCTCCCTAATGGATGGAGATAGATACTTGAAAAAGTTGTTTTACAACATTAATTTTTTTATGAGACATACCCATAGAAAACATTGTTTTTTTTTATCTTTAACGGTGTAAAAGTTTTGTAAAAAAACGGACAGACGGACGGACGGACAGAGTGAAACTAATAGGCACATTTTTTGATTTTTTTTTTTTTGAAATATGCTAAAAACCTTAACAATAATTTTAAATAGCGACTTCAAATGGTTTAAAAAAAAAACAAAAAAACAAATAAAATTGGTATATATTGGTGGTATAATTTAAAAAAAATGTCATTAATGTTGAATAATACAAAAACAAATAAAAATAGCCCAGCTGACAACAGAGCTTGTAGAAATCTGTAATGGTAGCACCAGACAATCTTAAAAATAAAACTGCAAATATGATAAAATCTGAATTTAATAAATACATCATAAGTTAAAGCCTTTAAAATGTAAATAACTTAGTAGTGATTTAAAATTTGGTTACATAATAATTAGGGTTTTAATAATTTGTTCAGTTAAGGTAGGGGCAATCTTCACTATTTTAAATGTTTCGTTGCTGATATTATGTATGAAAAAAAAATATGTATCTAAATGTATATGTAGTTGAAATATGTATGAATGTATGTAATTCGTTACAAAATCAGAGTAATATGCGTTTTGCAGAATATGCAAAGATATATATGTATATGCAGCGAATATTTAGTTAGCAGGGATTAAAAATAATATTTTTTCCAGGATTAGTTTTTTCAATATTTTTTTTTTGTTTCAGATTTTTTTTTCCAGGATATAGATTTTGCATTTTTTTCTCCCAGTATATTATTTTGCATTTTTTGAATTTTGCCATTTTTAATTTTGAGATTTTCAAATTTTTATTTTGTATTTGGAATTTCATTATCAACCCAACTCAAGCATTAATTAATTTTTGATTTTACCTTACTTATAGTATCAAATGACCATAAAATTTAAATCTTATTTCTGACAATTGTTAAGATCTTGAGTCAAATGACCGTTTAACTTTATTTTAGGCAAAAAATTAACCTTTACCGAATCATTTTGGCTTATTGCATTTAACTCGAAAATACTTACCTTGTCCAAGTTATAATAACATATTATTATGTCCTGTGAAAATTAATACTGAAATATTCGATCATATGACAAGATTTTTTAGTGTATAATAGATATTTAAGTTTAAAATTTATATGTATTTGTAAAATACTTAAATTTATTTTCCATATCCTAGCAATTCTAAGATTTATTTATCATATTATTGTATACTAAGAAGATAATTTATAACTGTTTTCACTTATCAGATATTAATATCTAAATAAAACTCTTTTTATCTTTAGATATCTTTAAATAAAATATTTTGTAAAATAATTTTGGATTATAAAATAAAAAAAATAATATTCAAATCTAATCAATTATAGTTTATTTTCTTTTTCAAAATTATTATAAAAATTAATTTTATCAAGATGACCATTAAAATATAATCGGATTATTTTTAACTTTTTTAAAGTTGTACTCTAATATTTTCAATTTAATATGTATATTATAGATACTTACAAACTACATTATCTTGTTAAAGTATGCAATTTAACTTTGAAATCCTAAAAAAACAAACCAAAATTTTTTTAAAAATATAAAAAAAAACTTTATATTATTGTAAAAGTTTTGAAGTAATTTTATTTTTTCATATACCCAAAGAAAGGTAACCGTGTATTTATTATATAAATCAACTGTAACCTAAAAAAAAATCTAAATGGATGTGGTACAGTAGTCCTAACATATAGGTAAGTTCAATTCAGAGTGCATTTGAACTGAATTTATATTAAAAGTTTTTTTTTTTTATCTTGTGATATGCTGTTTTCATTCTATTTCGTTTTATTTTTCTTTTTTTTTTTTGCTAGAATTATTTGTTACAAATATTTTGATAGTCGGCAATGGATCAAAATTTAGTGGATTTAGACCCGTTCCGTTTATTCCGTTTATATTAATGTTCAGAATTTTAATAAAAATCAAATTTAAGAATATCTTTTAATGTCCAGGCTTTTGACTGATTAGAAAAGAGTAAGAGCTTTTTTCTTTAACTTGGTACTAAAATGGTACTAAAACTTTGTACTAAAATGGTTAAAAGTACAAATTAATGCACAGAGATCTATAAGAAAAGTTATTTTATATAATTTTTTTTTGTAGAAAATGCTTAATCGAAATGCTTGCCCTTAATTCGAACTGTATTTCATATATTTTACAGATTTACATTCCTTTTTTGACTGTTATATTTACGATTTCTTTGTTACGTATAACCTTTTTAGCACATTTCCAAAAAAATTTAAAAAAAATGTGCTTATTGTTTACAAAACTTCTATAGCGTTAAAGATAGAGAAAAAAAAATTTAACTATCGGTAAGTTTCATAAAAAAATCAATTTTGTGGAAAAACTTTCTCATGTAGCTCCATCCATTACAGACTACAGCCACAAAAACTTTGAAAAAGTCCTATTTTTAAATGCGTATATCTCATGTTCTGCCAGCTTTTAGATAGGGGCTTGAAATTTTGAGGCAAAAAATAACTTTTAGAATTATTAAAAGTTTCTTCAGAAATTTTTTTTAGACCACCCCCTGTTTATGAGCTATTAGGGCTCAAAAATTGAAAATTTGCCATTTTTAAACACCTCTAACTTAGGCACCTGCACACATTTTTCTTCGGCAAGACATAAAAATTAAAGATTCAGTAATGTATTTTTACGTGTGTTAACGATTTTTCTTATTTATATAGGGTTTCGGCTTTACAGCCCCTCAAAAATTTCAGAAAAGTCTAATTTTTTCTTCTTAAAATTTCTTAAATTTTATTGCTTAAATTTTCAAATTTTTGTGCAAGTGTCACAATTCTAAACAGTTTATATTGTCTTTTGGAAATGTGCGCTTTTAAAAACTATTGGTTTACATTCTATCTTGTTTTTTTTTCTTTTTTAACATAGATAATATATTAATTAGTAAACCAATTACTTTTATAACTAAACCGTTAACTTTTTCTAAAGTAAAATATTTACAAATAATATATAATTATAATATTATTATCTTGAATAAGATAATAGATGGCGTAAAAATAAATGAAAGATTTTTCTCTTCTATATTACCTACAGCCGAATAATCAACGTATTAGTGAAATTAATGATTGACGAAACTGAAACTTAGTCAAATATGAATAACGAATGACTTAGTAGATGCTTAATGCTCATTATAAAAGTGGCAAGGAAAAAAAAAATTGTATTTTCAAAAAAAAAAAAAATGATCATCTTTCAAAAATACAAAGAAAATCCTACAAAACTCCATCATATGTAAAATTTTTACTTATGAAAGATCTACTAATCGTTTACAGCTAAAATAATAGGGTAAACACTATAATACTGACTGCAAAACATAATAGCTTGACATAAAAACTATTATAGAATGTTTAAAGGTTCGCAGTTAAAAAAGTTGAACTTTGATTAAATGAAAATTTCGAAATGAAATGGTAAATATTTATGTTAGAGAAAAAGGATATTCTGTAGTACATAATCAAAGACGCTGTGCTAATGCCATCCCCTATTACAAGACAACTAGTATAAGAAATACTTCAAAGTACCATTATTTTAAGAAAAAAAGTATATAATATACAAATTAAAATAAATTTTCATTAATAGTTTCTATCAAATATATTACTTTTAATTCTCGTACATATTTTAATTTTTATATTAAAATACGCAATCATGCAGAATAATGCAGCAGTCTCTTGTATAGTACTTTATAAATGTATGTATGCATATACATAAACTATACTAAACAGTAAATTTCAATAGTTTTCAAAATTATATTCACCAAAATTATTTTCTTTTTAAACCGGAAACGAAAAAAAAAAATAAATAAATAAATAAAAAAAAAAACCACTTAAAAACTCTCAGTCTCAGTAGAAAACTTATGTTTCGAGTAAAAGTTATATTATTACAATTCAAAGAATTCTCAAGTAACAACAACAACAACAATAACAACAACAACAATAATGTTCAAAAATATATAAATAACACAAGTGGTATCATTTTTAAAAAGAAATAAATGAAAACAAAAAAAGAATGATATAGAGTAGCAGGAAAAGGAAAGCAAGGCTTTTTTTTTTTTTTGCTAGATTTACTTTCTTTAGACTTTTTTTTTTTTTTTTTTTGTATTTTACAAGTTTTGCATTTTTTTCTTTTTCAAATTTTTACTTTTTGAAGTGAAGTTATTGCAGCAGAAAAAAGATATTTTTGGTTACAAAAATTTTGAAAAAATAACAAAAAATAAGCAAAACAAAAAAAAATAAAAAATAAACTTTTTTCTTTCCTTTATATTGCGAACATATTTTTTGAAAACTTTAAGACATTTTGAATTTTTTTTTTTACTCTGGATTCTATTATTTTGTTTAGTTTTTTTTTTGTTATTGTTGAGTGTTCGTCGCTGTTGTTTGTGGTGAATTATTTCTTTGGTTATTTTTTTTTCAAAGTTTTCTTTTACTTGCAGGTTAAACAAAATATCTTAAAATTTTCCTTTATCCGTATAGTTTATCTTTATTGCAACGAAATGTTATGTACAAAAAAATAAAACTACTTTTTTTTATAAAATTTTTTTTTTTTTTTGTAATATTATATAATATACATAGTTTTTTTGTTTAATATTTTAATTTAATTAAATAGTTTTAATTAATGTAATTGATCTATTTAATTTTTTAACTGATGAACCAGAGTTTTTATTTACGTTATTAAATTCTTAATTGTTTTTCTTTTTTATTAGAAGAAAAAAAAAATTGATAAAAATCTTAAAGAAAGTAACACTATAGGTAATATAACAAGTTGGAAATTAAAATTAGTAGATACTTTTATAGTTATATTTTTTTTCTTTATTTTAACTGAACTTAAGCTGAGTTAGGTAAATATATTGTTTTTTAAAAGATAAATTTATTCAATACCCTAGAATCATGAAAACTTTGGTTCAATCTGTTCCATTATTTATCTGTTTGATCGGTTCAATCTGGTTAATCAGTAAAAAATGATTTTATCACAATATGTTTTTCAAATCTTCTTTAAGTTTTTTTAGAACCAAACACAATTCATATATATATTTACGTTTTAGTCTCCAATTCTTAAAGTACAACTTTGTAACAACATTAAAAAATTTTTTTTTTAGTGCATTTCTTTTCTCTGACACATAAATATGTGAACAGGAAATTACACAACCTTTTCTTTTCAGGCGTGGCTGTAAATATCGTAAAAGGGGGAATAACTCCTACAACGTGTGTGGGATTCGAACGCACACTCACTCAGTGTTTGCAACGGATTTTATATGCTCTTGCCCACTAGGGCACCGAGGGCCACATGACAACAATATTATTTAATAATTTCGACAAAGTGACAAAGAACTACTACACAAATATTTGACAAATTAAGTTCCGTGCAATTTAATTCAACCAGTGTTTTTCAAAAAATTACTTTCAAAATTGGAAAAAAATTTAATTAAAGCTAATAAAAATAGGTAACATTATATACACTATAATGTTTAAACCAAAGCTCCTACCTGTACACGGCATCATTACACGTTATCAACAAAGTTTCATTTTAATCTCCATTGGATTAGATTATACTACTGATCTTAAATTTTGCTCCAAGTTTTATGCTTTTGCTTTGGTCAACCGCACTCTCTTTGATTTTTGATTAAGAAAATATTATTAATATTAAATTTTAATTCTTTAATACAGTAAGGTCTTGTAATTGCATTATTGATCACTTGAAGTTAGTTATCTAGTCCGGTTAGGTTTACATCCTGCTTGTACTTAGGTTTAATCCGGTTCTTTATCGAATTTTTATTTGAAAAATTAAAAAAGATATAACCAAAAACACAGAATTAAAATTAAGTTTTGATAAATACACATGTATCTATATAGAACATGTCTATTTATTCGCCTTGAAAGAAGAGTTCAAATTCCTAAACATTTTCTGTTTATTATTTTTGAAAAAACTGACAGAAATTAGACCCGTAAAGAATTGAAAGATCTAACCGAAAAAAATTTTTTCTTAGACTTAAGATTACATAGCAATTTAAAATAAACTATTTCAAATATTTTAATATAAAATGCTTTAGCTAACTTTTAAAGTAAATGTTATTTCCAGTATTTTCTTACTATTTTCTCCCTATATAAACTTTAAAAACTTTTAATTCAATCATTTTAAAAAACTAAAATCTTACAAACGAATACAATTTATTATAATATTTTACTTTACTTTTTTCATATTTTTGGTATTTCTGTACGAAAAAAAAAACAAAAAAAAAAAATAAAAGGATAATAATTTCTTACATTTCAATTTTTACCCTTTTTGGTGTTAAAAGTCTTTTTTAAAAAGCAATTTTCATTTCATTTAAATTTTTGCCTAGAATTTGGAACTGAAAATAAATTCAATTTTTTTTTTATAAAACTAAAAAGAAAAATTCCTAACAATCATAAGGTATTTTACTATATAAACGGTTACCATATATTATATTTATAAATGAATTTTGAAATAAATGAATCATGTTGTTTGAAAAACCGATGTATGATCTTAGAATCTTTGCACTCTCTTTATTGTCTAAAATTGTGTTTGTGATGTAATTAAATAAAAGCACAATAAGAGGGTTTTTATATTTTAGTTCCCATCTTTGAAATGCAATACTTTATTTTCACTGAATGCGTTTAATTTTTCTTAAGACTCTGTGATTTACATTCAAATTATTTAATAGAAAACTAGATTTTGGACCAAAAGATCGAATACCATGTTTTGTTCATCTAAGTCAATAGTACTTCATTAAAGATATCGCATTATTTGTTACTATTCTTTGTCGAAGCTCTATTTTTATTGTTGTGAAGATACTTACATAAAAAATAAAAAATTAATGGAAGCCTATATTTTGATTTAAATGATGTATATAGGTACTTCGAATTTCATTTAAACCTATTATGTTAAAGTGAATATAATAAGTGCTATCATTTCTCTGTTGACAGATCTTTATGATAAAAACAAAATAAATCCGAACGAATAACTTCATACTTATTGTACTGTCTCGCCGAAAGTATTTTATTGCGATAACCATGTTTTTGCTCTCATGGACTGATTTTTTTTATAGTATTTTATTTTATAAACATAAAATGTAAAAAAAACTCTTCATACCTTAAGAAAAATAGATTTTTGTAATAGTATATTGGTATTTACGTTACATGAGTAGGCTAAGTTTTTAGTACTTAAGATCTCTTCCAGTACATTATTTTTTGAAAATTTTTTTTCTTCGTTTCATACCTCTCCATCCATCCTTTTCCCATCAAATTAAAATTATAACACTTCATTGTCAATACATACAGTAAAATTTGCGAATGATGAACAGAATTTTCCTCAAAAAAATTGAAATTCGACTTTATTTTATTCTCCACACATACATACATACTTCATATAACTGAAACTACAATATTACTTATAACTAATAGGTATTTCATACAATATTATGTTTTAACCATTATTAATGGAATATTAATTAATGTATAATATTTTGAATGTAATTTTTTTTTTCATTAAAAGTAAAAACTCATTTTATTCATCATATCATAAAAAACATGAATTTTCACAGTAAGTTTTTATTTTATTTTTATTTTTTTAAACTACTCAAAAAAAATATAAAAAGTAATATTTGGCTAACTAGCCTGGAAAACTTGAAAAAAAAAAAAAAATTATTAATACATTAAAGAAAAAAGAAAATATTGAAACACAAATGCATATATGCACACATATTATGCACATAATAAGTGTTATTAAAAGTTTTTTTTTTTTATATATTATGTATAGTACTATTTAAAAACGTCTCCTCAAAGTCGCAAAAAAGGAAATTGATTATATGTGTGTATACTGTATATGTAATAGGTATGTATATATATATATATTTTTGTGTATGAAAATAACCTTTATGAAAGTAAATTTTTTCCCATTAATAACAATTGGATACACAACCTTTTGTAAATTATATATATTATATAGATTCTGTTGTATTATGTAGGTATATTGTATGTATAAAAATATTACTACAGTTATACTACTATTATTATTATTAAAGGTTAAAATTTATTACCATAAAAAGAGACAAAGTTTTTTTTTTTCCTTTTAGTTTCTTGTCTTTAGTTGTTGTCATTGTCAACATACTCAGTTTTCTTTAAGATTAGATTTTTATTTTTTTTATTTTATTTAATTTTTTTTTTTTTTGTATGTTATTCATATATATTCGAAATGCAATGAGGGAAAAATATCCACTCTAAAAGGACCTAAAATAAAAAAAATAAAAAAAAATAAAACAATTTAAGAAATGGGTTTGCCGACCTAAATACAATTATTGCATACACATATTATTACATATATAAATAGTATATTAGGGTGCAAAATGATACAAAAATTTTCTCCCATTAAATTGAGAAATTTTCTCCCATAGATCTTTCATTTTTTTCTGTGAATATAATTTTTATGTAAAAAGTGTCTCGTGTCTACGTAAAAAGTGTATACAAGTTATATAAATATTATAGAATGCATCTTTATAATATTGACTTGTAACCTGATGATAAAAAAAAAGATAGTATCTAATAAAATTTCCTAGTAGTTAGTAAGGCATCGATCTTCCGGAGGGTTCTATTTTTAATAGCTTCAAAATTTGGTCAATATTTAATATTGGTAGCCGTTGTCGTTATAGTAACGATATTATATAAATTATTTTTGTATAAGAAAATAGATGGCATGAATGTTGTGTTTTGAATAATCTTAACCAATATCTTTATATAGCCCAATAAATAATGGCGTAGGTAAAAATAATATTGATACAAGAAAGTAAATCTTTGTTCGATTTTTATAACTTTGTGGATGATAATATGCTCTTTAAAGAATGTGGAAAAGGAAGCAAAAAAAAAGTCTAGATTTTATTAAAAAATGTTCGCCTTTATTAAAATAAGGCGTGAACAATTTACTGTATTAAAAAAGATATCAACCCTGTAATTTATTACCCAATTAGTTGTTAAATAATTACAAACTAAAATTAATATTTTGTTATTCATTCATAGATTATCTCTGTCCGTATTATTTTGGTAAAAAGTGTATAAACAAAGAACATCTTGTAATAGGCATGAATAAAAATATTCTGCGAACTGTTGTTTTTTATTATAAATATATATAGACTGTGAGACTGTATATCTGGACATAAATTTAAAACATTAGTATGTTTAGTTAGATCTGACTCTTGAGCATTTAAAAGATTGTAAAGCCACTGTAAATGGTGATATAAACGTAAAGAAATTAGTTAAAAGAGGGAAGAAAACCATTACTCTTTTTGTTTTTTTTTTTGTTTTTTTTTTTTGCACTTTTTATAAAATAAATTTATAGACCAAAAGTGTTGTTTATTGCGCAAAGTGATTTCAATTTAATTTATTTTTTTTTTTTTCTGTATGTTTTATTTCATTTTTTCTGTTCTCTTCTTAATTTCTTTCATTTTCTACTCTGTTATTATCCTATTTGTAGGTTTTGTGTATGTTGAATGTTTTTTTATTCTAAAGTTTTTATTTACTAACAGATTTAAATCTCATTGGTTTATTTATTTATGTATTGTTTTTTTTTTAAGTTAAACTGCTAAGGTTCTTAGCGGTATGTAGTTTGTTTTTTTATATTTTGTAACGTGTTGAAATATAAGTTCATTGCACAAATATAATATAATATTGCACCTTATTTATTAGACTTTGTTCTGATAAAAAATCTTTCCGTCATTAAAAAAAAAATTACTAATTTATTAATCTTCAACTTTTCGATGTTTACACAATAGAATATAATAATAAAAGTAAGCCGTAGGTGCATCAATATTTTATTTAATAACAGCTATAAAAAATCATTGGAAAAAGATGAGAACATCCCTTCTTTTTATAGCACCCTTTTGAACTTAATTTTATGCCGTTTTTCTCGAAATCATTTAATCCAATAATCTAAGATGCGGCTTTTCAAATTATTACCTATCTATTTCTTATGTGTGAAATTTTTAATTTTGTTGTTGTGGATTCCTTTATTTTTCCACTAATTTAAGTTACAACACAGAGAAAAAAAAAACAACTGCAAAACTTAATTCATTTCTTTTAATACCTTGAAGTTTCCTTTTTTTTTTTTGACAATTTAAAGCTTAGTAAACTTTCAAAGGTATGGCCGCCGTCACTTTTAAGAACTCAATGTGACAAACAAAGAAATAAATTCTTTTTTGTTTTTTTTTTGTTGCAATCTTACACAGCATACCAATACATATTATTTATATTCCTTGAAAACAGTTATATACTTTTGTTGTAAAAATAAACATAAAAAACACAAAAAAAAAGGATTAAAATGTTTGAATTGGATACTTGGATACTCTTGGCAGTGCTTTAGGACCTATGATGCACAGAAACAGAAATAAAAAAAAAAAAAAGAAAATTTATATGAAAAACAAAAGAAGTACAATGAATTATTACATTAATTTAGAGGTTTTCTTTTATTTTTTTTTGCTTTTTTTATTTTGTATTTATTTTTAGATTTTTATTCCCTTTATCCACTTCAAGTTTTCCACCGTATTGCTTTTCTAGCAGAAATTTTTTTTTTTTTTTCGGAGAAAATATGAGACTTGTTGGAAAATTAACTAAGAAAATTTTCTATTTAAAGAAAACAGAAGTTTTTGCTTATAGAGATTTTCTTTTTTTTTTTTCTTTTTTTCAAGATGTTCGAAATCATTACAGTTAACAAAGTTGAGTTTAAAGAAGAAAAAAGGATATCAGAAACGATAAAAAAAAAAAATTCAGTTTGAGAATAATAAATTTTGAGCAGTGCTGGTGATAGTGGTGATTTATACATATTTAATTTTGTTTAAAAGTTGACTTTTTCTTTTCATTTTTTTGAATTTTTTTCTTTTGAATACACAAAAAAAAAAAAAAAAATTCTGTTTAGGGTGGAAATTAGTGAATTTTCACAATTTAATTGTTAGATAAATTAAAAAGTTTTCATTACTCTTAATTAACGTACTAAAAGTTCTAATATAAAATTTAATTATGGAAATTTTATAATATTGGAGCTGGTACTTTTAAATTTAAAATATATATGTGTATTTAATTTAGTTTAATTTAAAGAAATTGTGCAAAAGGAGTGTTGAGCTTTAATTTATTTGAAATAGTCCTGATGATAGTAGTAAATGAAGACATTTTTCATGAAAACTTATGATAAATTAATGTCATCTGTTGAAGAAAAATGATAGATAAAATTCATATAAAGTTTAAATTAATTACGAGTAGGTATGTATTTAGTTTTATACGTAGATATATGTTTTTTTTGCTGGTCTATCGAATAGATTTTTTTATTTACGGGGGTAGGGAGCTATTCTCGAAAGATGATGAAGGGGAATGGTATGTGAACCTCTATTACCGGATAGGAGTTTAAACCACCTCCCTTTTTGACTAAAACAATAAGTTATGAATCATTTAGTACTATTATAATATTTGTGCAAAAAGATTAGAAGAGAAGATTAGAGAAGATTAAGCTATGGAGTAAGAATAGATTTAAGGTTTTGAGAAGTGTAATGGATGAAGGTGCTGAACGAAGGCCTTCTTAAACCTATGTTAAAATAATATAATCATTACCAATCTTGGGGAAACACATGAGGTAGAAGATCGCTGCACGTATTCACTATATTCAAGTCAATTCAACATATATGGCAAACAGATTGCCATATAATATGTTGAATTATACCATCTAGCATTCGAACTACATAAGGGTGAGATTTAAAAATTAAATTTTATTTTTATGATTTTGAAATTATTTTTTGTGTGTAATTTCAATCCACAGATTCAGCAGATTTTTGAAATTTAAAATATGACTGATTTATTTAATGATTAATTTTCTTGTTGTTGGTAATACCTTTTGTTGTTTCTATTATAGTGAACATTTTCTTCTATTATTAAATAAAATAATAGAATTAAAAGTATTTTACAAAATGAAAATAAACAATGAAAACAATCACAGCTTTTTAAAAAAGCACACTTCCAAAATTATACAATATTCCTTAATAATTTTTGGATAAAAAGTAGGGAAGGTTTGAAAAAAATTGGAAAAAATCATGTGATACCTTCGCCAATTTTAAGGCATCCCTACATTATTAAGAAAAGTTGTTAACACAACCAAAAGTGCAATGTTGGATCTTTAAGTTTTGTATATTACTTCACAAAAATTTTGAAGTAATTTTGAAACAGGTGCCCAAGTTACGGTTGTTTAAAAATAGAGAATTTTCAGTTTCTGACTCTTTACAGCTGGTAAACAGGAGGCGACACAAAAATATTTTCTAAAATGACTCGTACTTATTTCTGAAGATCTAACTCCTCTTAAATTTTAAGCTTCTAAGTTAAACCGTTTGAAAGATAGAAGAGGTCCAAGAGGTCCAAGTTTTTGCAAAACTTCAGTTTCACATAACGGTATAAAATACCGCATGGCAAAGCCACATATTTATTTTATATATATATTTATAAAGTTTATAAAAATAGCTACCGTTTGGCGTCCAGATTGAAAATATGCCTTCATTGTTTTATTCCAAACGGTTTAGAAAAAAATGTTTAGATATTTTATGCTTTTTCAGTTTTTGCGTTATGGTCGGACCTAATAGACGGATGGACCGACGATCAGATAAATGGACAAGCTGATAGACAAATGGGTGAACAGATAGACAAGCGGACAAAGTTTAATAAACTAATTTCTTGATTTTGATCCGAACCAAATACTTAAATCGATAAATTATAAACCGAGGAACAATTTAATGTATTCGTGACTATCGTTTATACGGATATAAATAATAAAAACAACATTCCGATTAAACAGATTGATTTGAACAAATGTATAAGAAACACAATTTTAGCCTTTTGTATATGATACAAAATTTAACATTACATTATAAAACTTTCAAATGGTCACATTATGCTGTCTACTGTCAATTCTGCTCCCTGCTCTAAGAATGTCAAATAATCTTTATATGCAATAATTAGAACTAGATATACCTAACTCAATTTAATAGATTTTTTGTACAGTATAGTTTGATAGTTTTTCGCATCACTCGAAAAATTATTGAAGTGAAACATTCCATTTCTAAAATGCATTCTTAAAAAAAAATTTCCTATTTTTAAATTTCAAAAGTAATTTCACATAAAATCTTTTACAATATTAAAAACATTACAATAGCTGTTGTCGATATCCATGTGTTCAAATATAATAAAAACTTTTTTACAAATTGTATTACCACATAAAAATTATACATATATAGATACCTATTTTTTTATCTAATTTATTCAAACTATCTACAAGATATATTTTGTATTTTTTTTTTACTACAAATTTATTCTTGTATCCGTATAACATATCCCTATAACATATTTTCTAAATTATTGTATGTAAACTTTTAAAAATATATGTTAGTAAAAACTATAACTATATTTTTTGACATATTTATCTTTTTTTTTTTTTTTGTTTTTCAACTCCATTTTTATAATGTTTCACATAAATAAAATTGAAATTAATTTTCAATGTCAGTATAATATTAATTACATTTGTTTTAATTGTACACCAAAATAATGAACATAGATAATTTAAAAAAAAACCACTCATAAAATTCACTACAATTTAAAGATATTTTGAAATGATTGTGTGACGTGGATGTCAGTGTGTGTGTGTGTGTGTATTATAAGAATAGTTAAGTGAACATTTTATTGAATTTTTAGTTCAAAAATTTTTGTTAGATAAAAAGGAAAAAAATGAAAAATTTATTGTTGTAAAAATATTTTTTGATGTATCTGAAAGATTGTTTTTTTTTTTGTTTGTGTTTTTTTTTTTTTTTTGTATTAAAAACTATAACAACTGCACTACATTTAGACAAACATTATTATATGGAAAATATTATTGAAAAGTTTTCTTTAGCACACACATAGTTGAATTGAATCAAAAATGATGGAAAATATTATATTTCCTTTAGGATACATTATTGTTCAAAAGATTTTGTACGGAAGATGAAATTGAATTATTTAAAAATATTTAAAATTATTTTTTTTTTCAGATTTAAGAGTAAACTTAAAATTTAAGAGTAAACTTAAATTTAAGAGTAAACTTAAAATTTATAAATTGTAAATTTTTAACATTTTAATTTTTTTTTATTCTTTTGTTAGTATCGGTGAAGAGCATACATAATTTAATTACGGTGAAAATTCTGTATAATTATTGGAAGGTCCTGTCTAAAGTTTCGGTGAAGATCCTGTATAATTATTGAAAAATTATATCCGTCTTCTAAATAAGATCTTTTTTTTTTTTTATATATTATATCGTCCAGCTATAAATATCTGCCGTTATTTTTAGGACCCTTTTGCCTTGAGCATGTGGGTCATCTCGGCACTAGTATTAAATTATAATTATATTTAATATTTTGTTTACATTATTTTATTATATTTTATATATTATTTTTGACCTGACCAGGGTTTGAACCCGTGACCTTTCGTCTGAAAGACCGATGACTTATGCACTGCACCAATAGTCAGACAAATAAGATTTTAATTTTATTTACAATTAAAAGTATATAAAGTTTAGTAAAGATTTTCATCATCATTCAATAATGATTTTGTCACGATTTATAATAAATTTCAAAGTAATATTTTGTCCAATACTGTATATTTATTTAGTTTTATTTATTTCATATTTAAGTTATGTATGTGCATACACACATATGAAAATGAATGTTTGATGTTCGGTTGGGTGCCAAAAATCTTTTTTCAATATAGTTGATATATAAAATACAGATCATATGAAGTTTAAAAAATTCAAAACTTAAAAGTGTACAACAGCCAAACTATTTTTAAAGAAGCACAAAAAAAAGAAAAAACAACTCATCATATTTTTCAATTTTTTTTTTTTTCTTCCTTCCCGTTTATTTTTATTTTGTTTTTGTTTTTATCATGAAATTTGTATAGAATTTCAGGAATGATTCTATGAGTATTCGAGGAGGGGAAAAGGAAAAAAAATAAAACTATGTACTTATTATAGAAAAAGAAAAATTATTATAGAAAGGATATCCTAACTGTTCGTCTTCTTATAATCCTGGAGAAAAAAAAAAAAAAAGGTTTTGAAAAGTATCTATAAAAATGAAAAATGCTGTGTAAAACTGAGTTCAATTGGACGTGAAAATTGAGTTTAAAATTTATGAGTTCAAATTTATTATATCTACTCTTAACGTTGTGCTTTTTCTTGTGTTCTTTTTTTTGTTTGTACTCCTTTAGCACTTTTTATAAAGGAATGTACTATCACTCTATGCATATTTTTTATTATGTGTATATATTTATATATATATATGTTCATTATTCTGTGTATGAATTTATTATATTATATGTGTATATTGTAATAAAGAATAAAAAAAAAAAAAACTAACAGTGTAGTAACATAAAAATGGATTATTCTACGTCATATATAAAAAAAAAAAAATATTTTTTTTTTATGACTACACATATTAGTATTACCATCTTGCTAATTTAAGAAAGATTTGCAGTTTGATTAAAATTTTGTAGATAAGTGCAGCTAGGTACCTATTAAAAAATGTTTAATGGTATATTATTAAAGAGAATATAAAGTATGCTACTTGTTAACTAATGGATTATAGAAAAAAGTAAATTTAGATTTTAGTTATTGTAATATTTAAAAGTTAATTTCCTAAGAATCATTTATTTAAATAATTTTAGGCAAAATAATATATAACTCTTTCTTTTACTTCTACGCCATCTATTATCTTATACAAGAATTAGGTTTTGTTATTATTATTTTATTATTAGGTATATTACAATATGATATTATAAGAAAACTCTAAATATTATTTTTTTATTAATTTATATAACCCATCCGGGGTTTGAACCCGACACCTTTCGTATGAAACCACTACAAACTACTTAAGCACTACACCATTTGCCTGGATTAGGCAAAATAATACTTTTTTTTAATGAAGTTTTTTATTTATAAAGTTTACTTTTATTTAATGTTAATATACTTTGCACTGCATTTTAATTAAACAAATTTTTGTATTAAATCTAAAATGAAATTTAAAAATCAGTATGTGAGTTCTCCTTAATAGCACGATAATACCAATATAAACAAAACTCATTTAAAGTTTAAATCGTCTAACAAATTTTACAAAAAAGTCAAATTAAATAACGAAAAAAAAAAAAAAGAATTTAAAGTGGTTACTCGTCTTCAGCTGATTAAATGATGGTGTAGTATAGTAAATTAAGTTGTGGACCACTAATCCATAAGTATTTGGCTTAAACCCAGAACAGGTATTAGTAGAGACAGTAACGTTATTATATAAATAATTCTTGTATAAGATAATAGATGGCACAAATATAATATTCTGTTTCATAATCTTGTACAGTAGTTGCACAATACTGCCGAGTATACAACAGTTTAGTGAAAATAATAATATTAGAGAAACTAAAGTTTAGTCAAATATTATGAATAATAAACTATTTAATGGATGTCACACTCCTTGAGAAGTTCGAACGAGCAAAAAAAGTCTGTGTTTATCCATGTTATCTTTTTAAATTCTATTAATCAATACGTTCTTTTTGGAATGGTTATGTACATCATAAGTTTCAAATAAAAATATCTGCTGTTTTAATAAAAATTGAATAACTTTCCATCTTATTTCTAAATAAACATTATGAATAATACAAAAAACCTTTGTACCCTGTTTTTGACTGATAAAACAAAATAATAAACTTTAAAAAATGTTGTAAATTTTTTTTTTTTTTTGCTTAATGGCAACACTTTATAAGTTTAAATAAATATAACAAACTGTATAAAACTTTATAATTCTGTTATTATATTGTGGCTTTAACTTAAAAAGTTCAGCAACATTTTCCCAAAAATTAGAAACATACGTGTAACAAATATGAAAAAAATTATTTAAGATCCATTTTTAATAGAGATAAAAAAAAAAATGTATAAAATATATAGAATATATCATCTAGTAAATCTTCCTTGTGCACATTTAGTTGTGTGGAAAAATATATATGTATATATAGGTATTGCACAAAATAATAACTATAATATATAAGAAAAAAAAAAATTATTATACAAAAATTGATAAAATATTTTATTGAACATCATCCTTTTACCCGATTTGTGATAAATTTTTTTTTTTTTTTTATTAAAGTTTTACTTGTACTCTTCTGATTTGTTACATCATTCTCATTTTTTTTTTCTTTTCTTTCATTCTGACATAATCTTAATGAATATTGCAATGTCATTGTAAAAATGTTTAACTGATGGCAACGTCATTTTCAATAAAAGTTTTTTTTGTTTTGTTTTTTTTTTCTGTAAGTGAACATTTACAGTTTATTTACTCAAAAAAAAAAAAAAAAATTAAATAAAATAATTTTAAGGTAATGCAGTTTATATTATTTTTATTTTTTGTTTTTTTTTTGTTGGTAAAAGCTGGTATAAAATAAAATAAAAAAAAAATTTGAGTGAATTGACAAACTGGATCGTAACAGCTTGTCACCCACAAAAATTGAAAAATTTTCTATAATCCTATACTTTAAAAACACAAGTGGATATTTAGATGTTTCTCTTCAAAAACATATAGGATAGATAAATTATTATAGATATATTATATTTTTTGTATTCCTTAAGATAAATTTCCCATTTATCTTTTTCATAGAAATGTTCGAATTGTTAATCACCAGAACAAATTATGTTTTAATACTTTTGTTTCATTTCTTTTTTTTTTTGACATGGTCAAATAAATGATTCTAAATTAAAAAAATTTTTTTTTTGCAAATAAAATGGTAAATTTCAGTTAAAATATTTTAATTATAAAGGGGAATAAAGTCGTATTACAAAATAACTCTTAGATTATAAGGTGATACAATTACACCTATACATACATCATAGATTGTTGATTAAATATTTTTATTTTAAAATGTTCTTCCAAAAATTTTTCATAATATTCTTACTAACTGAATTATTTATTCAGAGTTTTAGATCTATTACAATACATTTTTATAACTGAGATTTCAATAGGTACTACTATAAGTCTTTCTTAGTTCGGTTATTAGAGAAAATGGAAGCAAAAACCTTGTTTTATATTTTTGTTTTTATTTAAAACTTAAAGAAAATACTAGAACTCATCTAAATTATTGTTTGAGAATAATAATTTCTAAATAAACTAAGACTTTATTGTTGTCATATCCATGATGACTTTTCGGTAAAGTTTTTCTGCTCCGTAATAAAAAGATAATAAATTATATATTATCATTTTAAGTATTTTATTTTGTGCAATTTGTAGTTTCCTACAGTAAGTTAGAAAATATAAACTGGATTTTGTGGAAATATTTGATTTTAGGACGTTAACAAGTGACATATTATATATCAATCATATTGGATTAACTGTCATTTACATCAATATTCCATTGCATATAAAAATCAAAGATGATGAAATATTTGAAATTTGAAAAATTTGTTTATTCATTTACTCTGTTTGACAGTTCGTCACTTTACAAAACTTCTACACCGCTTAAGGTGTAATCACAGATTGATATATAATATAATCATGAGTATTTCATTATTTAAATTTTAATCATGGATATGACTTAAAAAATATTTAATTTTGTAGAATAACTTTTTTATGCTGCCCCAATCATATTACTGAGTTGTAGCATCTGAAAATTGAGAAAAACCCTATTGTCAAATGTTTAAATATCTAAAGTTCTGCTTCATAATTTTTTCACTCTAGAAAAGTCAAACGGCGAAAAAGCTTTATATAAAAGGAAAAGTTTTAAGCTTTATAGCTATATATTTTTTTTTTTATAATTTGATAGATATTTAAATTTACTATTATGTAAAAAACCATAGTTTTTAAATTAATTTGATTCTATGTATTTGACAATCCGAAGTATTTCCGGAACGCTAATATTAGCTAGAATTTTGCGATTTTGAGAGAAATAATATCTTTGAGAATCAGCATAAGTTAATTCAGAAAAAAAAGTTTCCCCGGTTTAATAGAAATTAAAAGGGAAAAAATTAAATATTCGTTGTTTTTAAACAACTGTAATTTGGCTTTCAAGCAAATTTGTCATAAATAACATATAAAAATAAAAGCTATAACATTATATTTTTACATCGTGTTAACAGTTTTTCTTAATTTTGTAGGGTTCCCTTGAAATTGAAGGAAGCATCTTTTGTTTATTATCTCATGAAAAATTCTATGAAAACTTAAAATTTTTTTTACGCAAAAGTACAATTCGAATCTCATTGTTTAGCTCGTACAATTCAGCTATCAGGGAGCGTGACGTATGCTTGTAGTGTCATTTAACTGTATTCGATTTGACTTTTTGTAAAACATATGATTAGGAGGAATTTAAGAGTTGGTAAGAATTGAAATCAGGGTTTCAATAATAATTAGTTTAATAATATTTAAATGTTCTGTTGTTGAAATATGTATGTGAAACATTGAATTTTAGGGAATTTTAGAGTTAATTACAAATGAAATACAGTCAAACGAAATGCAGCTAAACGATAATACAGGGAAATGAAAATATAAACAAGTTATATTGAATCATTATTATGATTATTTCATTTTTAATATTAAATCTTTCTAAAATTTAAAATTTAAAATTTCTCTAAAAGCAATATTGTCTAAGTTTAAAATAAATGAAATTGCAAAGTGCTTAATTATAAAAATCTTGCAATTTTAGTACTTTTAATTTCAACTACGTAGATACTATTATATATTTTTTTTTATATACAAAATGTATTTTATCTTTATTAGCTTAAACAAACATAATATCATAGTTATGATATGGGTTTGAAAAGTCTGGAAACAAAACAAAAACAATAACTATGATAATTAAGAAACTAATTTTATTCTTATACAAAACCTATTTAGAAATTACAATAGTCTAAACTTTTATTGTATTAGAATTGAATAGCTTGAATATATTAGCTTAATAACAATATTTAATCACCCATTTATTTCTTTATCATTTAAGGGAATTGTTTATAGTGCAGATTTAAAAAAAAAAGTCTATTCCCACCTCCTATATTCCCAATATCTCAAGTTTTTTTTTTTAATTTCTAATGCTACTTATACTCTGAATCCCATAATAATATTAGTTTAGCTATAGGGAAAAAAAGGGTACGTCATGATTTCTAATAACGGTAACAATGTTATTAGTTGTGCAAAGAAAACAAAAAAAAATTAAACAAATAAATAAATAAAGAAAGGTTATAAAGCCTCGTCATTTATGATCCCTTTTCATTTTGTTCGTGTTCGTGTTTATTTTATTTTACTTTTTTTTTCTTTTTCTTCTTTTTTTTTAATATATTTGTGCTAAATAAGAAAAGGTAAATGAAATTTGTTAGTTATTTAAAAAAAAAAACAATAAGACAAAGTGAATTATAACCTAACAATACACAGTTTAAGTTTGGGGACCAATGAAAAGCGTTAATACGTGATGTGAAAACAAAATATATAAAATACTTAATTTTATCTAAAAAATCGTTGTTTTTTTTTGTTTAGGTATTAAAAAAATTCTTCGACTTCGACTTTTCTAATTTTGTTCGTTTGTTCTATTTTTTTGTTTTTCTGTTTGTTTTTATTGCATACCTTTAGGAAAGTAAAATTTTCACGCATTTTTCTTTCATTTAACCTTTAACATATTTTTTTTTCTGTTTTTTTTTTTGTTTACCGTTATTGTTTTTGTATTGTTTATGATTTTTTCAAATAACAAACAACATAATCCAAAAACGTTTTCAAAAACCAATACAATAACATGTAGTCAAGGGCTATCTTAGTTTACTTTAGTTTTTTTTTTCTAGTTTTTTTTTTTTATAACAAAATTATTACGTACCATTATTTAAAAAATAGGTTTGAGTTAAAAAAAAATGAAAACAAAGAAATAATAAAATAAAGAAATTAAAGTGTAACACATCACCTTATTAAAAATTATTATTTTAGAAAATATTTGGAAATTCGTTTGCTTTTGTTTGTTTTCCATTTTTTTTTTTTTTGTAAATTTTTTTATCATTTTAAAAATTTATTAAAGCTTTTTCCATAACCATTTGTATATAATATTTTGTATAAGAAGAAATTTGACAGGGACAACTGATAATATTTAAAAATGAAAAATATCAAGTCGAATAAATAAAATTATTGGAAATATTAAAAATTCTCTAATCTTTAGGTATATAATAGAATCTTTAGATAATCAATAGAAGTATCTTTAGTGGTATGCCTATATTCCCTGAAAAATTAACGCGCTACAGGAATGAAGATTTTTGAAGTAAATAAGGTAGATAAAAAAAAAATGCGCTTATGGTATGGAATGGTATGGTGTATTTTTTAATATTTATATAAACTCTTTCAATAAAATCATATTTTGCTCACACGAAAAATTTCATAATTAAAAGTACTAAAAAAAATTATCCATCTGAACAATGCCATCACTCACTACAACCATAGTTTGAATTCGAAGAAAGGTTTTAGAATGTATTAAAAGGTGTTTAGTTGATTTAATATCAATAACTAATAGTGATACATCAACAGAATGAATTCATTAATTTTTTTTTGGGCACGCGTAACTAAAATAATATTTTTCGTCGTGTTATAACGAATCATCGTTGCACAAATCAGATATTATGATATTATGATGTTTAATTGTAGTGTAAACATGGTATATATTCTACTATTGATTATGATTGATTGTAAGTGTAAAAGAAATATTTTAATAACATTAATTACCTAATGATTTATTTCAATATAATCATGTTATGTCCCTATAGTTCGCATTATACCTCATATAATTGAAAATATCTTAACATTAACATCAATATCATAAATATCAGAGTATTTTCAAAATAATTTTCTATTAAATTCTAAGAAAGAGTATTTTCGAAATAATTTTTTTTTTTAATTTTTAGAAAGCAAAAAATTATCATAAATTTATTTTACATTTGTGAAGCATAATTTCAATCTCGGAAAATTTATTTTATGTAAAATCAATAAGTAAATCAAAATATTTTAAATTCCAACTGAAGAATGCATTCCTTTGTAAAAATAATATAAAATAAAAACATTTCCGTGTTAATAAGAAAATAATTAGGAAAATTTTCGCTGGAAGCTTACATTTTGAATTAAAAACAGTCATAATTTTACTAATTAATGATTTTACTGATATGATTTAAATT
The DNA here is from genome assembly GCA_947095535.1 of Poecilobothrus nobilitatus. Classification (NCBI taxonomy): domain Eukaryota; kingdom Metazoa; phylum Arthropoda; class Insecta; order Diptera; family Dolichopodidae; genus Poecilobothrus; species Poecilobothrus nobilitatus. The sequence goes on along the minus strand of OX352772.1, from coordinate 299,800,103 downwards.
TAATTAAAAATTTTATATTTTTATAAATTTTTTCATTACTTAAAAGAATTATTTTACATTAAAACATTAAAACAAAGTATTAAAAGATAAATTTTTCATTCTGAAAGTCTTTAAACAAAACCAAAACATGGTTGCCTGTATTTTCATTTGCCTGTATTATGATTTCACTGTATTTTATTTGACTATATTAAATTTCCATGTGTTTCATTTGAACCCAACTCTAAAATCTTCATTAATTATATGTTTTACATACATATTTCAACAACAAATGAGTAGTGCCGCCCCCAAACCCACGCTAAACAAATTATGACTAACTATGATTTTGTAATCAACTTTGTATTTCAACATCAAAACATTTAAAAGAATACTGACAGCTGCCCCCTCCGAACTGCTCCTAAACAAATTATATTTAAACAATGATTTTGTAACCAACTCCAAAATCCACCTAATTATATTTTTTACATACAGTTAAATAAAATACAAGCATGTTTCCTTAATTATTGTTTTATTATAAGCATAAATTTATTATTTTATATTACTTTAATAAAGAATTAAAGATTCAAGTCATTTTAAGGCCTCGGTCACGTAAACAGTTAGCGAACGACCAATGTTTTAATTTACCACCAATGTAAGAAAATTTAAAACATATTAACCCATTTATACCCAATGGGTCGAAAACGACCCAGTACGCTATTCACCCAAAGGGTCGAAAATGTAATTTACGATCAATGTAAGAAAATTTAAAACATATTAAATAAGTGAACATTTAAATTTGCGTTTTTTTTTTTTTGGGACATTGAGCGATTTTTTATATTTCAAATTTGTTTGAATTTTGAGCGGAAAAAACTGCGATAAGTTAATTCTACATTTTCATTTTTATATGAAAAAAAAATTACCTTATAATTTCTATAAAGTATAAAATAAAGCATTTATGTATAAAACATTTCTTCTACTCGATAAATTACTGCGATATTATTAATTTTTCTTGAAGTGCAAATGTCCTAGATCTATCTAGATCCATCTATATTAAAAGAGTCAACCCGGTTTTTCGGTGTATGCATTTTCATAAAACATATTATATTGATAATAACAATTATTTTCATATTTTTAAAATTTTTAGATAACTGACAAGTTCCTATTATTTATAAAATAAAAATTATCCTTATTGGACGACTGAAAATAAAACTGAAGGAAATATTCTCTAAAAATTATTTGTCATTCATAAATTGAAAATTGCTAGTATTACTTGGCTAGCAGAAGAATCACTACTTCCTTTCTGTGTGATCAAGGCTTTATCTTTATAAAATACTGTTACATCCTTATTTTGAAAGTAAATTTCCGTTAAAATTATTAGCAATTGTGCAAAAAATTTGTTTTACAACTTTAACATTTACAATATCATAAGCAATATTAAGTATTGTATATATATATATATATATATTATCATCTATATATTATATTTGGTTATATTTACTTGTATTTTGATGAAATAAGAAAATTATTATCACCATAAATTTATTTTGATTTGTATAGAATTTAAAGCAAAATATAAAAATTTTTGCTAAATTTATATATCCTTTAAACGTCACTGATATAATACAAAAGATTTACGGTAAAGTCCAGTTCTGTATATACTTAAATTTTGTATAAAATTGTAACAATATGTAATTTGGTATTCTTTTCATGATGTTGATTTCATTTTCTTCTATATGTATATACACATAATATCCCAATCCTAAATAATATGTATAATCTAAAAATGCGAATGATGAAAATGGGAATAATAAGGACTAAATTTAGTATTTTTCTATTTTCAAAAATTGATATACATGTATATGTATGAATGTATGTTAGTATAAAATGATGAAGGCTTATTATATTACATTATAACTGTTTCTCTATCCCTTAATTCTATTTAATAGGAACAAAACAGATACAATATTCTATTGTTTAGAGTTTTTTTTTTTTTTTTAGAAAGGGAACATGTAGAGTTTGGAATAAAATTTATATAAAATTTCCAGTGGAGACCAAAATATAAGGGTTCTTATTTAGATGATTTTTTTGGTGAGAAAAAAAAAAATTTAGTTTTTTTTTTTTTATAAAAGTTGTTATGATTCAATTGAGAAGAAAAGTGGATTAAAAGTTGATTTGAAAAAAAGTAAAAGCATAAGAAAAAACAAAAATGAATACAACTTCTAATTTTTTTTTTTTTCTTTTTTGTTTGTATATGTGAAAATCCCTTTTTTTAATTGGATTTCCTGTAGAAAATTACTTTTTGTTCTTTTTTTCAAATATATAATACATATTTTGGTTTTTTCTTGTTTTTTTCCATAAAACAAAACTAGTTTTTTATTAGAATTTGAGATACGCATTGTTTAAAATGCCCTGTTTTATGTATTTTGAAGTTATGCTGTTTTTTGGTACTTTTTGTTTAGAATTATACTTGTATTATGTTTGTTAGTTTATTATTGGTCGAAAAAAAAAAAAAATGTTTGTTCTTTTTTGTTAAAAAGTTTTTTTTTTTTTTTATTTGAAATTTTATTGGAGTATAAAAGCATTTTGCAATACAAATGAAAAGTTCAATTAATTTAATTTATTTTCTCACCCTTGTTTTTTTTTTTTTTTTTTTTTGGATTATATGTATTTTATTGATACAAAAAGTGAAGAAAAGTTTACAATTTATCAAAAAAAACAAACAAAAAAAAACAAAATCATTAGAAAATGGGGATAGAAGAATTTTTATATTCTTGATAAGAATGAATTAAATTAGTGAGACGTTTATTTATGACAAGTAGCTACATTTTTTATCGAAGGAAAAAAATATAAGTAGATTGAAATTACTTTTAAAATGTTTTATAAATCAACAAATGATTAATTTTTTTTTTTAAATGAAATATTATTTAAGAAAATTTTTATTCAATGGAGTAAAAGTGTTTTTTTTTTTTTGTTTTGAAACATTTATCGATCATAATTACTAACTCAGTTATAGCTTTTACTTACATCATAAGTTTAGTTATTACTGGAGAAACCATAAATTAATTAGTAGAGTTTTGTCTTCTAAAAAGAAATTTTTACTCATTTTTTCTTCTATTTGCAGTAAAATTTTAAATTTATTATACAAAAATAACATATTAAAATAATTTTAAAACTTTAACTAATTTTATTTGTTTTTTTTTTAGTATATTCCCCTACCACATAAATATGACAAGGAAATTACACAGTTTTTCCTTTTCAGGCGGGCCTGTAAATGTCGTAAGGGGGAATTATTCTTACGAAGAGTGTGGGATTTCAACCCACACTCCATCGGTGTTTACAACGTATTTTATACGCTCTTACCTCCGAAGGCCTCCGAAGCCCCAAATTGTAAGTTAAATGTCTTCTTAAATATATGCAAAGTGCAAATCAGTATCATCCTATAGTTCCGCTTAAAAAATCTTATTCAAAACAACTTTAGAAGGAGAAAAATATAGTATACTACTAATAGGAAAGAAGAGGGAAAAATATTATAGAAATATTTTGACAGCTAAAAATTTACGAAACTAACCTAAATTTACTATTCTTTACATATTATATTTAGCTAAAAATTATATATAATTTAATACAATAGGTATGTTATTTACTGTTCCATTGTGAAAATTACCTTTAAAGTACTTATTTAACTCTAAATCACTATTACAGATTCTAACAGTCGAAAAAATGTTAAGCCGAACATGAAATATACGCGTTTAAAAAACAGGGCTTTTTCAAAATTTGAGGTGCAGTAGTTCAATAATGGATAGGGCTACATAAAAAATTTTTTCCACAAAATTAATTTTTTTATGAGACTTACCCATGGTTAAAATTTTTTTTTCTATCTTTAACGGTGTAGAAGTTTTGTAAACAGACGGACGGACAGAGTGAAACTAATAGGCACAATTTTTCAAAATTTTTTTTGAAATGTGTTAAAAAACCGAAAAACAATTCTTCAAGTCACAATTCTTCTCTTCAAGTCAAAGAGGAGGATTAAAAAATATGAAATCATTTAACTTTAATACGAAAGGAGGCAGCGCAGTGTAGAAATATGGAGAAGCAAACTTATATACGAATCTTTATGTTTTGAAGCCACCAAAAAAAAAGTTTTCTTAAATGTTTTATTTTTATCCTTCTCTGAAATATTCGTACTAAACATCAGATTAGTGCAATTTAGTTGATCAACATTCAATTAACATTAATGAAATTATTAAATTACATATTCGGTAAATACTGCTTTGTTGCAAACATCATTTTCCGATAAATAATATTTGAATTTTCTGTTTGTTTTTGGGCATTCACCAAAATAAGTCCTTAAACATTTTCCCTCGAAAATTTTTATTTTTTCCATTGAGGGAGCACTTATTGTTGCACCATATTATAGGCATATTTTGCACAAATATTAGGCACCTCATAAGTCTATAGTATGGTCTAATGATGGATTGTTAAAACATTGCTCTGCTCGACAAATTCTTTGAATAGAATAACTCTTTGACAAAGAAAAGGTTTCCTTAACATTGTAATTAATTTTAAAGTGTTCTACAAAATTTAAATTTTTCTTTAATCAAATACGAAGACAAGTATCTTACGGAATCTTTAGGTTTTACAGTCGAACCATCTTCTACTCTGATGAAATTATGAAATGTGAATTATAGCATTTTGAGATATTATTTCTAAAAAGAATCAGCTAACATTTGCTAAAGTTTGTGCAAAACATTTTTGTGTAGGATGCACATTCGTTACATAATGGTTAAAAATATTCACAATAGCAAAATATATTCAGAGAAGATATTTTCGTGGATATTTATGGTAACTTTAATATATAATATTTTTTTTAAATATATTTTTATTCACTAACATCCTCGTACATACATATATGGAAAACTTATCTAATGTCCAATATTTCTACCAGTATTTTAAGATTTCCAATATTATTATTTTCAATAAATTTTTAATCAAAAAATTTTTAATGTCTTTAAATTTACTATCATTTTTCAAATAAAGGTTTTTTTACCTAAACGAATTTAATAAACTTTATAATCTTTAAAACAGTTTAAGTATAAATATTTTTGTAAGAAAATCTTAAAAAAAAATTAATTTTATTAACTTTAATTTTAAGTACATAAATGTGCGTTAATAAAAATTTTGAATAATTTTTACAGGAGTATCGAAAGGTTAAACAACATATTCATGCCCATCTGTTTACAAAACTTCTACACCGTTAAATATACAGAAAAACATTTTAACCATGGGTAGGTCTCATAAAAAAATTAATGTTGTAGAACAACTTTTTCATGTAGCCCATTACGAAGCTACAGCCCATCAAACTATGAAAAACCTCTATTTTTAAATACGTATGTCTCATGTTCTACTTAACATTTTTTATACCCGTACGTAAGAATCGGGTATATTAAAATTGATCCTCCGTTTGTAACACCTTGAAATAAGCTAGCTAGATATACCTTCAAAGGTATGGATCGGATCAGAATCAAATCAGATCAAAGCAATAAATAATAATATAAGCAGATCGATAGACTATGAAAATACTAACGGTTCGTACGGGTATCTAAGAGTTGATAAAGGCAACTGTGTTCTTCCTCCTTCAATTTGGAAGCGCAATTGGGCAGAAAAATTGTATTTAAATTTACCGTTATGTGAAACAAATTTTGGCATGATTTTTCTACTTTCATAACTCCGGCACGGTTTTAGATAGCGACTTGATATTTTGAGATAAGAAAGAACTTTTAAAATTAGTATAAGTTTCTGTCTCTGCTTAAGAGTATTAGGGTTCAAAAATTTAAAATTTGCTATTTTTAGACACCTTACACCTTACAATACTTTACCAAATCACCAAAATTTTTCTTCTGCAAGACATAAAAATTAAAGTTTCAATAAAATATTTTTACGTAACTTTCTACATTTTCGCGTTGACAGTAAATTTCTGTTTTGTTTTTGTTATTTTATTTTGGTTGTTGGTTGTCATTGACAATTTTTTTATAATGTTTACATACGGAATTTAAAATTGTTTGATAAAGCGATGCCAACATTTGATCATCATTTTATTTAAAAAGTTATGCTAGGAGTGACGTTGAAACGACGCTATTATTAACGCGAAATATGTTTTTTATTAAAAAAACAATCTTTATTTTTTTTTTATTATTATTAAAAAAACGAAAAAAGTGAGGTATTTAAAAAAAAAAAACTTTATTAAAATTATTTTATTATGTATTGATTCATTTGACAGTGATCACCAACTAATTTTTTTTATGTTTTTTACCGTTTTTTTGTCATTACTTAAACTAAACTTAAAAAACTAAAAGTAAGCATTTTTTATTAATTAAGTTATTAATATAAAATTATTAATTTAAAACAACATTGAACTTGAAGAGTTTAAGGTTTTTGTAATTTAAAATAAGAATAATCTAAATTCATAATTTTTACATATTTTTCTGAATTTTCCATATGAATATAAATTTTTTAATTTTAAGTTAAGTTTTGCGATTAAAAAAAATAAAAGGAAATCAAAATATACTTTTTTTAATTAGTGTTGTTTTAGCTTCTATTACAACTTCAGGTGGTGAATCTGAAGTTGAATTAGACGACATTACATTGGGAGGTTTATACATAACCCGCGCGAGGCGTTTTAACTCATCAATTTTACTTTTTAACAATAAAGTGCAGTTGAAAATGAATTAAAATAAAATTGTTTATAAAAACTAAATTTTTAAGTTATAATAATATATTTTTTATTATTCACTAAAAATCCAATAATATTAAATTGCAGTTGTTTTACAATTAAAACAATTTAAACCATTGACAATTTAAACCATTAAAGTTATTTTAAAAATATAAAAATAAAACAAAAGTACCATTATTGAATATACCACTTCGAATCCTATGTAGCATCTAATCTAAAAAAAATTCAACTTATAATAATAAAATAAAAAAATTAAATTAAATTTTTTTTTCTGGTACTAAATTTGATCAAAAAAAAAAAGATAACCATTTTTACAGACCTCCTATAAGGTACGTATTGTTTTCATACCAAAAATTTGTATCCGAGATTTTTGCAAATATGCATTACTCCAGCGCGTAGAAAGCTGTTTTAGTGTGATGTCTGTGTGTGTGTGAGGGGGATATATCGGTGGACATATCATGGGCAGCCTAAACAACTGAGCGGAATTTTCATATTAAGGTTTTCATTATTAAGGTTTTAACGGAAATGTCACGGATTGATAAGCTTTGGGAGCAAATCGAACAACCATAGGTGGTAGTTTACTAGTGTAATTTTTAAGTTTTTTTTTCAAATATTTTATAACAGGAAATTATTATGGGAAAAATTATTAAGGAAAAGTTGTTTATTTAAGGAGCAACAACTTTGCAATAACACATTTTTTGATCCGACTAACTTAAAGTTTGATTTAATCAAATAAAATATTTTTTTCTAAGTCGAAACTTCATATATAAGTATTATAACACGCCATATGCATTATAATATTAACCATTTCTTTTGTTTTTTTATGTTTTTTATATCTCTAAAAATTTATGTATATTTTAAATCTCTATAATTTATATTTATATAAATTTATATGTATATAAACTAGATTTGTTCGATTTTCAAGCATCGGGTAAATACTAGTATGTATAAATGTGTATATTTTTACGAAATCAAATTTATAATATGCTTTATCAAATTTCGCAATAATGCTTTTCATGCAATAGCGGTGGATTCTGTGATGGAGATAGCTGATTTTTTTTTATTATTATGAAAAATGAAATTCGAAAATTGAAAATTTCATATTGTGACTTTAAATTATATACAAAATAAGAGAATTGAAAATTAAATTTTAAAACCTGTAAAGATCCTGTAAATTTCAAAAGATAAACAGAATACTATTATAGAGGATATAGAAAAAGTAAGAAAAAGAAAGTAATAAAATTAAAAAAAAATAAAAACATAATAATATAAACTTTAACATTTTATATGTTTACCTATTTTAACATAATACTTTTTAAGGTTTTTTGTTGTTATTTCAATTTACCTTAAAAAACTATTCAAAACTATGAACTATTATATTTATATCTTTAAATTTAAAAGTGTCTGTATTTTATTTTCTATGCATTAAAATTTTCAATATACACTATAATAATATAATATAAAACAAATGAACATCATACGATTTAAACAAACATTTTGTTAATGCAGATATTGTAGTATTGCCCTTCTTTTCTAACAATAGAAAAATAAAAACTTTTATCCAACACAATGAAAATAAGGTGAGCAAAAAACAAACAAGAACAAAAATGATAAAATTGTAAAATCGCAATTTTAATAAAAACGGAAGGAATTTTCAGTAACTACTACAAAAGAATAAAACAAATAAAAAAAATATATTATATGATGTTGTATCTTCGAGCACTATAGATACTAGATATTATACAATATAACTAAGTTAAAATTAGAACATAATATAATATACACAATATCTATGTTCTTTTAAAAATAAACATAAAAAAAAAAAAATTTTCCAACTTATCTTTATCTATAAATATTTGAACTTAAAAATAGAATATTTTTTTAAAATATTAAATTATTGACATTTACTGTGGCAACCGTACATTTAAATGATCCTTTTTTTTCTTGTACCTATGTATAATAGGAAAATGAAAAACCGTTATTTGTTTAGAATGTTAGTAAAAGTAATAAAGCTTAAGTTCTTAATATTAACATTTTGTCTTATAACGGTAAACGGTGCGCTGCAACAGTACACAATGCTCAAATTTTAAACTAAGTATACAGTATAAATGGTGATCCTGCTTATCCAGTTCGCCCACAGTCTTATTTAAGACATGCATACAATTTTACAATATATTTCAAGTTTAATGTATTAAGTATTTTGGTATTCAGTTAAATTGGAATTGTGATCATCTTGAATTTATTGTATACGCAATTATTATAAAATCTAGATAAGTATAATATATATTTTATATTTTAAAATTTTTAGTAACGATCTTACAGTAAAATATTTTATAGAAAAGTTAGGTATACTAAAATTTTAGCAAATAAATTCCCTTTTATTAAATTTACAGTAAAAGTAAAATTATTTTATTTTTGGATTTTCATTTCATAAAAAAGTTTCAGATTTGCATGTAATTTTTATATGATTTTGAACACAAAAGAGATGCACACATAATATAGGTACTAAATTTTATTGTCGTGGATCTAAAATTAAAATTGTTTTAAGTTTTTTCGTTTTTATTTCTTATATCTCACTCAATTTCTTATATTTGTTATTTGATTCATTACCTTGTGGTTAAATTGCCAACCCTCCAATCAAAAGGTCTTGGGTTTAAACTTCTATCAGCTGATATAAAAAAAATAAGTAGTAATTGTGTATCATAATAATAATAATAATAGCAACTACTGTCACAGTGGAGATGCCTTGAAGTTTTGCCTCATGCAGGAAGGTGTTATACTACTGTATATTATAAATTATTGGTGGCTTCGACACTAATAGGAAAATAGTAATAATAATAGTCGGATTCATGGTACCCTTACAGTGCCACTCCCCAATTCAATGTTTCCGGATCCTAGTCCTATCCTCTCCTATCTTTACTCCTTAGCCAGTATACTGATTACTGAGTTATAAGTTAGAGGTTTCATTTTAGGGGAAAGGAGGTTTAATCAGTAAGAATCTGACACTACCAAGGAGGTATTCGTAGTGTCCTTGGAACATTTCCACCTGCCATAGGAAGAAAAAAATTTGTGTGGAATATTTCTTTCAGTTTTCAAAATTATTTCGAAATTTATTATGCTTTAGGTTTCAAATTAGAGTAGATACTGTATTGTAATTTAACCTAATAGATTAAGGGGTTCTCAAGTTATCATGTCAATCAGAAAATTCAAATAGTATAATATAATACACTTAATGTATACCAACACGCTTATCGAACAGATTTTTTTTTTTTAAATATTATTATCGGACAGAGGAAAATCCAAAGGTGGGGATGCATCCAAATAACGAAATCCATAATCCATTTTATGAATTCCGAATTTATTTTTAGCTTAATGCAAATTTTTGTTAAGAAGAAAATAGAGGTTATATTGAAAACTCTGCAACTCTTGTAAAATTGTAGAATTTTATTTACTCGTTTTTTTACTGGATATGACAGTCAATTTTTTTTCATTATATTTTAAGTGAAACTTTATTAAAAGATTTTTTAAAAAGTATCTGGCTCATGCCGTAGTGGTTAAGTCGCCAGCCTTTCAATTGGAGGGTCTTGGGTTCAAACCCCGGTCAGGATATATAAACAATGTAGTAATTTCATATCGTTATAATGTATATCGTATAATTAATAGTTATAATAATAATAATAATAACAATGATAATAATAATGAAATTAAAAATAATAGTATTAATAATAACAATAATAATAATAATAGTTGCTACAATGGAGCTATCTTTACTTATATCATGCAGTAAGGTGTTATATACTAATGCACGTTTTAATCCACTGATGGCCTTGACTCTGTAGTAAAATACTAATAATGTTAATAAGCAATACTAATACCTAATAATAATAGCTGCTACAGTGACAGTGTGAGTTGCCTTCAATAATTACATCATGCAGTAAGGTGTTATATACTACTGTATGTTGTAACTATTGTAATGGCTATAGTCACTGTTAGCAAAATATGTAGTAATAATAATAGGCGAATTCATTGTTTTCTTACAGTCCCACTTTCAATTCAATGTTTCCGCATCCTATTTCCTATTCTTTCCTATTCAAAATACTACGTTAGCAGGTAAGGGTTTCGTCCCATTATATTGGCTAAAGGGAGAGGTGGGTTTAGTCAGTAAGAATCTGACACTACCAAAGGGAAATTCTTGGTGTCTTTGGAAGATTCCCACCTCCCTTAGGGAACAAAGAAAAAAAATGATCATTGAAGCCCTACAATCATAAAATTTCTTTTGAAAATGAATTCTTCCATAGTTGATTAATTTTTAAGGAAATTTTTTATAGATATTTTGAACAAAATTCAAAAATATCCTTTTTAGCTTAATTTATCAATTTAATTTATTTTATAAATTTTTATAAAAAATAAAAGAGGATTAATAAAATGGTGAAAAAAAAGGATTTACATGTACAAGACATTTCTATTTATTAGACAGTAAAGTAATTATTTTTTTTCAATAACAAACAAACAAATTCAACTATCAAATCCCTAACCATATCATACCTATAATATTATGAACATCTTTTTATAAAATTCACCATATGAATATTTATTTTTTATAAGCTTTTATGTATATATACAATTAAGGTGAGTAGTGAAAAAAAAATTTAAGATGTCACATAAAAACGGAAAACTTAAAAAACTTCAAATAAAACAGTCGTTAGTTATTGATATTTTAAATCTGTCCTTGTGGATTCCTTTGAAAAACTAAAAGAACATACCTATTAAAGCAAAATTGTTAAATCTACAAAAATGTTTACATTTTTCCACGAACATAGTATTATGTATTTTAATTTACATACACAAAACGATTCTTTGTATTTTATATATACCTACGTACGAACCTCTGCTATATATATTTTACATACTTAAATAATAACATACAGGATGGCCCCACTCGAGTATCCGCACTGCACTCAGTGATTGGAAGCATTAAAACAAACAAAAAATTGTATTGGAGAGAGGGGATGATCTATTCGATTTTAGTTCAGCTTCAGCTTTAATTTTTGTGTACTAATGATCGTCATAGATCCAACAGTTACAAAGTTATGAAGGTTTAAAATGATTTAAAACAAAAAAAAAAAGTTTCAAACTCTCTTATAGCAAGCTGTTCAAAAGATATAAATTTGTTTATCAAAAATTATTAAAAAATTCTTAAAATCCCCATATCTTAGAAACGGTGTTGAATGGACCTCTCTCCCCATCTAATGTAATTTTTTGTTTGTTTTAATGCCCTTATTCACTGAGTGCTGTGCGGGTACTCGAGTTGGAAACACCCTGTATAATTATATACAATATATTTACATATTTTATAACTATAAAATACATTTTTATTATATTTTAATATTTTTTCTTTTGTAAATATACACATATAACAAGGTAGAATGTAAACCAACGGTTTTTAAAAGCGCACATTTCCAAAACTCAATACAAACTGTTTGGAAGTGTGACTTACAGAAAAATTTGAAAATTTCTTGTAATAAGAAAAAATGTGAAAATAGGATATTTTTGAAATTTTGAGGGGCCGTAAGTCCGGAATCCTATATAACTAAGAAAAGCCGTTAACACACGAAAAAGCATATTATTGAACCTTTAATTTTCATGTCTTGCCGAAGAAAAATTTGTACAGGTGCCTAAGTTACAGGTGTCTAAAAATAGCAAATTTTCAATTTTTGAGGCGTAATAACTCTTAAAGAGGGGGTGTTACCAAAAAATTTTCTGAGGAAACTTATACTAATTCTAAAAGTTCTTTCTTGTCTCAAAATTTCACGTTCCTATCTAAAGGGGTGCTGGAGTTATGAAAAAAGAAATTTCATGCAAAATGTGGTTTTCACATAACGGTAAATTTAAATAGTAAATTACAAAATATTACATAATTTTGATATTGTTTTATATAGATAATAAAATTTTCGATCTTCTGGCGGTTTTAGATTGCAAAACTATTACGCAGAGCCCGAGATATATACATCTGAAAATGGGGCTTTTTTGCAATTTTGAAGAGCTGCAACTTTGGAACCCTTTACAATTAAAATAAACCTTTAACACACGTAAAAATATATTATTGTAGCTTTAATTTTTATATCTTGTAGAAGTAAAATGTGTACAGGTTCCTAAGTTACAGGTGTTTAAAAATAGCAAATTTTCAATTTTTAAGCCCTAATAGCTCATAAACAGGGGGTGGTCCGAAAAAATTTTCTGAGCAAACTTATACTAATTCTAAAAGTTCTTTCTTGCCTCAAAATTTCAAGCTTCTATCTGGAAGCGTGCCGGAGTTATTAAAGTAGAAAAATCATGCAAAATTTGGTTTTCACATAACGGTAAATTTAAATACTAAATTTAAAAAAATTGTATAATTTTGATATTAATTTACAAAGATAAAAGAAATACCTGTCGAATGACGTTTTCAGATTGAAAAAATCTTAAGCAGAACATAAGATATATGCATTTAAAAATAGGGCTTTTTCAAAGTTTGAGGGGCTGTAGCTCCGTAATGGGGGGGGCTACATGAAAAAGTTGTTCCACAAAATAATTTTTTTTATGAGACCTACCTATGGTTAAAATTTTTTTTCTCTATCTTTAACGGTGTAGAAGTTTTGTAAACAGACGGACGGACAGAGTGAAACTAATAAGCACATTTTTTCAAAATTTTTTTGGAAATGTGCTAAAAAAAGAAAGTGCATTTGAGAATTTTATTTGGTAAAAAAGAAAACAACCCATATAACACAAAAAAAAAAAAGAAAATAAAAAAGGAAAAACAATATTATTCTTTTCTTTTTATTTTCATATTTGCGATCCTTTACAGTTATTCAATAAAATTTATTTATTTTGTTTTATTCCCTCAAGGAACAAAAAAAAAAAACAAAAACCAAAAAAATCTTTAGGTTCAGATATTTGGAAAAAAAAAAGAAAAATGTGTAGATTTATTTATATAATATTTGGTATACACATTATATTCCTATAGCTATCTATTTTTGTAATGCAGGATATAAAACAAAAGAAAATCGGTTTTTTTTTTTTTTTAAATAATTTTATTAAAAATGCAGTGATTTTATTTTAAGTTTTTTTTTTGTTTTTTTTCTTTTTTTAATTTAAAATAATATTTTACAATAATTTTTTTACATAGGTAAAAGTCCTTCAAAATAAAAATCATGAAAAGGTATAAAAATAAAAAGTAAAAAAATATAAGGTAGAATTTAAACCAACAGTTTTTAAAAGCGTACATTTCTAAAAGATAATGCAAACTGTTAAGAATTGTGACTTACACAAAAATTTAAAAATTTCATGTTAATAAGAAAAAATGTGAAAATAGGACTTTTCTGGAATATTGAGGGGCTGTAAGTCCAGACCCCTTTATAATTAAAAAAAACATTTAACAAACGTGAAAACACATTACTGGAACTTTAATTTTTGGATCTTGCACTAATTCTAAAAGTTCTTTCTTGTGTGCCGGAAATTTCATACAAAATGTGGTTTTCACATAACGGTAAATTTAAATAGTAAATTACAAAATATTGTATAATTTTGATACTGTTTTATATGTAGATATAACAAAATTTCCGGTTTTCTAGCGGTTTTATACTGTAAAACTATTACACAGATCCTGAGATATACACTTCTGAAAATGGGGCTTTTTTGCTATTTTGAGGGGCTGTAGCTCTGGAACCCAATACAACTAAAAGAAACAACTAACTAAAAAGTTATTACTGGAGCTTTAATTTTTATATCTTGCCGAAGTAAAATGTGTACAGTGGCCTAAATTACAGGTGTTTAAAAATAGCAAATTTTCAATTTTTGAGCCCTAAAAGTCCATAAACAAGAGGGGGGGGGTCCAAAAAAATGTTCAGCGTAAACTTTTACTAATTCTAAAAGTAAGTTCTTTCTGCCCTCAAAATTTCAAATCCCTATCTAACAGTATTACGGAGTTATGAGAGTAGAAAAATCATTCAAAATATGATTTCACAGAAAACGGTAAATTTAAATACTAAATTTAAAAACTATATTATATAATTTTTATATTGATTTATAAAGTTAAAAAATATTTCTGTCGAATGGCGTTTTCAGATTGAAAAAATGTTAAGCGGAACATGAAATATACGAGTTTAAAAATAGGGATTTTTCAAAGTTTGAGGGGCTGTAGTTCGCTAATGGATGGGACTACATGAAAAAGTTGTTCCACAAAATGAATTTTTTCATGAGACCTATCCATTGTTAAAATTTTTTTTCTCTATCTTTAATGGTGTAGAAGTTTTGTAAACAGATGGACTGACGAAGGGACGGACGGACTGTGTGAAACTAATAACATTTTTTCAAAATTTTTTTGGAAATGTGCTAAAAAAATTCGAATCATAAAAAGTTATCTGTTATTGTACAAAAGAAATGACGTAAAAGACACAGAAAATCTTTTGTTTTCCCTTTTATTTGATTTGTGCTGTGAAAATTTTCTTACAGTTTCATCGATATTGTTGATGAAGTTTTTTTTCTGTTTTTTTTTTTTTTGATATTTGAGGATCCTATCATTTTAATTGTAATGTTTTAATGTACAAAATTGTTAATTTTATTTTTAATCAAATTAAAATTTAATCTTTTTTTATATTTAAAAATACAAAAGAGTAATTATAGTAACTTACAGTAAATGATAGTGACTGCATCTTGAATATATCATTTTAAATATATGAATTCTACTAGATTTATAAAATGACAAATTGAAATACCCTAATTGACCTTCATAATCTTTTACTCAAAATTAGTCATATTTATTGTTTCTGTTTGTTTTGGGTTGTTTTTTGATTAATTGGAAAAATTATATTAGGGTTTTTCGATAATGGTTAAAATAAATAAAATTTTCACCTTTTTTTCATATAACCTTTGATTTTTGATTCCCTTAAGTTTCTTAATTTCATATATTGAATGACCTTCATTTATGACCTTCATTTTCTTTTTTTTTCTTTTTTGTTGGATTCTTTTATTTCTTCAAGGCTATTAAATTCATTTCTATATATAATAATTCTTTTAAAATAAAATATAGAACTTTCAATTAATTTCAATAATTTTTGTTATACATTAAGCAGTTTTCTAGGTTTTGGGAGGAAAATGTCTTACTGTATGCTCAGTTTTAAATATTTTGAAAATTTTTTTATACCAAAAAATGTAGGTAGAAATAAACCAAGGTTAATATGTACAGGTTTTTCTTTACTGTATACGTCCAGAAAAAATATAATAATTAGTTACATATAATTTTCTTAATATTGAAATAGAAGTTAAAGTTCTTATGAAATCATTCTATAATAACCTATAATATTAATGTATTTAAACTTTGATATAAATTCCAAATAAATATACATATAAATGTAGGCTCTAAATATTATTTCAGAAAGCTTGAATAAATCCATTAATATTGTCCTCATAAATTTCTTTCTTTTTTTATTTTAAACTGCATTTATCTCGTCTTCATTACTTGTATTTATTATGTTATATGTTCCGCGCACTTTTCTTATTTTATAATAATGGTTTGATCCTAATATCTGAATTTCCACATATTTCCACATTTACATATAAAGAGAAAATTTAAATAAAAATTTTAAAATAATACAAGTGAACTGTTCCTTATTACTCTTATCTTTTAATGGCGCTTTAAAATCAAGATTGCCCTATTTTTGAAAATCCTACCTAAATACAGTTCAGATTTTTTCATATCATATTCTGTTTTTACCGTTTACGGTTTACAGAATATTATAAAATAATAAAAATGGAGAGAAAACTATATGAATTGTGAAAATTTTTATTAAAACAAAAAAAAAAAATTATAATAATAAAAAAGGGAAGCATATTTCCATGATTTAAAGTCATTTTTTTTTTATTGTCTGTTTTTTGGTTTCCTTTAATTTCATAACGGTGTTAAAACAAAAGATAGAAAAAGAAAAAAAAAATAAAAATTAAAGAGACAAAAAATTAAAAGGAAAAGAAGAAAATATATACAGTGAAACTTCTATAACTCGAACTTTCTAAATGTTCGGAAATTGGTTCGAGTTAAAGAGAATTCGAGTAATAGAGACTTAAAAAAAATTGCACAATACATAAATAAATTAATTTTTTCTTTTAAAGATAAATATTTTAATTTTCTACCGAGCATTTTAATTTGTAGTTTACAACGAACACAAAAAATATGTTATTTGCCTGAACTGAACTGTTTATAACTGTCAAATATGTAAACATGTAGAAGTATGCACCTACATCCACATCATGTTAACAAATAATGATGAAAACTAAAACAGAAATGAGAGAATGATAACAAAAAAACAAAAAGAATAACAATAATTAATTTTGTTTTCAATTTAATTCAACAAAATGTTCGAGTTAAAGAAACTTTTTTACTCAAAATGACATTAAATAGTTCGAGTAAGAGAAAAGTTCAAGCTAAAAGGATATTCGAGTAAGAGAAACAAATTTATATAAACAATTTGAAACAAAATTTTAAATGCATCAAAATAGTTTGAGTTCAGGAGAAGTTTGAGTTTAGGAAGGTACGAGTTAAGGAAGTTCCACTGTATATGTATATATTAAAGGGATTCGAATTTCGGAAAAGAATAAAAAATAAATATTTCATTGGGATACTTTTTCCTTAAAAACTGTTTTTTTTTATAAGATTATTTTTGTTATTTTCCGTTTTTTTTTTTTTTTGGTTACGGCTGTTCTGTTTTACAAAGACTATTTTGGGACATGATTATATTCCAATAAAAGTATAACTGCCATTTAAAATAAAATATTAAAAAAAAAAAAGGAAAATAATAATATTGTTGTTGTATAAAAGAACAGTTATCACCTATAATATAAGGAAATCTGAAAAAGTAAATTTCTATAAGAATAATAAAATAGTTTGAAATGTCACAAGTTTCTTTTTTTTTTTTTTTTTTTGTCTTTTCTACAAAATATCTCTTTCCTTTGTTTTTGATTGTAATAGTTATTACAGATATTTAAAATTATTTTCATTTATGGATTTATTTTTTAATTTTAGTTATACCTACTCCAAGAAAACAAATCAAAATACCTAGCAATGACATTAGCCGTTAAGCTAAGGTGGAAAGAGCACGTCAAAAGACGAATTAGAATCGAAATATAGACAAAATGTATTGGCTCCTAGGTTGAAATTCTAGATTGCCAGTAGAATATAAAATTTTCTTATATAACCAAATAATTAAGCCTATTAGAAGAACTAGAACTAGAATAATTAAGCCTATTAGAAGAACTGTTATATAACCTATATTAGCCTATTAGAAAAACTAGATATTTTAAATTTAAAACAAAAAAAAATTTGTTAAAAAATCGTAAGAATAATAATTGTAATTACAATTTTTTTAAGTTAAAATATGGTTAATAGCAATTTAGAGCTTAAAGATGAAGTATTAAGATGGGTCACCGTTTTTGCACCGTTAATCTATTTTTGCTTAGATATTTTTCGTTGCCATGACAAATTTTTAATTAATTTTCGAAATGATTGTAGTTTTTCTCTCTGACTAAAACATTTATAGACTTTCTCAGTTCTAGGATATTTGGAAAATGAAATAGGTTATAATCTTCTATACTTTCTACATTCATTTCTTCTAAAGTTCTGAATTTTTAAAATGAGATTTTCTTAGTCATGATTGCTTTATAACTATATCCTAATAATTTTTGACCTATATATAATGTATATTTTCTTATGCTATGGAATTGTAGAAAAAAAATTTTACGAGTTATTCTAGAGACAACATTTATAGAGCTTCAGTTAAAAGAAACTTAAATTTTAAAATCAATAAATTTCTGCACCGAGGAATTTAATATATTGGAGATTGGCCGCATTTAAACCCTTACTAAACAAATTATTAAGGCCCTGATTAATAAAAATATTTATATATTTAAAATCATCAAATTTTTCGCACCAAAGAATTTAATATAAAAAATTTTATATCCATAGATTAAATTCAAGATTTTTTTTTCGGAAAACAGCGTGCTCCCATTTTCATCAAATTGTATTACAAAATTTTAAAAGGAGTGATCATCAATATTTAAAGCTAATCATTACTTAAAAATTTTAATTATTTAACAAAAATATTTTTAAACGGGGCCTAGATGGCGTAGTGGATAAGAGCGTATAAAATGCGCTGTAAACACCGAGGGAGTGTGGGTTCCTATCCCACACACGTCGTAAGAGTATATCCCTTTTACGACATGTACAGCCACGCCTGAAAAGGAAAGGCTGTATAATTTCCTTGTCACATTTATGTGGCAGGGAAATGCACCAAAAAAAATAAAATAAAATAAAAATTTTTAAACATATTAAATTTATTCTTTAAATCAATTGTGTTGTGTTGAAATCATATTCTTTAAGAAATTGTGTTGTTCTAAAATAAACAAACAAATTTTACAAAAAATAATTGCAGTTTTTTAATATAAACAAGGCAGTATGAAAACCCAAGTAACATCAAAGGGACACTTTCCACAGTTATAAAACTGCAAGTTCAAAAATTTTTAAAATATATATTAAAGTTTTTATTTGTTTTAAAAAAAAATATTCATTTGTTTTAAATTTAGTTTTTAAAAAAATACTTAGTAGATACAAATACAATTTCAGTTATATAAAAACTATTTGAATATAAAACTTTTTCCGACATTTTGAAGTGCCTCCGTGAAGACATGGTGAAGACATCGTATAAAAACATTTTAAACAAAATTTTTTTGTGTTTAATAAACAGACAAACGGTCTAACAAAAAAATAAACTAATAACCGCATTTTTCTTTTAAATTTTATTAAAATATTAACTAGAAAATCCCCTGTGCAATTGCACAATTTCTATAGAACATTTACTATAGAACATCAAAAACATTTACGGTAGCATACTGACTCCCTTAATAAACTACCTAAAAATTTCATTTTTACATCAGCACCATTAAAAAAATGTTGAAATCACGTGCTTACTTGTAATAGAAAAAAAACATAAAACAAATCTAAACACATAAAATTAAAAATGTTAGGTACAGTTTATTAATTTTTTCTCGCCGTTTTTTCGTGGCGGTAATTTTTGACAGTTTTTTAATCATTGAGAACAAATGGTCCAAGCTAAAAACACATTCAGGGTAAAAGTTCGTGCCGATATCTCAAAAATTGTTTGAAACACATGTATAAAAGTGCACAATAAAAACCGGCGAAAAACCAACCAACACCAACCGCTACGACATTTTTTTTTTTTGTTACATTTAAAACAATACCAATAATCGAAATAATTTTAATATTTGTTAAAATTTTACCAGACTCTCTATTTTTCTTTAATTTTAAAAAAAAATTTTTATGTCGATGAAAAACAGTTGTTTTCGCCGCGAAATTACTTTAATTACTACTTTCAAGTCTTTTGCGTTTATTTTTTTTGCTTGAAAAAAATTTGCTGAATTTATTTTATTTAAATGTACTTTAGAAGAGGTCTTTGGTATATTTAATAAAAGATTCATGTCTATGATAATGTAATTTCATAAATTTTCGGGGCCTTTTTTTTTGTGACGGTCGTTTTTGACTGCTTTTTAATTTAATGGTCTAATAATAAATTAGTACAAAATTATGAATCTTTTGTGAGAGAAGGCTTCTAAAATGATATTTTCTATGTTATTTTTTTTTTTTAAGAAAAATATCCGTTTCTATAATATTTAGTAATTTTCTGACTTCTGTTATGAAATATAATTATTTAAGTCTGCCGAATTTTATATTAATAAAAACATTCCGAATATTTTATGTTATACCAGAAAATTTAGCTTAAAAGTCCAAATTTCAACCTAAAAAAACAAAACTATTTTAAAGTATGTTACGAAGCTTTTACCAGCTTTTATACTAATGAAAACAAAATCAAGAATAAAATCGGCCTATTATTTTTTTCTTATAAATATGAGGTTTAATATAAACTTTGTTCACTCTCACTTTTTCACTTTCAGACGTTTTAATTTTATTAAGAGTACCAATTTTTATTTTTTTCAAAACAATAGATTGAAAACGCCAACGGAAGATTAATAATTTATTTTTAATTTACCGCTGCGACCAGTTCATAATAGACGTGGCGGTCAAATTTAAAAATTAAAAATTTGCTGAATTTATTTTGATTGAAAATGTGTTTTTCAAGTATGTACTTTTCCTTTTTTGACTGTACTCACTTTTAATGGACGGTGTGTGTCTCTGGTAATACTTCTAGTGGAAAATTTGGTCTCCGGTAATAATATTTACTAAATTTATTTATATTTTTGATGAACTGTTTGTGTCTCTTGATATTACTTTGAGTCAAAGATTTGTGTCTCTGGTAATAAAATTTTAATTTATTAAATAACTATACAGAAATATCATCATTGCCAGTTTAGTTTACACTCAGTGTAAGTGTTTTATTATAGATATAAAATATATTTTTTTACATGTTGGCAAGGTCTCGCCAACATCTTGTGTATTATATTATAGATAAATTGAAATTTTTATACGGCAGATGATGATTGCAGATTGACACTATCCAATTTCTTAAAAATCAAAAAGAGGAGTATTTTAAAACAAATACATTACTAACT
Source organism: Poecilobothrus nobilitatus (assembly GCA_947095535.1). NCBI lineage: Eukaryota > Metazoa > Arthropoda > Insecta > Diptera > Dolichopodidae > Poecilobothrus > Poecilobothrus nobilitatus. The sequence goes on along the minus strand of OX352772.1, from coordinate 299,778,787 downwards.
ATTTTTTATAAATTTAAATATAGGATGGATAAAAATTTAATTGTCAGAAATGCAATATTTAAATAATGTATAGGTTAAAATCCCCAATCAATATTTTAATCATTGTTATTCTAAACATAAATAAAAATTATGATTTGCATTGACTCTTTAATTCCAATAAAACATTGATCATCTAAAAGATTTATCCATAAACTACATAAATATCAAGACCGGAACAAGACCCCTAAGAATGTATTAGTGTAAAATTTAAACATGTATTGTGAAAATTGAGAGAGTTTTGACAGTTTCTTTTTTTCATTTTTTTGCTTAGAAAAAAGTAGAAAATTAAGAAATTTTAGCAATTTTCATTTACAATTTTAAATATGAAATACTACTCTAAATATATCGAAATTTATATTAAAATAAAATTCAAAATTTTTTGTAATACATCAAAAATTCAAGGTTCAACTCGAATTTTTAATTATATTTTTCTCAAAATATATTTTCCAACTTTTTCTAGCATTTCTTGACTCCAGCCATTTTGAAATGTTTAAATAACAAAAAAAAAAAATTTTTTCTTTGCTATCTGTCAATTTTTTAAAAGCTTTCTAAAAAAAAGTGGGAACAAAATTTAATTTTATAGTGCAAGAATAGTGCAATATTTATATTTTTTAATTTAATTTTTTTTATTGCTTTTTAATTATGGTTCGTACTTGTTGTGTCCCTGGGTGTAAATCGAATTATAAATGTAAAACGAAAAATAAAATTTATACAGTTTCAACTTTTCGATTTCCCAAGGAAAAAATTTTAAGAAAAAAATGGATAGAAGCAATTCCACGAATAAATTGGAATCCAACAGAAAGTAGTGCTGTCTGTTCAATCCAGTTTTCTACGAAAAGTTTTCGTAGTCAGAATTCTGACAGACCAACTTTATTACCTAATGCGATTCCAAGCATTTTCCCTAATATTCCGGATTTAAAATTAGTTGATGAAAATTGTATTTTTAATTTTAATAATTTAGTAACTAAAATTGAAGAAAAAATTGATTTAAATGGCTGACTTTTGTTTAAAAATAAATCTTATATTGTGTTATACTGTTTAGAAAATGAGAATTATTACTGTTTAGAAATGAGAATTGAGAAAAACTCGGTGAAAAGGTATAGTTATAATACAATAATAATGTCATTTTTAATCTATGCCCATTCTAAATCTACATATTCAGTTCTTAGTAAATTTCTTTTTCTTCCCTCTATTAGGTATCTTCGAAAATTATCTTCAAGTTTACATATAACACCAGATCATAAAAATGACGAAAATGATGATCATTATTTAACTGCTGCATCTCAGTTCTTAAATACATAAACTTAAATACATATTATTCATATACAGATCTACTATATGCACACGAAATAAATACCATATCAATTTTTCAAATTCGCTCAATTTTTTTGTGCTATTACTGTACCAAATTATTGCTCTCTTTAAAGAGCTTTAAGCTTTAGGAAAAAAATGAAAAAATTTTACAAAATTCGGGTAGACTTTTTTTATCAACGTTTTTATAAATAAAAAAATTATAAATTCAATTTTTTTTTGTATTCAGATAATGTAAAAAATTATGAATTTTAAGGTTTGCTTAGAAATTTTTTCAAAAAAATGTCTATTTTAGAAGTTATTAAAGATTTAAAGTTACCCCACTATTTAGCTTTTACTTTTCCCATAAGAGCCAATGTAAATAGTGGGGTAAATTGAGCTTTCGTTCTCTTCAGTTCCTGTCTTGATAGTTTATGTAGTTTATGGATTTATCTAATAAACTAAATTAATGTAGGTAAGATTGTGTATTGAAAGTTTTGACGATTAACACATTATAATCATAACCATAGTAATCACATAACCATGTTATTATGATGGTTTTAAAAATATATTGCAATGTGTATAATACTGTAACGTTCCTCTTGTTGTAAGAAAAAATGAATCTTGATACAAAAAAAAATTTTATAGTACCTACATACATATTAGATATATTATCATTATGTTGATATTATTAACGATTTTAAATTTAATTTTATTACCTAATTCTATTTGGTGATATAAACAAGAAAAGGATAAGAAATTTCATAAAAAATAGAAAAAATTAAATAGATTTTATTATTTTTTATTTTTTGTAGTAGGTACAAAGTTAAAATATACTCAAAATGTAACTTGTTTTTTCCAATTTTCTCAATAAAATTTTAAATTAATTTTTTTTGTTAACTTCTAAAAGAATATGCCAAATGTTATTCTAAATTAAAACTTATAATGCAATTTCATTTAATAAAAAAAAAGAAAAAGAAAAAAAACGTATTTAAACGAAACAAAGTAAAATAAAAAACGGTTGTAAATGTTAACGATACTAAATCAATTTTATTTATAAAATTTTCTTCTTATTTTATTTTTTTTTATTATTTTTTTTTTTGTTTTTTTTTTTCCCAAGAATCCCTTATAAAATTCGAAATTCAATACTTAAATAATAACATGTTCTTTCACTACTCGCAAGACTACAAACAAAATAAACGAGTCAACATAAAAACAAAAATTAAAAAAAAAAAAGGAAATACAAAAAAAAAAAATTCTAAAATAAAAAAAACAACAATAAAAAAAGAAAAGAAATGCTCATAGTAAAAAAATCATTTTAAATGTACACATCATATTGTGTATGTGTATATATAATATATGTTTGTTTGATTGTTTATACAGTATTATAATAACATGGTGTATAATATATAATGTAAAAAGAAACTGAATACTGTATTTGATATTTATTTTCAATAAAAAAAAAAAAAAAAACATCAGAGCTGGTTCAAATTTCTTTTATTTTGCAAATTATTGTAAAATTAAAAATTAACTTTGCTCCTAGCAATATGCAATTTTAAATAATGATACCTATATATATTACTTAGCCTTTATGTTCAATTTTTAAATTTAATAATACTCTTTTAGTTCTACAGATAAGTTTATTTTCTGCGTTTTTCAAAATATTTTAAAAATAAACATCTGTGTACGTCATCCATGTGTACATTTTTCTGTTTACAAATCTTCTGCACCGATATCTTAAACAGTGTGGTGATGCAATTTATCTATTCGTTAGACTTTATAAAAACTCTTACTTTTGCCATACAAATTCTATAATATGTAACTCTACTGGCCTATTCATAAAGAGAGTTTCAATCTTGCAAAACAAAAACTAATTTTTTTAATACATATTAACATCTCACGTTATGCTGAATATTTTTTCAATCTAAAAATTTTTCAATGAAAATTTATAAATCTAAAACGAAAAACTTAAAAATTTTTCAACTTGTTTTTCTTAGCTGCGTAAGTAAGTAAGGGTCATGTCATAAGATAAGCGAACCTTCTATAAAATGCCATACATTATAATTTCCTTTTACAGCACTTGCGTCATGGCTACGCAAAATTGAACTTGATTGTAACAGGACCTTAAATAAATCCATACATATTATTTAATTTTTTGTAATTTAGTATTTAAATATATCGTTTTGTAAAACCAAGATTTAGCATTTTTTTAGAGAAAGGAATACCTTTGAGAATAAAGTATAAATTGCCTCAAAAAAAAAGGTTTAGTACTTCCCTCCGCTTAAATATTATTGGGGTCTAATATTGAAAATTTTTTCCCTCCCTTTTTTCTTACCAATAGCAATTTATATGGTGTAAATCATTCCATTAATTAAATGCTTTAATTATTAAATAATTATCACCATATTTACAAAAAAAAGTGAATCGCATCTGATTTAAACGTTATAAAACCTACTATATTATGATATCACTCTGATTATTTTGAAGCACCCACCGTATATTTTCATTATACCTAAGACTGGAGGTAAAACAAAATCAAAACAAAAAAAAAATATTGAATTTTTTTTGTTCTAGCACACATATGTGTATTTACTTTAATATCTAACAACCAGTCAAATGGACGATTTCTCGTTTAAAAAACAACAATAAAAGAAAATACAAAAAAAAAGGCATTAGAGCGGTAAAAAAGTCATCCAGAAATTGTCCTCATTTATCCTCACATTATTACATTAGACCGTCTTTATTGTGCAGTTCTAACGTGACTTGTAAGTTGATTTTATTGATTTTATTCCGTTATATTTTCGTTAAGAAAAATCAAATTGAAAATAAAAAAAAATAAAAAAAGTGGAATTATATTTCATTTCAAACATTTTAGTATATTTTGTTTTTTGCTTCTAATATTGTTTTGTTTGATTTTCATTTTATCAATTTCTTCTCTAGTACCAAACAACTCCATCTATTCTACTTTTTTATTTTTATTTTTTTTTATTTTCTATATTTTTATAGTATTTCAGTGCTTATTCTTGGAAAAAAGTTAAACAAAACCAAAAAAAAATAAAAATATGTATATATATATATATATGTATATATAATAAAAAACTGAAGAAAGGACATATCATTTGTGAAACTAAGGACAAGACTTAAATAATAAAATTCATATAAAATTAGAAAAAGAAAAAAATATGTTGTATGGTCAGCCATTCATCTAAAATATTTTAGTCTAAACTATTTTAAAAATTTTGGATTTAGGTTCCTTTTCCAAATCTTTTTTACAGTATTGGACTTAATTAATTGGAATCATTTATATCTACATAAAAATAAATAAACGCACTATTTCGATTTTAGCTAATAACATTATAATATTACTATTACCCACCAGTTCGCGAAATTCAAGGTATATGTGTAACTTTTTGAAGTAAATGTGTACAGTACGGTTGTCCGATAACTCAAAAAAATAACAAATCTAGGATTCTGAAAATTTTACTATTTCATTTTTATGTGAATATCAATTTCGCTGTACAACTTCGATGGCGCGTTCGAGTAGCTACCAAAAATATATTTTCCACTTCAATGTTTATTTAAGCTAGACATCTGAAATTTTGTAAAAGATAATCAAGTTTTATGGACATATCTTCTTTAAAATTTGATTGATTTGGTGAAACGGGATCAAGTAGGTGCAGTGCAACTCCGATGTTTACATATCTCAGTACGTAAACATGTCATAAAAATAAAATTTATGGTGCAGTTTATGGTTTAGTTTAGTTTTATGCAGTTTATGGATTTTTTAACAAAATTCGTCCTTTTTTTAGTTTCATACAAACTTTAAGAATTTCTTACAAACTTTATTAATGATTTTCTTCAAATAATGTTAATATTAATTAAACTATGGACGTTCTTCTAATATTTCGATAGAAGTATTCTAGAAAAAAAACTTCATTTCATTCAAAAATCATAGATATATAGGTAGGTACTTTATGATTGATTGTTTAAAGAAATTAGAAGAAAAGGTATTAGAGAAAATTGACTGAGACACCATTTTAGATAATCCAATTTTTCATATAAAAGATAAAGCAACAAAAAAAAAAAAATTAAAATGTAACTAAGTACAAGCTGAGTAAAAACAGTTGATTTTGTAAAAAGTTTTAATATGAGGGTCGCTAATTTGAAATATGGTATTTCTTACTAAAAATTCACATGTGCAATGAATGCACGTATAAAACGTATAATAAAAATTAATTCACATAATAAATATGAAATAAATTTTACAACACTACAATTATTTTATTAAGCTTTTATTTTAAATACATTTTAAAAATATCTTAGATACATATTATAAAATATGGTTTATAAGTTTAAAATTTAAATTATAGTTTCTAAGTGCTAGAAGTAGACTGCAGACGTAAATAGACAATATTTTTTTTTATTTTATTTCAAAGGATTTATTGCATAAATAAATTTTATAAATTAGCAAGATCAGTATGTAACCCGAATGTTTTTGTAGACTTTTCAAACATAATAAAAACCCCTTTACGATTTTGACTACTTTTGCATCAAAATTTATTTGAATTTTTCTTAGAATTTTTTATGTAATAAAAAATTGTGCAATTTTCAAATCAAAAAACTTGCTTCAATTTTAAAGAAACCCTATACAGTTAAAAAAAAAACGTTTAACTCATTTGTATAAAAGTATAATTAAAGCTCTCATTTTTTTTCCTTTTACTTACGATAAATTATCAAAGGTAAAATATATCACAGCTGACAGCTTTCCAAAAATAGTGAATTTTCAATTTTTTGACCGGTAATAGTCCTTAGACACCGGAAAGTAAAAATTTTTTTACTGAAATAAGTAACTTAAGATTATTCTCTAATATCATTACTCTTTCATAATTTGACAGCTCTGACTGAAAGTGTTTCGGAGATACGGAGGAGCCAAAATTATGATTTCGCATAACGGTATATTTAAACCCTGAATAGCAAAAAATTATATAAATTTATATTGATTTATGAATCTTAATCAATTTTAGTATCGTTTAATGTTTTAAGATTGAAAAAAACTTAAGCAGAACAGCTTGAAATATTACAAACATTTGAAATTAGGTGTTTATCGAAATTTGAGGGGCTAGAATTGCTTAATGAGTTAGAACATAAAAAAGTTGTTCCATCATTATTAATTTTTTATGAAACCTTTACATGGTTAAAACTTCATTGCTGTGTAGGAACAGTGTAGGAATCATGCAAAAGGATGGACGGAATGAAATTATTAAGCAAATTTAAAAAAAAAAAAATTTTTTTTTTTTTGGAAAATATGTCAAAAAGTAGCATGAAGTTGACATGAAAATAACTAAGACATTTTATAGTTAAACAGTACATAAATACATATTTTTAATTTTGCTTCCAACCTCAAAAATAGTATTGTTCCTATATAAAAAAAAAATGAATGTACTGTTATAGTAAAACATGAACAAATTGAGAAAATTATTTTTAATTTTTAAAAACCATAAATTTTTTCAATATATATATAATTTGTTATTAGTTAAGTAAGCTTCGCTGGCTGGCTCATATTTAGTCCTATTAAACTATACCAAAATAAAATAATGTAATCCGAATCTTTTAATGACCGGAAGAATCCAAATGTTTTATTGATGGATCAAGAAAATCTCCACTCATTCAAAAAATATTATATTTGTATTGGATTTATTGTATAAAACGCCTCAACCGATCTAGAACATAAGATAAATTTAATACAATATATCAATCGATTTTAAAGCGTATCCATAGATACTTAACCTATTTAACTATAAAGAGTTGTTGTCATACGTTCAGTTCATATAAAAAATTTTCGAATTTTTAGATTTTAGGTTTAAGTGTAAATTTTAAGTGTATAACAGTTTTAAAAATTTTGTATCTTTTAATTGGTTTTCTTAAATTTTAATTAATAGAAAAAGATGAAGCTGTTTACTATTACAGAAATTGACACAGAAATTTTGACAATGTTCGAGAACCTCTGCTTAATTCACTCCTTTTATTAAAATAAAAGCAATTATTTAGTTTAAAAAATGTTAAAGTTGAATATTTTTTTATATATTGAAATTATATTTAGTAAATATTAACTACAAATTTTGTTATTTTATCAAAATAATAATGACATTTGTTTAGTCTAATCCTTATAACGAAAAACGTATAATAATAATAACATTATAAATATTTAACAGAAAAAAATAGAACATAAAGCTAGGAAAACTTCATATCAATCTTCAGGAAAAAAGTAGTTTTTTTTTTTTTGCTCTAAATAAAAACAAACAAAATATATACGTGATTGCATTAAACATCTAAGATATTATTTAGAAAAAAATTCATCTTATTCAATTTTATTATATAGCGTTTTATTCAATTCTTATATTATTTCCTTAAATATCTCGTTTTGAAGATCCCTGATTGATTCTCTGAGATTTTATTTCCTTCTTGACAACAATCAATATAAAAATATAAACTAAAAAAAGAAAACAGTCATATGATAAAATAACAAATAGAAAAAAAAATTCCAAATAAAACTAAAATTTATAGAAATAACCTTAAAAACAAATTTTTTTTGTTTTGTCTTCAGAAAATAAGTCAAAAATCTAATCGTTATACAAATGATCAAAATTGACAGTAAGTACTCGTATGTTTTATCATACAAAATTTTGGTAACCGACTTTTGTCATACAGAATTTATTTTTTCCAAAATATAACATAACTTTTACTTTATCTGTTAAAAAAAATGGTTTATTTCGCAATAGTTTAGTCAGCCAAATTACCCATTCTTAAAATTATTGACCGGAGCTTTTTTTGAATTAATGGTTCTGTTCTCATTTGTAAGATAGAATCTATCGAACTGGAACATTAATTAAGGATACCTAACTTATATAAATAACTTTAGTTTAGAACTTCATAAACATTTAGGGACCTGAGATTACTTTACTTTTTCTTTTTCTAAAATAACTTAATATTGCTAAAATAATTTAATAATAATATAAGGTCGGTTTTGTTTATGTGTTAGAGCTACGTTTTAATTTTAACTAAAAGTTTCTAAATCCTTTATTACTAATATCCAACACTCTGATGATTTACTTCGAAATTATTTTCCTTCAGAAAAATGATTTTTTCTTTAGTTTTGATATGTAGTGTTTTGGAAAAATTTGATGTTTGTTGTTTTGGATGACATTCGTTCTATGTAATTCTAAAATATTTTCGAACAGAACTTCGAACAATTACTGTAAATTTTAAATCATGCATTCTTTGTCGATTTTTTCGCATTTGATTCTATCTCTTATGCTATCCCAATGCTATTCATTGAATTTGTCAATATTTTCGTTTTCTTTTGTTTTAAGATCTAGTAGGTATACCTAAATAATATAAATTTCATATAACATCACTTAATCATCCGGATTTGTAGCTTCATTTTCGAATCTTGTACAAGGATAATTAGATATTTTCGAAAATTAAGGCATTAGATGTTAAGTAATTACTTAACATCTAATATTGTTAAGTAATTACTTGCAACCAACTTACTTCTAATTCTGTTTGTTTTGATATAATCAAAATGACGAATTTGGCGACAATTTTTCAATGGGATATAAAATAATAGTAGTATCTATTGAACAAGATAACTAACAAAGCGTATGACACTGAACAGTTGTTAATTGTGAATGTTATAACCAATTTTTTCTTTTTTTTTTTGATTCCTGTCTATATAAAATATTTGAATGTACTAAACCTTCAAATGTTGCTTCTTACTATTTAATAAGGATTCAAGACATTGAAGTTGTGCTCTTTTTTTTTTTACATAGATGCTTCGCTCAAGAGCTGGAAAACAGTCGTTTCAAATAAAGTTTGACAATAAAAAATATTAAATAAACAAAATAAAACGGAAACATGAAAAAATTAACTATAGTAAACAGAAAAAAACAAGAACAATACAATGAAGCTCAATACAGGACAGAATTTATAGTAAAACATACTAACAGAAAAATGTTTTTATTATATCAAAGATATACTAAAAGATGTACTGAATAGGTACTAACATATTATTTTGAAAGTGAATTTTTTTTATTCTTTCTCATCTTCCATATAGTTGATATATAATTGAAATTTCGTTGTATTCGTGATTATACCATATTCTTAAAGGATACTTCATTCGGTCCTATATTTGATGTTGTCCTATATATAATATTAGATTTCATTTTGATGTTTTCTTTTTGTTATCAAATTTAATAGAGATTTAAGGAAAAAATTGTGATGAAGATGAATTTTCTAGCAATTTGCTTTTAATGAATATTTATGGTTTCATATCTTTTTTTTATTATGTTTTATTAAAATCATAAAAGAAATTTGTTTTTGTATTTTAAAGCCACTAGATCTAATAATTGATTGCAGATGATTTGTGTTTTAAAAGAAAATTCTTTAAAAAAAAAGGAAAAATATTGTCGAAATTTAACAATTTAAATATTATAATAATTTTTCGTTCAACAATAAAGTTGCAAAGTAAATTAAAAATTAAATAGATGTATTATTATAAGAATTGTGTGAGACGTTTAGATGAAAAATAAATCTGATTTGATGAATGTCATCATTCCGGCTCCGTATCGAAATCCCGTTTTACCAAATCCCATCAATTAAAATCACGCCATATCAAAATCCCGTCAATTAAAATTCCGCCATATCAAAATCCCGTCATTTAAAATCTCGCCATATCAAAATCCCGCCATTTAAAATTTCGACACTTAAAAATTGCGACATTTAAAAAATCCCGACAATCCAAATTAATCTTTAATGGAAATTCTAGAAATTACATTTTTTACCATATTTTATGTCTTAAATATTTTACCATTTCCCAGAAGTTTTTTTTTAATTACTGAAAATTGAATGTAGTGTTTGGGCAATTTTTTTATGCAAAATACAAAAGATACAAAAAGGAGAATATCTGCCTTTTCCAGAATTTTTAAATTAATGATCAAAGCAAGATATTAATTGTTTTTAAGATTTATTTAAAAATTCTGGAAAAGGCAAATATTCTCCTTTTTGTATCTAACAGTAGCTACTGACGCATAAAAAAATTAATGCAAAAATTCTAGAAAAAGTCGAATTTTTATTTAAAAAAGAAAACAAAGAAAAAAACGGGATTTTGAATGTCGGGATTTTAGCTGTCGGGATTTTAATAGTCGTAATTTTGATATGGCGGGATTTTGATTTGGCGGGATTTCAATTTACGCGATTTGAAAAAACTGAATTTTGATACGGACCCCATCATTCCATTACTAAATAAAATTGTAGATCTTCTACAGTTTTTTTGAAGCATATTAGAATAAAGTCTATATTTATAATGAACATTATAACCTATTATTTAACTGTCGAAAAGTGATAGAGTTAAACTCATTTATATAGATCACACTTAACACCAAACCGTGTAGAATAGGTTATCTTACCTCTCGAAGTTATATACTATGGGGCTATAGTGTTTCTACTGATGACTAACGCTTTAGCTCAGTCGACATCAATAGTCATCAAAAAAAAAAAAATAGATAACACACTTTTAGAAGAAAAAATTGGAAATTAATTTTTTTATTAAAATGTTTCTACAAGTTTGGAAGATTTACTGGGGTGTTATTATTAATCTTTCTATCAATTTCATTCAATTTCTTTATTAAATTGCTTCAAATCCAATTGAATGATGTATGATTGAAATATGATGTGATGATAACATGTTGTAGAATAGGATAATTTTTATTTAGTTTTTTTTTTTCTCTTTTTTTTTTTTTTTTTGCAAATAGAGAGATATGAGATGAGATCATGTTTTTCATTGTCTCATTGTATTGTTCTTTTCTTCTTATGTGATTCATTAGGAATCTCTGGACTTATTCTTTACTTTACTTGTGTATTTGTACTGTAATGAATTTAACTGAAGAATTTGAAATAAAAAGTTGAATTAAATTTAAGAATATAAAAAAAACAAAGAAAATAAAAAAGCAAAATGAAAATGACCCAATAATAATATTAAAAAAAGAAATAATCAAATATAATTATTGGATATTTTCGTTCAAATTAAATTTTGTAGATAACATTTTTTGAAGAATATTTTGAGAGTCATGAAAATAAAAAATCATGTCCTAAATATTAAATATGTTTTAAAAGCAGAAAAATAATATAATAAATTTTTGTAGGCACCTATCTTTAAAATTTAAAAAAAAACTTAATAAAAATGATGACTTGGAACATTAAGTAGGTATAAAAATCATTGGATAATTTAATTATTAGATTTAGTTCAATTTTAAATTTGTATTCCAATCGAAGCATTTATTTGTTAAATTCTGAAAAAAATTTTTTTTTTCTTGAGTATTCTTTTAATCCTCATAAAATCTTCATTTTCTTTTAATCCTCATAAAAATTTTTTATTTTTAAAATTAAATAGGTATCTATTGATTTTAAATTCAATTGAAATCGAGAAATAAATAAAGTGAATAGGTATACTGAAATTTTAAAACGCGCTTAGTACCTTTACCCCTCATCCCACCTATACATTTATAACTATTTATTATTCATTTGGGTAAAAATTATTCTAAAGATAAAACTGTTGTAAATATTATGAGACAAATTTTTACTTTTTTGAAAACTTAAATTACATGGGAGTCGAAAAAATGTATTTTAATAAAACCTTCTCTTCAAAACTTCCATTTTGCTCTTTCAAAATCCTTGTATTTTTCTTCACAAAATCCCGGTTCAAGTAAGTTTTTTAACGGTTACTTGCACAAAAAAGTATTATATGTTCATTAAAAGAAGTTTTGGTTTAAAAACTCGATCCGGGCTTTTCATTATCCCTTTAAAGAAAAAATTCCATCTTAAAAATTTCTCTTGAAGTACAATTTCCGGTGTTTTTTTGACTATAAAAAGATTATAATAACTTTTGTAGGGGACAAATTTATTTTTCTTTTTCCCATTTAATATCTTATACTTTGAGAAGAAAATTAATTGGATTGACTATGAAATCCACAAAATCAAAATCCACAAAACAAAATCCAGAAAAAGAAAATCTAGCAGTTACACAAAATCCACAAAAAAAAAAAACCCACAAAATATAGAAATTATAAAATTCAAAAATTAATTATAAATTTCAGAAAATTTCAAAACCAGCTGTATTTTCTAGGTCACAATGGAGAGCCTCCAAGAAATGATCCCTGATTTATTAAACACAATTAAAAAATAAAAACAAATTCTTAAAAATTCTTAAATATAAATCTGCATTGAAATTTTTTGGTTGTAGTCCTTGTGGATGATTGTATAGCAGGTCTTTCAACAAAAATTCTTGGTATATTTTTAGATATAAAATATTGAACTTTCTGCGAAAGGCAGATATCTTATTTTTGTATACAGAAATAAATTTAAATTTCATAAAAATCAAGTAAACCATAATGGAATTGCTGAACAAATATAGAGACCACTTTTGTAAAATTTTTAATTTCGTTAAGAAAATTACTTTACTTAATAATAAAGTACAAATTCGAGTTAAAATTGATCTTGATCAACACATGTGTTCTCAAAAGTTGGTTTTTTCATATGTGTACGATGTAAAGAAATTTAAGAAGAACATTAATATTATTTTCTTTAAAATAACTCTACTTATTTTCTCTTTCATCGTCTATAACCCCAATCATCTCATAACCAATTTTCCATACATCCTTCTCACATCCTTATTAACGAAACTAAACGGTACACTATCTTACTATTATACATAACAAAAGAACATATTTCTAAAATTTTAAATGGGATCGTTTTAGTTGATTAAAGTCGAGCACCATCCACATTAACCTCACCTTATGCAGTTTCTTTGAGAATTTTCCGTTGCTTTCCAGCGTTCATTGTAAAATAAAAAACAAAAATAAGTAGGTACTTAAATTCAATAAAATTTATTCTACATACCCAAAAAATTTAAATTTACAATTTAGATCATTATCTAAATTTACAGATTATCATTCTATCCTTTCATAATCCTTCTAATTTTAAAACTTTTTCTAGGTATTATCTAGAAAATGTTAGATATTTTTTAAATAAGTTGCAAATATAGTACATATTATAATATTATATATTTATTAATTAATTAATATATAAATTTAAATAGTTCTATAAATTTATTTTGTATTTTGTTTTTTTCTTGTTCTTATTTACAGATTCCAACTGGCGACCCAATTTATACACGTACAATTGATAATTTATATGCAGCAACAGTTAATTTAAGATTACATTTACAAGCAATTCATTTTAATAGTGGTGATACAATTAGTAATTCAGCATATTCTTCATCATCCTCGGATTTTGGTAATCAATTGATCAATTTTATAAGTTCACCGAATGGTTATGGTAGTGGTTTTGGTAGTCTTTTATTAAAATGTACAACACAAATAGAAGATTTTTATCATGAAAGTTCAGAAATTGAATTAGGTGGACCACAAAAGGATCCAATACCAGCTAGAGGTAAAAATATATATATACATAATATTTACATTAAGTGTACACTAGAATAAGTAAATATTATCTATGCTTTTTTTTTTTTTTGGTTACATTTGAACTTTAAAAGATTTTCCAGTTAGTAAAAGAACTTTAAATTTGATTTAAAAAACCAATTTTGAATCAGCAAGTAAACATTTTTTTTTATATTTACTTACTGGTTCATTAGTTCATTTGTGTCCTTAGTCCTTTTTTTTTTTTTCGTTCAAAATAAAATAATATAAATAGAAGCTTCTTTTTTTTTTTTGTTTGCCTTAAATACATATACTAAATATTGTAAAAGGTAGAAAAATATGCAATAACGGCATTTAAAACAAAATAAATATCATCCATTTAAAAACAAGGAAGAGAAAAAAAAAAACTTTACATATTTTACAAATACCAACATACTGATTTTTGATACATACTACTATTTTTGATTTTTACTATGTATTTATAGGTTAAGGGTCAGTGAATTTTAAAAGGATACTCATCTCAATTTGAATTCAATTTAATTTATAATCCTTCACAACAGGACATTGAAATATAATATAGAAATTCTATTGTCCTAGTTCTATATTTAATACAAATTTAAGATATTTTTAAAATATTCAGAAATACAATTTTTGAGAAAAAAAAATCTTTAATATTAAAAAAATAGATGTTGAATGAAATCAAATATGAATTTAATTACATTTTTTCCCGTATGTATATCTATAGATATAATATCTAATGTAATGTTAATTTATTTAAAAGTAATTTTAATTTGTCATTTAATCTTTACTAGGTATTTGAGTGACTCATTACTAACAGCTCTTATTGTTTACCTTTTGTATAATACTTGGAAAATTGATTACAAATATCCTGAATATTCTTGATAAAAAGCTAACTTGTTCTTTATTCGACCCGTTAATATATTCTTAGGCCAGATAACGTTTGAATCAAATTAGCATTTTGCAAAAATAATTTATCCTGACCAAAAATTTCTCTAAGCAATTTCATTAACTTGTTGACTCTCTAAAGTCAAAATGTATTTTATGAAAATTTATGTTATTCAAGGTTTGTTTTTTGGAAGAGGATGCCATAATATTGCATTATAGTGAGAAAACCCGAATATCACTAATTTTATTTCTTTTTAATATTTAAAATTATAAATTCTAATGAAATAAGGGGAGCGTATCGATATCTCTTGCATTAAAAATCTCGTGTTGCAAAACCTCACGCTTTTTTAAATTTCGTTTTTTTAAATCCCACGTGCCAAAATCTCGTGCCTCAAAATCTCGTTCCACAAATTAACGAGTTTTCGCGATGGCTTTAAAAAAATCTCGCGAAAAAAGTATAAATAAAAAAAAATACAAGAATTATTGGGAGTTAGCCTTTTTGTTGGAAAAAATTGTCGTATAAAAAAGTTTAGAAATTAAATGTCAAAATTCTATGTTTAAAAGAGAGCTGCTTATAAAATCAACTATCATATCATTACTGGGGATTTTAAAATTGAACACAAATTCAGAGTTCCAATAATTTGTTTATCGAGGGTTTGGGAGCCTCAGCCCCAATTATTTTTAAATTTTTTTTTGAATATGTACACATAAAAACCATAATTAGGATTATTTTAGAGTTGTATTCAAAATCAGGGTATTTGCTTTTTCCAGAATATTTATATTATATGCGAGATTCTGAATTATGAGGGATTTTAGAGTTGGATTTAAAAGCAGGATTATACGCTTTTCCAGAATATTTATATTATACGCGAGATTCTGAATTAGAAGCAATTTTAGAGTTCGATTTAAAAGCAGGGGTAGCAGACTTTTCCAAAATATTTATATATAAGCATATGTGAGATTCTGAACTAGGAGACATTTTAGAGGTGTGTTGTATAAACATTAATTTAAATTTAAAAATTTTTTGGTGAAATTTTTGTATAAATTTAATTTTTTGGATTTGCATACCAACCCAGCCTATTTATAAAATGAAAAAAATTATTTTGTTTTAAAACGCGAGATTTTGAGACACGAGATTTTGATACACAAGATTTTAAAATGGAAGATTTTAAAAAGCGAAATTTTAAAACGCGAGATTTTGAGATACGAGATTTTAGAACGCGAAATTTCGTAGACAACCCAATAAGACTTGTAAATATTACCAAAATTTAAATAAATTCATGCATGCATTAACTTACTTAACTGAATATTCCCCAATACTTTTTTGACAAAAAAAAAAAAGAAAAATAAAATTTGGGTAGTGTAACATTTTTTTTTAACTCACTAGATTTGAATGCATTTTGGTTCGGAACACCATATATTTTTTTTTTCATTTGTCTTCAAATTGGTAGATTGATTGCCTTCAGATTAGTAGATTCTTCTTGGAATAAAATATGCATTAAATATCTAATTAAGATAATATACAATAGGTAGGTTTAATATTTTATTGTATTATACAATATTATAAACTTACTTGAAGAACCCACTGTATGCCATATATCCTCTATACTCTAATTGATTTACAATTATAATAACATATTGCTTTAATTCCCTTCCCGATGGAATCTCTGTTAATCTGAATTTATCTGTGAATTGAAAATTTAGTACAAAAGAACTCTTTTACAAACTTATCCATAAATCTTATGGGAATCTTAAATCTTTAATTGAAAATAATTTAAAAAAAAAAAAAAAAAACTTGAAACTTTTTCCTTAGAACTTTAATACTATCTTGATTGAGTTTCCAGTTATAATTGAATACTATACAATTTAAAAAGTTACCAATGCGTAATTATTACATATTGGTTTAAAACTGAAAACTTTTTTAGAAAAAAAAGAAAAACATAATTTTTTTTTTCTTAAATAAATTTATAGAAATTTTTTCTATTTTTTTATTTTTATTTTTAAATTTTGTATAACTTTGTAAAAGTTTATAAAACATAACTAGAATATTTCAAAAAAAAAAAAAAAAAAACAGAAAAAATAGAAAAATGTATAGAAAAAAAAAAAAATAAATGAAAAATTTTGTTTAAATCTCTGTTGACTTTTTTTTTCTTTTGCAATAAAATAAAAAAAAAAAAAAATTAAGAAAAAATTCCATAAACTTTTCATCATTTTCAATTCAAAATACGCTGGTTCTACACACATACAACGGATGATGATGAAGAAAAAATTAAATATTCTCGTACATAGAAAATATTATTTTTTTCCATTTTTTCATTTTCAATAATTTCTTTTAATAAATTGCTATTGTACCATTAAATCCGAATCTAAATTAAGATACTAAAGAATAAAAACAACAACATTATGAAAACAAAAAAAAAAAAAATGTATCTTAGAAAATAAAAGATAGTTTTTATTAAAAAAGTTTCGTGTCATGTAAAAATATACAGTATGTAGGTATATAATATTATATACTTCTACTGAATGGTATAGTTGTTATAAAAGCAAGAAAACAATATAGAATAAAATACAAAAACAATGTCCCTAGAGAAGAAAAGAAACTGAAAAAAAAAATCAAGAAAGATAGAAACAAAAAAAAATAAATATCGAAAATAAAAATAAAAATTGGTTTTATTCATGTTGAACTTCTAATTTCTATAATTTTTTTCTTTGTTTTGTGTTTTTTTTTTTTTTTTTTTTGGTTGGGTCTGTGCTTCTAACTATTCATTATTTGGTCACTACTTCAATACTTCTCTGTTTTTTTCTTATTTACTATAGATACTATAATAACTAAAACATCAGAATTCTATATTAGTTATATGTAAAATGAATCTATATAGATACTTTATAATTTTGTCATATTTTTGTATGATAAACATATTAAAATATAAATAATATTATATATATATAAATAATATATTATATGTATTTAATAATATTCAATTGATCACTGAGGCATAATGATTCAATTAATTGATTCATAATATCTGATAAATTTATATTAGAACAGTTTATTAAAAAATCTGACCAATGATTCAATACTTTAGTTAATTGTCTTACAGTCGAAAGATTTCAAACACCGATCAATTCATATCCTACATATTTGATCGACAATGGTTCCATGCACCTTGACAAATGATTCGACTATAGTATTATACTATTATGATCCGTACAAAATAAATAATAATAAAAAATAAATTAAATAACATCGAAGAAAGTTTTTCTATTATACTAAAATTCAGCAAATTGTACCACCAATAATAAATAAACTATAAAGGAGACTTAATGCAGGTGAAATAATAAACTTAAAAAAAAACATTAAAAACGCATTGTTAAAACTAGAATCTGACATAATAACAGGGGTTCTTTAATACCACTGAACTCTTCAGTAAACATTATGTAGTGTTAAATTGCCTATACAACTTCCAAATTTCAAAATTTTTTGGCTAATTCTATAATATATAACAATTTTTTGAAATCTTCTGTGAGTTAATAGAATAAAACTAAAAAATTATTTTTTTGGGTCCTCGGTAGCCTACTGGGTAAGAGCGTATGAAAAACGTTGTAAACATCGAGGGATTGCGGGTTCGAATCCCACATACGTCGTAAGAATAATTTCCCCCTTACGACATTTCCAGCCATGCTGTGTAATTTCCTGTTCACATTTATATGGCAGAGAAATAAAATTACAAAAAAAAGAATGATGAGAATCATCGAAAGATACTGTACGTACCACAGTTATGTGAGACTTTAACTCACTAAACACACCACTCCTCTTAAAATATTAAAACAAGTCTGAAAAACCAACCAATAATTTTGCGTTAAATATTATAGATCTACTGGTATTGCAGATCTCCGGGAAGCTGATCTGTGTTTATCGCTTAAATCTAGTGGCCTAAAAAATAATTAAAAATTTATTTAAAAAGGTAAAACGATAATGGTGTAAATAATTTAATTTATTAAATCAGTTTTTTTAAAACTATAGAATCTGACAAATGTTTAAAAGAAACTTTTACGAATTTGTTTATTTCTTTGTTTATATCCGACCAAAGTATTATTTTGATTTGATAATATTTTGGAAATTACAATATAAAATTATTAGATCTAATTTTAATTTCAATCGCAATAAATTATCGCATCTGACCTATTGATTAAGTCAGTCAATTGAGAGATATCTTGTGCACAAACCGATTAGATCATAATATGCAGTTGTAGTAATTCGTATCCTAAAAGTTTATATTGTAATAGTATATTATTGTAAAGTCTATACATAAATAATTCTTGTATACGATAATAGATGACACCCTAAAATGTTATTTGTGTCGTATATAATCTTTATACAATAGCTATATTGCCGAGTAATCAACCGCTTAGTAAAAATAATGATTTAAGAAACTGAATCTAAATCTTAATATGAATAATAAGTTTCAGTAGATGCTCTAAGCTCCCCATAAAACTGAAACGCACAAAAAAAAACAAAACTTTAAGCATCAATACAGAAGCTCTAACTTCAGAGAACTAGATTATACAATCATAGTCATGAAAAAATAGTTTTTCAAATAATAGAAAGGCTTTTCGGATCTTCAAAATAATTTAAGATTTATTTAAAATAAAATCAAAATTTATTTAAAATATAAATTCATATGATATAAAGAAAATATTAAAACTTTTATTTAAATATCAATTTTGAATTTTAAGAATTTAATATTCCTTAAAATTATAATGAGAAATTACAATAAATGATACCTAGTATTTTATTTTAATCGATTTTTTTTTTTTAAAAAGTATTTAAATTCTCTAATCTTACACTTCCTGCATACATACATTATGATATTTCTTTATTATTGTTTGACATGTAGTATCTAAATATAATTGTGTATCCTATTAATTTCATACATTACAATTTTTGATATTTACTTTTTAATAAAAATATTCTGTTATGCACACTTACATACACACACACACAATAATTATACATATACAAAAATAAAAATAAATGTGTAAGTGACACTAGATGTTATATTACACACGTATCTTTGTCATATAACAAAATGAAATGAAATAAATTTGCTGCATTCTTTTTTCGTGATATCATCAAGAGGATAAAAAGGATATTCAATTAAGACTATAAGATTTTTTATTTTTTTTTTATTTTGGTTGTTTTTTTTTTTTACTTCAATAAAAATAGTAAAAAAAAAAAAGAAAAAAAAACCAAAATAATAACTAAAGCCCTATTCAATACAAATAATAAAGAATTTGAAGCCAATGAGATTTTTCTTTTTATTTTTTTTTTGTTTTGTGATTTTTGTAGATTAAGAATGTAAATGGCTCAATGAAACTAGTCTAATATCAGAATAATGAATTCTTGTACCAGATGCCTTTGAAATCTAAGTAAAAGAAATAACTAAACAAAAAAAAAAAAGAAATAAAAAATAATAAAATAGAATAGAATATATAATTTTTTTCTTTATACATTTTGATTGTATTGAATGAATTACTTTAATTTATCAATAAAAATATACAAGAACCCATTAATTTACGATATTTTTTTTGTTTGAACAAATTTTTTTATATTTTTTTTTTTTTAATTCGTTCCCACATAAATATGACAAGGAAATTACACAGCCTTTCCTTTTTCAGACATGGCTGTAAATGTCGTAAAGGGGAATAATTCTTACGACGTAGGATTCGAACCCACACTCGGTCGGTGTTTACAACGGATTTTATACGCTCTTACACCTAGGCCACTGAGTCTCCCTTTGAAGAAATGAATTTTAATTTTAATTTTAAATAATATTTTCCGGGAGGCATCCAGTAAATATTGTTCAAATATAAATTCTTGCCAAACAATTCTTCTCAATCTCAACATAATTTTTCCTAACACAAGGGAAGAAGTTTGTTCGTGAAAACATTTTTTCGAGAAATGGAAGGTAGAAAGAATTGTAATGGAGGGAATCAATTTTCTGAACTATTTAAGTATTTTCTCTTCACTCATTTTAACAAATTATTAAATTTTACTTTCACGTTATATAACATTTAAAAAGCATTTATATTTTTTAAATTTCCTAATTATCTGTAAAGTATCTACCTAGTTATATTTACTAGAAGTCACTCCAACCCTAATTTCCTTACAAATATCAAAATATTTCACAATTTCTATAACTATTGCCAATTATTTTACATAGATTCATAGTAACGATAGCCTTCATAATAACAAACTCTGGAATTGACAGAACCATTTCATCGTTTTTCAATATCAGGGGTGAAGATATTAAAAGAAAAACATTACGCTTATGATAATTTACTGCATGTGTAATAATGGGTTTCTATGTAGTGTGTAGTGAATACAGTATTCAAAATCTTAAATATCGTCAATAAAAATATCTTGCAGATTAATTTTATCTGAAGTGGTTAACAAGTTTTTACATAGAACATGTTTTGGATTCCATTTGTAAACTCACTGTCAAGGTGTCAAGATGTTTAATAATTTTTCTATAGTTTAGAATAAATTTTCAAATCAACTGAACCCTACTGCAAAATTTGCCAAATGATATAACGACCCCTTAATGATGTCGCCGGAACACTTAATTTAATGTCAGCTTTTGGAATACCTAATTTAAAGGTTTGTAGCTTTTGCAAAGTCTGAAGAAAATTGTTGGTGGGAGTTAACCTGGAAACATATTCATCATCGTAAATATCGTAAAAAAAATGGGGTTACGGTAAAAAATAACTTAGCTTGAATATCCATAATACAAAAAAGAAAACAAACTAGAAAAATTAGGCACATGATATTAAAGAGCAAAAAGAAAAATAAATTTGTTTTCTGTTCTCGTTTTTTTTTTTTTTGGAAATTTAATACAAAAAAAAAATAAAAGTAAAAAAAAAGTTAATTTCTTATTTTGATATTAAAACAAAAAAAAAAAGAATATTATAGTAATAATTGAGGTGGATTTTTATTGAATTAAAAAAGAAACAAAAGAGAACAATTGAATATTATTCAATATAATGTGTGACTCGTGTCTTCAACAAAAATCTATTTTATTTCTTAGAGTCAATTTATTCAAAATATTGTTGGAAAATGTTCTTAAATCTTAAACTTCCTAAAATATTTTCATTTAATTTCTGTAATTTTTGAAGATAACGAATTTGAATTTATTATAAATTTTTTTATTAATTTTATAATTTATTTGTTTTAACAATTTATTTGTAAAGGGTCTTTCAAATTGAGTTTTCAAGAGTAAATAATTAAAAGACATAGAATTTGAATTGAAACTGGAAAAGTTTTATTTATCTTTGAAGTGCAATGTTTGCCATTTATACTTTGAAAATGATATCTCCCATGTGACCACCTCTTGCATCTCTACAGTACAGTGATTCTTTTATCAAAATTTTCGGTCACATTCTCTATCTCACCAATAACTCGAATAATTTCTACTTTCAATGCTTCAATGTTTCGAGGATTATCCTTATAGACCTGTCCTTTCATATAGCCCCAGAGAAAGAAGTCTAACGCTGTCAAATCGCAGGATCTTGAAGGCCAATTCACGTCACGGAATCTGGAAATTTTGTCTGGAAATTTTGTATGCAGTAATTGCAGTGTTTCGCTGGCTGTATGACACGTAGCCTTATCTTGTTGAAACCGCTTGTCCTCAGTGTCAATATTTTCAAGTTTTTGCCATAAAAAAGTTGTGATCATGTCGCGATATCTGGTACCGTTAACGGTTATAGCTCTTCCAGCATCATTTTCGAAAAAGTACCGACCAATCACACCACCAAACCACAATCCAGACCTCTTTGTGGAAGCATCGGCTTCTCTTGGATCACGCGAGGGTTTTCCTCTGGCCCAATACGGCAGTTTTGTTTATAAACATAGCCACCGATCTCGAAATGTGCTTCGTCCGGAAAGATTTTTTTTTTTGAAAAATCTTGTGCCAATTGCACTTTGTAGGTCTTCAACGCTAAATCTTGTGCATAATACGCCCTACAGTTGACTCTCAAAGTCCCAATTGTTGTGAACGTAGGGAAATTGATATGGTGCAGTCAGTTGTAACACTATCACTCACAACACTAATATTTTCTTGTGAACGACCGGCACTAACATACTGATGTCTTTCTCTATCTTGTACTACAGCTGTTTTTTGAAATTTCCACACAATATTACCAATTTGTTGCTCAGTTGAACGATTATGTCGACCATAAACCGACCATAAACCGTTGGACGATTATGTCGACCATATTGTTTTTGAACAATATTTTAATTAATTGATTCTTTATCGGCTTTAAATTACTTTCCAAGCGGCAATGTATGATATAAAATCATATTTTTAGCCCTCATAAATATTGCTACTTTAACTAACCCGTTTTTATTGTATAAAACTATTTGACCTAAACCATAATATTTTATTCTAATATAGATAACTGCCATTGTATTTTAAAGAAATATCACTTTAGAATCACCATAGTTCAAAGTTTTCCAATCAAAATCTGGAAAACAAATACATTTAATATCTAATATATTCGCAGAGAAAATGTTCTGCGGACAAATCCGACAAAATTTTTCTATAGGGAGATATGTTATATATCTATTGTATTTTTGAAAATATTTTATTCGGAGTTTAACCAAGTTTATTAGAATCAATTCTGGAACATAAACATTTTGTTGTAACAGCTGTCATAGCCGTTCTTTTTTTTTAAATAATCTTCATTTTCTATAAAGTGCATTTCAGATAAACCGGTACTGAAAATTTTTAGAGGGTTTTTTTGCCAGATGGTATCCTCTTTATATTGACCCAGGTGGACACAAAACCCGTCTACTTGTAATTGCATTTCGTAATTTCAACATGTATCTTATAAAAATATTCATAAATTCTATAAAATTTATAATTTAGATCAATTCAATAGAGGTTTAATTTTAAAAATGTAAAAAAAATCGAAACTGAATTATCGAAGAAATAGAAAATTAATTTTTGGGGTGAAAAATAATACAACAATATTTGATCGGTTCTATCGATTTTAGACATGTACAAGCACTGAACGATATTTGGGGTGAGAAATAATACGACGTCATTTGATCGATTCTATCGATTTTAGATATATATATATATATAGATATACCACCGAATAGTTTTTGGGGTGACTAATAATACTACAACATTTTCTTGGTTCTATCAATTTTAGACATACGTACAAGCACCGAATGATTTTTGAGGCGAAGAATAATACAACATCATTTGATCGATTCTATAGATTTTGGAGATGTATATCGAATGGTTTTTGGGGAATGACGAATAATATGACTTCTTCTGATCGATTCTATTGATTTTAGGCATGTATGTATCACCGAATGGTTTTTGTCGTGACGACGTCAATTGGTCACTTCACGTCACGTCAATTGGAATAATACGACGTCATTTGGTCACTTCTATCGATCCATACAAATCGATCATCTTCTCATTCTGATCTTCTGAATACAAATATAGTATTTATTTGAACTTTTTCCATTAATTTCACAATAGATTAATATTTTCAAAAATTTCTTTAAATTAAATTTAAAAACAATAATTTTTTATAATATCTTTGTTTTAATAATTTTTATTTTCTTTTTCACAGTTACATCATCAGCATCGTTAAGACCGCAAATTTTTTTAAAGTCACAATTACAACAACAAATAAATAATTTTTCAAGAGGATATCAAAAAGGAATTGTCACATACTTTTTATTATTAATTAAGATCTTTTCAACTACTATAATTTTTTCAATTATTTCGATTTATTTTAATTGCATTTTAAGATAGTTTAATTAACCTGCAGCAGCCTTCTAAGCAAAAATAAAAAATTTTTAAAAATTTTATTTTTTGTTTTTTTTTTCTTTTAAACAAAATAATAATTAAAATAATAACTCTGAGCAAAAAATAAAGAAAAATTAAGAAATTAAAAATACAGAAAATAAAAAAAAAAAAAAGTTTAAAAGAAAAACTTTTTTTTTTTTTTTCGAAATAGAAAAAAAAACGAAAGATACATTTTTTTACACAGGAAATATTTTCACAGAAAACTATACGAAAGAAGGAAATAACTTAAATTAAATAAATTAAAAAATAAAAAATAGTTTTTAACAAAATTGTAAAAGAAATCTTTTATTTATGAAAGAAAAAAAAAATTGTTTTCCATTTAATACTTTTTATTTAAAATTTTTTTTTTACTTTATTTTTTATACTTTTAAAAAAAACTAAATGTTTTAAACACATAAAATATGATATTGTAAATTCTTATTTACAGGGTGTGCTATAATACATTTGTGACAACTGAATTGTATCGAAAATAATTGTCAAAAAAAATTTTTTTTTTTTTTTAAGAGAGAAGGGAATTTTCCAAAGGCACCAAGAATAAACACTTGGTAGTGTTAAATTCTTATTGACTAAACCTCCATCTCCTTCTTTAGTCAAAATAACGGGATGAAACTCCTAACTGCTAAAGAAGTATATTGGTTAGAGAACAGCGATCAAAATTGATAGGACACGGATGTGGAAATTTTGAATTACGGAGTAGAATTGTTAGGGAATCGTAATTTGGCTTAAACTCTAAACGCCTAAAAGTCTAATAACTTATAATACTTAATAATTATCTAAAATTTACAAAAGCTATTTGTAATGAATGACATTATTTATAACTTCTTATTCGATTTAACCTTAATATTTTTTCAAATTTGACAGTGATCATATGATTTTTAGTTTGGCAGTGATCAAATTTGATTTGACAGAATACTCTTCAGTAATAAGAAAATTAAAGTTTCGACTATACTACAAGAAGTACAAAGTTATTAATTGAAGATTAATTTGGGCGATTTTTATAACCTTAAAAAGAGTCTTAAGAAATTTTGATATTTCCGTTAGTCCATTCTGGCACAGCAACATTTTTAAAATTTTTTTCGTTTCATTATATGTATTGATATTTTTGCGTCTTCCAATTTATTTTATGTCACTTGTATTGATTTTTCTAAATCTTCTTTTATCTCATTGTTCCAATTTACATCTTGTTTTGTTATAACAGAATACTGATAGTAATATGGTCATACTGAACTTGAAAAGAACCATTTCTTTAATATTATTTAATGTAAATAAATTTTGAAACTGTTATTGCCTTTGTTTGAAAACCGGGCAAAACTAATATATACAATTCGTATATGTGCAACGTGTTTCTCTAGGCTTTAATATCTGATAGGCTTAAATTTATATAGAGTGTATTTGGGGAATCAAAACGTAAGAAAAATTGTTCAACAGAGGGATCTATTCTTGAGATATTAGAGCCTAAAGTTTTTTTTGACTTCACCTATGCATATGGCTTCAATAATTATGGTGGAAATATATTTTTAAAAGTTATTTTATTAGTCTGACAATGTATTACGTTTTAACAAAGAAACACATTAAATAAAATAATTAAAATAAAAACTGAATTTCGACTGAAGAATATGCAGATTATAAGTAGTATTAACTATTAAGTAAAAAATTTATATTTTAATATGAAAAGAAAATCTACAGTAATTGTTTTAATTACAAACTCATCTCATTTTGTTCCTCTGAATTATTTCAAACATTACAAGAGATAGAATAAAACAATTTGTAGACAAAATTAGAGAACTTTTTTTTAAATAATTGTAGTATTGACCACATGTTTAAATTAAAAAACAGTATTCTTTAATTTTACGAATCAACTTTATTATCTGAACTCATCTTAATGGCTGGTTTAAAATTCTAAAAAGACGGCCTAGTGGGTAAGAGCGTTTAAAATACACTGTAAATGAACCGAGGGAGTATGGGTTCAAATCCCACACACATCGTAAGGGTTATTAGTGCCATTCGACATTTAAAGGAAAAAGGCTGTGTAATTTCCTTGTCACATTTATGTGGCAGGCGAACAAACTAAAAAAAAAAATATTCTTGTTTACATCATTCTTATAATCTACATAATATGTAGTCTTATAATATACATAACAACATTTCTAATATTTTTATCAACATTCGGTTACCTTGTTTATTCAATACAAAATTAAAAAGCAAGTGCAGTTTTAGAAATTAAGTTCCAAAAAAATCATAGTCACCACACTACTAAATATTGTCACCACATTATAATACCTTAATAACATGTTTAAGATAGACAATTTAAAATGAAAAAAAAAAACATTAAAAAATGTCTATATTTTCTTTTAAATGCTAATAACTTTAAAACTAAAAGTATCTGAAATATGCGAAGAGAATTTTTGCATAACTGAAAAATGCAAATCTTTCAGATGGTATATCATAACTTTTTAATTAGCTGCGTACTTTTTATTAATATATAACTTAATATATATACAAAAAAGCAAATAAAATTACAAAATAAAAAAAAAAAACTTTAGACCCCATCAATCTCAAGTACCCATAGAAATAGAATTTCGTTCAATGGAAATTGTTTTCTTAATTTTGTTTCGCCAAATACACCCTATATAAATATTCAACACCAAAATAGAATCACCCTGCATATAAAAAACATGTCCATCACTAAAAGCACATTAATAAATGTGCAATATCTTAAAATAATGCAATTGTATTTTTATGTCACACCAAAAACCACCCTATATTAAAAATAAACATTTAAATTTACAGTAATAATTTAAAATTAAAAAAAAAAAAATTATGAGGAAAAAAAATATTAAATTAAAATTTAATTTCATTACAAAAAGATTAAGTTATTAAAAAAAAAAAATAAATAATAATTAAAAATGCAAATGAAAAAAAATAAAAATAAAAAAAACGTTTTTTAAATTTTAACATTGTACAGGATTAATTTTAAGATTCAAGCTTACAAAATTTCGAAATTAAATATATTTATATTAATATAATATATTAATAATAATATATACATATATATATATATATATTATGTTAATTAATAATATTAATTCTGATAAATTAAATAAATTACAAAAATTATTATTTAAAATTTTAGGATTATAAATTAAGTGAGCTTGATTAGTTTAAAATAATATAATATATTTAATTTAGAATATAGATTTTTAAACAAAATAAAAAGAAAAAAAAAAAATAGATAATATATTAATATAAATATTATAAATTTATAAATGTTATTAATTTAATTAAAATTTCAAATGAAAATACAAAAAAAAAAAAAAAAATTTACTAGTAATTTTAAATATTGATTAAAAATAAAAAAATGAAAAAAACAAAAAAAAGTGAGGTTATAAATCAAAAAAATCCAATATGAAAATTAAAAATTTGTAAAAAAAAAAAACAAAAATAAGACCCCATTAATCTAAAAATTTTTGCAATTTTAATTTTAAAAGTTGAATAAAGAAATATTTAGTTTTTATATTTAAAATAATTATATTATTATGCTTTAATTAATAATTTATGATTTGTATAATAATAATAATATTAAACACCTGTATATATATATATATATATATATATATATATATGTTATATATATATATATATATATGTTATAATATGTAGTTATAAAATATACAAGCAAATATTTTACTTGAAATAATAAAATTGTATTAGATGTAAAATATAAATGTCGTTTTATTAATCCATTTTTCCACATGGTTCTTTTTAGCACATTTCCAAAAAAAATTTTGAAAAAATGTGCTTATTAGTTTCACTCTGTCCGTCCGTCAGTCTGTTCACAAAACTTCTACACCGTTAAAGATAGAGAAAAAAAATTTTAACCATGGATAGATCTCATAAAAAAAATAATTTTGTGGAACAACTTTTCCATGTAGCCCCTCCCATTACGGAGCTGCACCCCCTCAAACTTTAAAAAAGCCCTATTTTTAAATGCATATATCTTATGTTCTGCTTAAGATTTTTTCAATCTGAAAACGTCATTCGACAGGTATTTCTTTTATCTTTGTAAATTATTATCAAAATTATCAATTTTTTTAAATTTAGTATTTAAATTTACCGTTATGTGAAAACCAAATTTTGCATGATTTTTCTACTTTCATAACTCCGGCACGCTTTTAGATAGTAGCTTGAAACTTTGAGGCAAGAAAGAACTTTTAGAATCAGTATATTATTATTTTTTGGACTACCCCCTGTTTATGAGCTATTAGGGCTCAAAAATTGAAAATTTGCTATTTTTAAACACATGTAACTTATGAACCTGTACATATTTTACTTCTGAAAGATACAAAAATTAAAGCTACAGTACTATATTTTTACGCCTGTTAAAGGTTTATTTTAGTTGAAAAGGGTTCCAAAGTTGCAGCTCTTCAAAATTGCGAAAGAGCCCCATTTTCAGATGTATATATCTCAGGCTCTGCGTAATAGTTTTGCAATATAAAACCGCGAGAAAACCGCAAATTTTATTATCTATATAAAACAATTAAGTAAGTAATATTTTATTATTTACTATTTAAATTTACCGTTATGTGAAAACCATATTTTGCATGAAATTTCTTTTTTCATAACTCCGGCACGCCTTTAGATAAGAACCTGAAATTTTGAGACAAGTATAAGTTTCCTCAGAAAATTTTTTGGTAGCACCCCCTCTTTAAGAGTTATTACGCTTCAAAAATTGAAAATTTGCTATTTTTAGACACCTGTAACTTAGACACCTGTAAAAATTTTTCTTCGGCAAGACATGAAAATTAAAGGTTTAATAATATATTTTTACGTGTGTTAACGGCTTTTCTTAGTTATATAGGATTCCGGACTTACGGCCGATCTCGATCGATTAAACTCGATCACTTTTTAGAAAATTTCAGATTGTGTAGCTTTATTAGGTACCAAATACTGAGGAAATTATGGTTATATAAAAAAGAAGTAGTATGGCAGCTACTTGAATCTACTGATTCTCTAGACCAATTAAATTTTACAAAAGTTTTTATTATTTTTTGCGGAATCCCTTCATTTTATTTCGAATATATTTTATTTCATATTTTTCAAGTATATAATATTTTATTATAAAAAATGTCTGCACAAAAAAAATTAATTACTGATGCTTATGATTTTATTTCTTTTTCAAAAATTTTTCTTTCATTAGTCATAACAAATTTGTTCCATTCATGTTCTCCAAGAAGAAAAAAAATCCACTTGCTTCACTTCCATGTTTTTTCTTGTTTTGCTAAGGAAAATGGAGGATAAAAGAATAACCCTTTACTGGCGTCAAATTTTTAATAATTAAATTCACCACTCGTTTAAAAGAAAATTGCTTTGAGATGATTAATTACTTCAATTAAATATTACATACAGTTAAAAAAATTTCAAAAACATTATTACGGGGAAGGCAATAATCTTTGACGTAAGATCTTAAAAGATTAAAACTGAGTTCTCTTTTAAATATTTCTGGTTGTAAAATGAATTGAAGAATTGGAGAATTAATCGAATCAGAAGTTAAATATAAAACTGATGCGTTTAGTTTATGGACCAGATAATGTTAAAATCATTAAAATTAAAAACTTGTTTATGTTCTCATCAATGTTTATTTTCTTTTGTCCTATATGAAGAACTAATAATGAGATTTTACTTAAATTCACCTAAAAATTAATATCTAGAAATAATATCTTCATGATTAAGTGGTCAAATTTAAAAAAACAAATATGTATTTGTATTACACAATTATGGAATAAGAAAAATCAAGCAACAGTGATGATTTTTTTTTTTATAAACATTTGCATCTTAAACTTTAACACTACTTAGGTACTATAATCACAACATGTTTAAATATTTATATAATCGCACAAGTGTTCTTCTTTTAGAAATAAGCCTTTTCATAAATAATATAAACTCTTCTAATATAATGTATATTTGTACAGAACAGAGTGTTTCATTTTTAAGGATTATATATTTTCTTTCAATTAAATAGTTGGTACACTCGTGTAAGGAGTAGCAACTCTTAGTTTTATTAGTACTCATAATTTTTTTTTTCGATTCGCAGTGGTTTGCTTTGGTTCCTAATAAGTGAGATAAGTGAGTCAAAACAAAACACTGAGAACAACCTTAGAGAGTTTATATAATCGTACTGTAACTTGTATACTATACTCAACAGAAGAATTAAAATTGGTTGTCTGCTCAATTATCGTTGTCGACTTAATTACCACTTCAAAAGGATAGACAGGACTAATAAGGGGCTTATAGACTTGTTACGAAAACCATTATTAGAGTTCATATTCTCCCAATTTATATTTCTTTTCAACAGTCGTCATCAAGTTATGATTTTTGAAATCCAAGTTGGCATGTCAGTTCAAAGCAAATACCCACAGGGAAATAGCCTCGCAAAAAATCTGATCTGATATGTTTAAATTTAGGTTTTGTTGTCTTTTGAAAATGTTTCTAGTGAAAAGAATGAAGAGGCATTTGTTAGACAAGTGACAAAGCACCTTTAGTAACATAATTTCAATACTTTTCTTCCTTTATTACGTATTCCTTTATTCCTTTGTAACTATTACTTATTTAATCACCTAGTTTTCTACATTTTATAGGATTATATTATAGAATTCAGATCTATATAGGTATCATATAGAATTTCTCAACATAAAATAAGTTCACTAAAATTTTTTATTTGTTGAGAACGTTTAAGATTAGTCATGAGTTATACAAAAGTTAACATATAAAATAGATAAATAAGTAAAAACATACTCGTAAGCAACAAAAAATAATAATTTAGAAAATAAAACAACAAAATAAAATTTAAAAATATATTTAAGGCAAAAAATTCAACTTTAAAAGAAGAAGAACTAAAACCGTGGCGTATATAATTTTTCCTGTAAGAAAATAATAATAAGATGTACGCCATAAAAAGTGTGTGTTTAGTTGTGTAAGACAACAAAGATGGTTAACTTCTTAGTACTTTACAGTTTGTTTTTTTTTTTTTAAATAATATATTTTATATTTAAATCTTAAATAATATTTTATCTCTGTTATTTTACAATTTAAAATTTTGAAACTATGAGAAAAAAATAAACATAGTTCTTAGAAAGGAAAACGAAAGTGTGATTATAATAGTCTATTCTATATATTATAATATATACTAATAGTTTCCTTAAGATTTTTTAATTTAAAACACATGGTCTAACAATATTCGATTTCCTTTTATGACAATTTTCTATAGGTAATAGGTATGATTACTGTTTATAAAAAAAAAAAATAAAAGTCTAGAACAAATTTATGTTACAAATAAACACCGATATTTTCAAAAAAATTCTACCTTGCACCAACTCTGATTCGGATTTTTGTTAACGATCTTTTAACTTCAACCTTCAATTCAATGCAGAGTTTAGCCTTCGAAACCACTTTGTCATATAATAAAGATATAACATAAAATATGATATAACATCGAACAATTTTTCTAAGACACTAAATGCTACAACTACCGCCATTGATACAGCAAAATACTGTGATGAACAAGGTCAACCATTCCTTAACCAAAATTCTTATTTGGGTTATCAAGAACAGACCCACCAAAACTCAATTCTGTCAAATATCCTTAAAAAAATCAAATTATAATTAAATAACTTTAATGTTCCAAGAAAAAACGTATATCGTTTAAAAAGTCTAAAAATTTAATTAACCAAAAAATTATGTCGAATGATAGTATTTTTGATAAAAGGAAAGTGCTGGCAAATGCACTAACAATGGAGTTTTCTTTTTAGGTGCAGATCGTATATTATTCTCTTCCAGCGATCTTCTTAATATCTGCAAAGCTTATGATACGACATAAGATTG
The DNA here is from genome assembly GCA_947095535.1 of Poecilobothrus nobilitatus. Lineage (NCBI taxonomy): Eukaryota > Metazoa > Arthropoda > Insecta > Diptera > Dolichopodidae > Poecilobothrus > Poecilobothrus nobilitatus. The sequence continues at coordinate 299,746,296 of OX352772.1, read as the reverse complement.
AATACAATGCACGTATATATGGCTTGAAGTCTCTTTTACTTTTTAAATTACTATAATCGTGTTCAAAAGCACGCGTTATCATTCACAATCTTATAGAGACTAATAATCTTTTTTATAGCTGATATCTTGTAGTGTAGGTGATGACACTTGCTCAGATGAAATTAAATAACTTATGCCTCCTCTGAAACAATCTCAACGTATCGTTAAAAGGACTCTAATTGCTTACTCCTATTTTGTGGAACTACCTAAGTAGTAATACAATCATCCGTTTGTTGTAAGACTGATTCTTAGGAGCTTAGTCATTTGTAATCAGCCAGATAGTCTAACTAAAGAGATGGAATGAAGGGTATGTAGTATAAATTCTGAAATCAAACAACCATTATTAATGTAAACGATTTTGTCACTCTTTTAGAGTTTGATATCTAATTCTGGTTTTAAAAAACTTTATTCTTCTTTCTTGATTCAAGATTTCACAATAATTTGCAATTAAAACTATAGAAAAACTATTTTCTCTTTTCTTTATAAAGGCATTTTTAAATGACACTCACAACAAGGTATAAACACTTTCACCAGTACTTTATTATCTCCATGTCGTTACGAAGAATCACTTTTATATTATTAGATAGAATATAATGTATACATAAATAAAATATAAAATAAGATTTCTCTTCAAATATTTGAATAAAATTATTATTTAGTAGATTTGAAGTGCTTAGAAGATTTAGACAAAATTTTACAAGAGTATTAATTTCCTAGACAATTTATTTATAAATGTTAAAACTTAAGATTGTGGTTTTATAATTATAATACATTTTTATTTCATAGAATTTATTTCATATAATAAAATAATATTTTAAAAGTTATAATTAAATTTTATAGTGCCATCTAACTCAAGTTTTTGAAATTTAAGAATTTAGATACGAAGATTTAATAAGACAATAATATTTTAAAATAGGTATGTACAAGGAAATCAGAAAAGTTTGTCGAAAATTTTTGTTTTCTATCTAAGTTAGACATGAACAAATGAAACATCATGGCCACTACTTCGCTAATTAGAATTTGCAAGTAATTGAATAATTATAAAAATTTGTCAGTCAGAATATTTTATTACCTAATTAATGTAAAAATAAAAATATATAGGGTATACCTACACGGCTATACCTCTTAATTTTATTTCGGAAACCATATATAATATAATATTTGAGTTTAGAAAAATTTCGACCACAGAAACTTTAGGAAATTTACATATACTATTACAAAACAAAATATCATAATATTCCAAATTTAGGATATTTAATAATATTTCGAAATAATTCAATTCCAATTCAATTTCCAATTTTAAAACTTTTCTTTAGAATCGTAGAAAGTCTAAACTTCAAATTTGTATCTTGCATAAATAAACTAGTCTTTTAGCATATCTCTTCTATTTGTACTAATTTTTAAATCTGGGGCGCGGTAGACTATACGGCAACATTTTTTAGACAGACAGCCAGATAGATAGTTAGATATACTGAGAGATACACAGACAGATAAACAGACAAATAGGCGTATAGATAAATAGAGAGATAGACAAACAGACACCCAAGAAACCTGGACTGACAAATAGACAGATAGGCAGACAGGCATATAGACAGATAGGCAGACAGACTGACACTTAAGATGAAAAAAGGACGAACAAACGGAAAATGTAAAACTAATAAACAAGTTTTTTTAAATCTTTGGAAAATGTGTTCAAAAAGAATCCCCTAATTATATTATGTTGTTTAAATGTTTACTAAGGGGCCTCGGTGACCCCGTGGATAAGAGCGTATAATATACGCTGTAAACACCGAGGGAGTGTGGGTTCAAATCCCACACACATCATAAGAGTAATTCCTCCTTACGACATGTACAGCAACGCCTGAACAGGAAAGGCTGTGTAATTTTCTTGTTTCATTTATGTAGCAGGGAAATGCACCAAAAATAAAAAAAATAAAAAATATTTACTATATTAATACACATGGCAACTAACAAATAATATTGAAAATTAAATCTTTGAAACGAAACATAATGAATAATACTGCATTTAATAATTATTTTTCTAACATAAATATTTTAACTACAAATCTTATAAAATAGTGGGAGCTGCCGTACCCAGACACCCACTAAACTAATTATTGAAATTTTGACTTTGAAACCAATTGCAAAATCTCGCATAATTATTTTGCTCTCACAAAAATTTCGATTCGATAATAGCCTATGGGATATATTTCCCATCATCTTTAGGTGAGCAATAAACTCCTAAATTTTGTTTGGGGTGTTGTCTCTCACCGCTGGTACGAGATATACTCCCTTCACAATATTTGAGAATAATAACCCTCCGATGGTATTATGGTTTGGTGCCTCATGACACATTTTCTTCAAAATCACTGCAATATTTTTTACATTTGTATTGAATTTTTCAAAACCAATGCATTTCAATGCGCCCATTTCTCCAATTTAATAATTTCTTTAGTATCGTTTCAAAAATAAATAAAAAATTAAAGTTTTACATGTCACATTTAAAATCTTATTGTACTATTAGCATTGAAATAATCTTTTGATTTTGTTATATGCTATTAATTCCGGTTTCGGTACTATCTGGATAATTTATATTATATCCCTAATATATGACACTTTATAAAATCCTTTTTTTTATCATAAATACAACATAGTATAGAAATATGTTGAAATAAATGGTATGCCCATATACATATAACGAATTTTCCGAAAAGAAAAAAAAATAAATAAATAAAATACATGAAACGTCAATTATTTGATCTAAAAAAGGAATACATATGTATTAAAAGCATTATTTTAACACAATTATTTTTATTTTTAAAAAAAACATATGATTAAAATAAATAAATTTCAATTTATTTTTTTTTTTTATAATTTGATTTTTCTAAACTATTATAAATAACTTATTTTATTATTCAACATATTATCTTAGTTATGACAAATAAAAAATAAAAAAAAAATATTTTCAAAGTATAAAGTATTTATATTTTACATATAGGAAAAAAAAATGTAATAATGTAAATCCATTATTTTCTTTATTTATATGGAATTTTTTGTTTTTCTCCCATAACTTAATAGGAGTTTAGTTTCTATGTAATATATTCTAAAATATCTAATCCATCATAAATAAAGCTCATTGTTTTAAATATTTTCATATGTGCACAATATCCATACTAAAAAAGATACTGTTAAATAAATCCATAAATTTAAATCTTAAAAAAATTTTTTTTTAGATTGCCAGATCATTTGTTTTTAAAATTTCATAATTCAATGAGATAATCTGCTAATTAACAAAAAAACATTCTTACAGATTTGAAAGTAGCAAGATAAGCTTTTCACTTTCGATAAAAAGAACTGGCTGACTGACTGACAGCTAAAGCATCAGGAATCATTAGACTCTAGGTTGGTATTCCACCTTCACACATAGGTAGATTTAAAAACTTTTTTTTAGTTTTATAAAGGAGGTTTTGTTGAATTTATTTACGATTTATGCAATGGTCATACTGGTGTGATGAAAGAAGGTTTGAAAACTTATTTTTTAAATAAACCTGAACAGATGTAAAGAAACTCTTTCCCGGTTTTTCTACTGTCAATTGCTCTGTTTTATCCAACATATTGCATGTGTCCAATCTTTTACCACATCTAACAACCAGACAATGGTCTATATTAACACCAACTTAAAATTGTCTTCAGATGAAGAGAGTGAAAGTGATTTTCAAAATACTTCGGACATTTTCAACTCAAATGTAGCATCAAGAAATAACAAGTAAGAAAATAATAAACTGTTGATAAAACTTTATAGTGAAAACTTAAACATGGGTCGTTGTACTTTAGGTTATACCCATTATATATATTACCGATGATGCATTTGGGTGTAAGAGATACTCATTTTCGTTGTCATCACTGTGCTGGAATATGCTCACTGTGCTCATTCTGTGTGTATAATAAACATCGATTCATAAAGAATTTAAAATCTTATTTTTAAATATAGTTTCCTTTATTATAATATAACAGATGGCATCATTTTTATTTCTTATTTACCAGGCATGATGTCTAAAAATTACTAAAAATTAAAAAAAAATTCTGTAGTATTTTCAAAATATTTATTTTTAAGGTTATCTTTCTAATTTTTTTTTTTTTTTTGTTTTAGTTTTGAAAAACTTTTAAATCCAAGTATTTACGCTCTCCACACTCATAATGTATAATGTATTCTAAAAACAGGATTATTACAAAACAACATATGGGGAATATAAGAAGCTCTTGAACTTATGTTGCACCAACATATTTATTTATTTTTGGATATATGAAAAATACTTTTTTATTTCTAAATAACTAACAAGGATAATCATAACAGTAACAACATAAGTAACAGCAATAAGAACAACAGAAATATAAGAACAGCAAAAAAAAAAATTTAAGGATAATTTTTGTAAAGAGAAAATTTTCAACATGTCATCATCATGCCATCATTTTGCCTTGCATATACGGATAAAAATTGTCTATTTATCCTTTTTCTAATTTTCTTTTATATATTTTTTTTTTTGTATGTGTATATTGTGTTTATTTTTTCAACAATTTGTAAACCGCAAAATTTATTTTCAACCAAAAAAAATATTTTAGGTTTTTTTATTATACCTAAGGGTGTAAGTAAGTGTACCACATTATATTTAATGTATATAATATGTAATAATAAAGATTTTATGCAAAGATCTTCATAGTAAAAATAACATTTTCTATTTTTAAATCAACGAGTTAAAAAGAATAGGTATGATTTAATTTGTTTTATTTAACATTTAAATGAAATCAGATAATATCAAAAAAAAATTTTAACACAAGGATTTCTTGTATATTTTGCATATTTTTAGGATGCTTATTTGAAAGTTTTTAAATATTTTACTTTTTTTATAAGAATTTGTACTTTAAAAGTTAAAAGTAGTTCCTGTATGCAATAAATCGTAGTCACTTACTATGTATTTTTAAATTAAGTAACTTTTGCAAATATTTCCCAAAATTAAGCAACTTAATTTTAATTTCTTGTATATCAGAATTATTTCGAAATAATCATAATATAAGAACTTTAATAACATAGAACAAGAATCCAACATTAGTATGTTTATTAAAGTTCTTTAAAAAACAAATTGATTGTTATTTCGTATTTCGCAATATTTATTACCTAATGGTGTTATAAAATCACTTAATTTATTTTAATTTTCCATATTATAAAAAAAAAGTATGCAATTAAATTAAAACAAGGTAGAATGTAAACCAACGGTTTTTAAAAGCGCACATTTCCAAAACTCAATATCAACTTTTTAGAAGTGTGACTTGCACAAAAATTTGAAAATTTCATGTAATAAGAAAAAACTTGAAAATAGGACATTTTTGAGATTTTGAGGGGCCGTAAGTCCGGAATCCTATATAACTAAGAAAAGCTGTTAACACACGTAAAAATATATCATTGAAGCTTTAATTTTCATGTCTTGCCGAAGAAAAAGTTTTACAGGTGCCTAAGTTACAGGTGGCTAAAAATAGCAAATTTTAAATTTTTGAGGCGTAATAACTCTTAAAGAGAGGGCGTTACCAAAAAATTTTCTAAGGAAACTTATACTAATTCTAAAAGTTATTTCTTGTCTCAAAATTTCAGGTTCCTATCTAAAGGGGTGCCGGAGTTATGAAAAAAAAAATTTCATGCAAAATGTGGTTTTCACATAACGGTAAATTTAAATCGTAAATTACAAAATATTACATAATTTTGATATTGTTTTATATAGATAATAAAATGTTCGATCTTCTACCGGTTTTAGATTGCAAAACTATTACGCAAATCCCGAGATATATACATCTGAAAATGGGGCTTTTTTACAATTTTGAAGAGCTGCAGCTTTGGAACCCTTTACAACTAAAATAAACCTTTCACACACGTAAAAATATATTATTGTAGCTTTAATTTTCATGTCTTGCCGAAGAAAAAGTTTTACAGGTGCCTAAGTTACAGGTGTCTAAAAATAGCAAATTTTAAATTTTTGAGGCGTAATAACTCTTAAAGAGGGGGCGTTCCCAAAAAATTTTCTGAGGAAACTTATACTAATTCTAAAAGTTCTTTCTTGTCTCAAAATTTCAGGTTCCTATCTAAAGGGGTGCCGGAGTTATGAAAAAAGAAATTTCATGCAAAATGTGGTTTTCACATAACGGTAAATTTAAATCGTAAATTACAAAATATTACATAATTTTGATATTGTTTTATATAGATAACAAAATTTTCGATCTTCTGCCGGTTTTAGATTGCAAAACTATTACGCAGAGCCCGAGATATATACATCTGAAAATGGGGCTTTTTAACAATTTTGAAGAGCTGCAACTTTGGAACCCTTTACAACTAAAATAAACCTTTCACACATGTAAAAATATATTATTGTAGCTTTAATTTTTACATCTTGCAGAAGTAAAATGTGTGCAGGTTCCTAAGTTACAGGTGTTTAAAAATAGCAAATTTTCAATTTTTAAGCCCTAATAGCTCATAAACAGGGGGTGGTCCGAAAAAATTTTCTGAGCAAACTTATACTAATTCTAAAAGTTCTTTCTTGCCTCAAAATTTCAAGCTTCTATCTAGAAGCGTGCCGGAGTTATGAAAGTAGAAAAATCATGCAAAATTTGGTTTTCACATAACGGTAAATTTAAATACTAAATTTAAAAATATTGTATAATTTTGATATTAATTTACAAAGATAAAAGAAATACCTGTCGAATGACGTTTTCAGATTGAAAAAATCTTAAGCAGAACATAAAATATATGCATTTAAAAATGGGGCTTTTTCAAAGTTTGAGGGGGTGTAGCTCCGTAATGAGGGGGGCTACATGAAAAAGTTGTTCCACAAAATTATTTTTTTTATGAGACCTACCTATGGTTAAAATTTTTTTTCTCTATCTTTAACGGTGTAGAAGTTTTGTAAACAGACGGACGGACGGACGGACGGACAGAGTGAAACTAATAAGCACATTTTTTCAAAATTTTTTTGGAAATGTGCTAAAAAGTATCGAATTAAATGAAAATTTAATAAGTCAAATTTAATTCCAATAAACTCCCATTACTATGATTTGATTTTGATGATAACTGTAATTATTTTTAATTTTTTCCTCATTTCAAATTAAAAATAGCAAAGTAACTTCAGTTTTATTTCATACTAAGTACCAACCTACACAAGTAAAAAGGATCTTATAAAATTTTTAGCAATTTTTTTTAACCTATTATTTTTTTCTTCAGTTTTTAAGAGAATTTTATGTATAAGTAGCTTAAATTATAAAAATATTTTTTTGTGAGATATTTTAGAGATTTTATGTTCGAAGGGAGGGGATTGACAAACTATGAATTCAAGAAAAGAAAATGATGAAAAATTTCTAGAAGACTAAATTTTTATTTAATGTCAACAATGCTGAAATTGGACAGATTGACATCGACCTGGTGTTACAGTTATTAAAAAAATTTAGATTAAAAGTTTCATAATTTATTAATAACTATTGTAAGAACTCTTCGACCAATCCAATACTTTAATATTCATAAGACTAACATAAATATTTCAATATAAGTATTCACTAATTTACTAATTCACAACATCCTATGTGTATCCTCTTTTCTCTTTGATGAGAAAGATCAATCAAAATACCGCTGATTAGTAAGGAATATAATGTTTAAAGGAAAGTAAGATTTATGAAAAAACTAAAGCGTAATTTATCAAAAATAAAATCCAATCAATATCAATTTTATTTTAATCAAACGAGGAAGAATACAGTTGCCTTTGTCAATAAATACACGTACATCTACCTTATACACCTAAAATACACGTACGAATCCGTTATTATGTCTATCACTCTGTTTATAATATTCTCTTTTTAATTTTTCATTATTTTAAAATAATTTGTAATAATTTGTAAAATTTTTTCATTATTTATAATAATTCTCAACAATTTTTATTATTGATAGATACAAGCACAAAACAAAAAACAAAAAAACTCATATAAATTCTCGTTATTCAGAAATTTTGTATAAAAAGTTAAAATTTTGTATTAATAATTAAAATTTTGTATGAAAAATGTGGAAATCAATAAGTTAATTGATCAAGAGCTACGCGAAGTTTTGGTCGGATCTCAACCAAAAAAAATGGGGAACCTAGAAATTGACCCAAAAATATTTTGTGTTAATTTCAATACTCTAGCTTTCTTAGTTTTTGAGTTAGCATGCTGACGGACGGACACACGGGCGAACGGACGGACAAAGCTTAATCGAATCAGAATTTGATTCTGACCCGGTATATATGGATCTTATAATAGTATAACTAAGATATGGATCTTTGAAGGTATAACTAACTTGGTTATTTTGAGGTGTTACAAACGGAGGAGTAATTTTATTATACCCGATATTTACGCAGGGGTTAAAAATATTTCGAAAATTTTAATAATCTTGATATACCCGTATAAACTATGTTCCAGGGTATAATAAATTTGCTATTACGTTTGTGACACCTTAAAGGAGTCGAGCTAGATATATCAAGTCAAAGGTATCGATCGGCTCAGAATCGAATTCTGAATCAATTAAGCCATGTACGTCCGCCCGTCTGCACGGTAACTCAAAAAATAAAGTAGGTAGGAGGCTGAAATTTTTTTTGCGTCACTTTTGCAAAATTGTTAGTTTCGCTACTTAAATCAAGCAATTTCGACCGCCAGGTATTTGAAATTTTGGAAATGATGACCAAGTTTTATGGCAACAACTTCTGTAAAATTTAGTTGTGTTGGTGTAATAGATTCGGCTAGCTGTCATACTATGTCCGCAATTTATATAAATATATCTCTGTAGTTAACGTCGGTACTAAAACATCTGAAAGTTTTTAAAATATGATCAAGTTTTATAGAAACAGGAAATCCCAGAGTTGGCACAGTCTACTCTTCTGTACTCTTCCTCGTTTTTATTCTGATTCAGAATTTTATTTTGAAATATGCAATTTTTATTAAAGTTTTAATGCGTTTTTTAAATTTCAAACAAAAAGAAAAGTTGAATTTTATTCAATTAAAAATTGCAATTTCGGGAAATCAATTTTAATTTTATTATAACTATACTTAACCATTCACTTTACTTTCGAATGTTACTTAATTAAAATCATAAACTTCACACATTTCAAAAATCGGAAACTATATTAGATTATAATGAAATGATTTCGATGGAAGTTTAATTAGTTTAATGAAAACGAAATTGTCTGTCAGATTTCTTTTTAACAAAGAAAAATTAATTGACATTTGCTTTTAGGCAGGTAGGTAGGTAAGGTGGTGGCCTTCACGATGGTGCGTGAAAACTTCAATTAGCACTAGGTTGCGCCATTTTGATCCAGCTGCACTCACGGGATATATGTTTTGTGGTTGTTTTCAGTTTTATATCCAACCCGAAGAGTTCAGATAAGAAATAAAATTCTTTGATTCTGTTTTTTGATAGTTTTCGAAGGTTGTGGTAGAACGGTTTTCCGAGTGAGAGGACTCTAGCTTTAGGTAGGGCCAGAAATCTGCAAACAAAGTGCTCAAGGCTCTCACTTTCGTTTGATTCTTTGTAACTTCTGAAGGAGGTTTCATGAAGGATTTCCAGTTTGGCTTCATGTGTGCCTACTAGCCAGTGGTCTGGAATGATACCCACTAACCTTTCGATGTCCATACGTGATTTGGATATCAACTCATTTGATCTCCTTTTGCTGTAGGTGGGCCACAACCACAATTTGCTTTTAAGTTTCTATAACTTTTTAATAATTCGATATCCTTAATATCAAAAAATGTACCTACAATTACATAAAATTAGTCAGCAATTAATAACAAACTTTTGTCTTTTTGTCAGTTATTTCGGTGGGTCATAACTCATAGTTTCTACTAATTACTAAATTATTTTTCTAGAAGTTGTCATAAATTATAATTAAAATTTTTGACAGGAAAATATTTTTAAGGTTTTTTTTTTTTTTCACATAAACTAAAAAATCTAAGTTTTCACGATGGTTGATGAAGAGTTTTGAATCAAAATCAGAATGCCGACCGGACAACAAAAGGATAAAAAATTATTTATAAATTAATATGATGCAAGTGTTTAACATCAGAAAAATATTTATCATAGGACTGTAAAACAAGACACATAGGATAACATTAAACTAAGTGAGTCAATGAAAAAACTAAAGTTTTTTAACATATGTGGAAATAGATTAAAAGATCGTGAGAAGAATGAATTTTCAACTTCAAATGGCAAAAAGTAAAGTTCAAAAGTAAAGTGTGTTAAAAATGTTAATTGGTCAAAAAAAACTTATCTAAATAATAAAAAATTAACAATTTTTGGAAAATGTTCATGTCACTCCGGATCAATACGTCATAACAGAGTAATTACAGTGGTGTCCACTCGCTTGAAAAAACATTTCTACGCAGCTTTAACATATTTAAGCCAACCTTAACATATTTAAACTATAAAATCAAACAATTAAAAGCATATTATTAATAGTTTCGAAGAATCAACAAATTGAATTTATATTTTGAACTCAATCAATGAAACTTTCTAGACCGAACAACAAAAAATTGAAAAAAGCTTTAACTCAAAGTTTTTCCAAGAGAAAACGAGGAGAGTATTCTCTGTCAACCCCTAGAAAGTTCAAAATCGTAGATATCAAAATTCAGCATATAACAATTATTCGTTTATGACTCAAATATCACAAATGTGAAACGATTTTCCACCTTCCCTAAAATTAGAGATGATGATACATTTTTAATTTACATAGGTTTAAGAAAAACATTAACACTTTCGTTCATCACATTAGTACAATAGCACTAAAGGATCTTTAACAATTTAACATATTGTTTAGTTTTAGTTTAAACGAGAGGTGATGTTTAGTGCGTTAAAATTCCACACTTTGATAATGGAATTGTGCTCGTACCGCTCCTTTTCAGCGTCTTTCAATGACTTCCATCAACCTCCGAGCCGAAACTCAAAATATTCTATAACTATTCCTATTCAACTAAAAATGTTACGTTACAACATTTGATTGAATTTGGAATAGTATACCTACCTTTCAAATGAATCCTAGATAAACAAACACTGCTTTTGCAAACAAACACTGAAAGTTTTCTGCTTTATGTAATAGGATGTAAATTTCAAGGTGTATAAACTAAATTTTCTTTATTCTATTTTTAAAGTATTTCATTATTTTATTGTCATACGCTTTGTACAACAACATGAAAGTTGCCATAAAATTTAGAACAAAAGCACAATTAAAAAGAGAAAAAAACTTAATGACATGCGACCCAATTTTTATGTAGTGCAATTTATATAATATTATATTGTAGTTAATCTATTTATTTTTTTGTTGCATTCTTTAATTGTTAATTATTTAACATTAAAAAAGAAACTATAAAAATTAAGTACTCAAGATTAAGCAGGACGTACCTACATGGTAATTTTCTTGTTATTTCATCAAATCTAGAATAAATTATCTAGTCTGCACTAGTCAAAATGTTATTTTTGCACACACAACCTCCATGATTTATTTCACACATAAACATTTTTTAGTTATACACTTAAAGTGTAAAATAAAATTAGAACAATTTGTAATGCTGGGTTTTTCTTTTTATACCCGTATGAATGTATGTTCAAGGGTATAATAAATTTGCCATTACATTTGTGACATTTTAAAAGAGCCAAGCTAGACATAGATTTAAGCGTATGAATCTTATCAGAATCGAAAACAGCTAGTATATTCTGAAATTTTTACTACATAACTTTTGCAAAATTTTTTGCTTCACTATTTAAATCCACCATTTCCAACCGGCGGGTTCGAGTAGCTGCCATACAACTCCTTTTTTATATGGAAATAACTCTGTATCTATTGCAGCTATCGGTGTCTAAAATTTTGTGAAAAGATGTCAAGTTGAACGCCAACAACTTCTGTAAAATATGGTTGTGCTGCAGTATCAGATTCAGATAGATAGTATTAGAACATACTTAAGCCAGACATGAAATCTTCTAAAAGATGATCAAGTTTTTTGTCAATAACTTTTGTGAAATGTGGTTGGTTCGAGCAACAGATTCAAGTATATATCATACAACTTCAAAAATTTATATAAATATATCTCGTTACTTAATTAAATAAAACATCTAAAATTTTTGTACAAAATTATTAAGTTTTATGGAAACAGCATATATTATGTTCATACGGATATCCCCCAGTCGACATAATCTATTCTACTGTACTCTTCGCCGTTTAATAAAGTATTAACTAAGTATTTTATTACTTAGTTTCCATTTTTCACTAATTAAAAGATTATGTAATGGAAAAGTATAAATAAATACTAGCAAAATGCAAATACAATATTGTCAGTTAGGTTTAAGTGTAAGGCTTCTTAGTATTATTTCATACATAATTCATATTATAGTCTTTTGTACATTAAGTATGTTATGCAAAGAGGGAGATTCATTCAAGATATAGAAAGATTTTAAATATTAATATTAAATACTTTAATAAATGGAAAATAATATTAACGTTGAAGTTATTAACGGTTAATAACCCTCTTTTAAACATCGTACTGTGATTACTTTAAATCTATTGTTACAGTTATAGGTTCTGTATAATTAGATGTGATAAAGATGATGTCTAAGAATATTATGTAATAAGATTCACCTTGCACTGAATAACATCAAAGAAGATAGAAAAATAAGAACTGAATTAGATGATGAAACCATATATAGGCTGGTCAAATAGAAAATACGTATATAATGTATAATGTATATGATGTCTAAAAAAGTAGATAATTTAAAACAACTAAGATAAAAATCCCAGAATCAATATACAAATCGTATACAAAATTTTCTTTCTTAAAATTTTTTTATAAGTATCTTTTGATTACCAGATTTTATAGTTTTTGAGATATTTTTTTTTTTTTAAATTTGCATTATAAGTTTCACTCTTTTCGTTTGTCAGTCCGTCACCGGATTTTTAAGAATTTTTAAGAATTTTAAATTGTTTAAGATAGAACAATGAAATTTTAACCATGGGCTACTACTAAAATTGAAAAAATCCTATTTTTAAATATTTATATGACAAAACATAGGAGGTATTTTGTAAAAATATTTTTTCTTCCACATCTCTATAGAACTATTGCCATTGGAACCTTGAAATTTTGAAAGAAGAAAGATCTTTGAGCATTAGTATAAGTTATCCAACAAAAAATTTATGTATTTTTACCTGTTTCAAATTTTTTTTTTTTAGACACCTGTAACTTGGACACCTAGATTTGTTGTATTTCATATCTTACTGAAAATTAAAATTGCTTTGTTTATCGTATGTCGTATCTTTTCCAAGATAACTGTATTATTATTTTTTTCCTTTCATAAATATTTATTTCGATTTTAATCTTTAAACCGACATTAAACCTATACAATATTATTAAAAACAAGTATCTCTAAAAGTTCCCCCATTGCTTGACAGCATCATGATGTCTAAATAAAATGCATTTAAAAGATATTCGATAGTGACATCAATAAAAATAATAATGCCTTCACTTCACTGTTACTCAGATTCATTATTGTATCTTACAATTTTTGTATCTCAACTCTCTATAGATATTTAAACAAATTGGTCTTGTGGTAATGGTTTTTTATATCTATATATTGCGAAAGAAAAACTAATTACTAAATGAAGCGTTAGAAATTTTGTAATTTATAATATAAAATTTTAAAAACGTTATACACAACAATGTTATATTTTTCATCTCTTTGTCATTTTAAGTCATTTAATTAATTATGTTTGTTACATTAAAACAAATTTTATTTAGAAAAATATTTTCCGCAAAAAGATAGACAAAAAGTACAAATCTTTTTATGACACACATTTAATAGATTTGAAGAGAAACCATTATAAATTTCAGGTTTGTTTTTTTGGAAAACGAGGACCAAAGCTGCGAATTTTTTTTTTTTTTTTGTTATTGTTAATTTTTTTTTCCTATGAAAAATTTTTCCAAATAAATATTTATATTTTACCGTAAAAAAATAATGTGTCATACCTGTGTTTTTTATTTCTTATATCTGATAGTTCATTTTTTTCTGTTTTTGTGGTAATAAATATACGGAACAAAAAAAATATTATCTCACCTACAGCCATGCTATATTATATATTAGTTTTAATTTGTATAAAATGACATTCAGGTTTAAAAAAATAAAAAAAAACAAAAATAAAAAAAACTGAGGTGAGAGAAAGCAGGACACATTAAGAAAGCAAATTATCCTTGACTCATATTCGAATATTAATTCATATTTTTATATTATACTTTTACATAATATTATTATTATATATGTAAGTAAATTGTACATATTATTATTATATATCTATCTATTTTCTTTCCAATGCAAGCATCCATTAAATGCACTTATAAATGATAAAGTTACACTGGTTGGTAAGAAAAAAATTATCCTATAAAATCTTATAAAATAAGAGTGAGAATTACTTTGGGTTAGAACAAAAAGAATTATTTACAAACTTTAAAAAAATAGTATAAATGGTGAGTTGTTCAATTTAATAAAAATAAAAATAACATTAAAAACTTAAATAAAATAAAATATGTAAATTTTAGAAACAATAAAAAAAGAAAAAAAAAAAAATATATCATATAAAGATATATTTTCAACAAGAACTTAAGCAGTTCAGTAACCGTAGACATAAATTTTTTACTACCCCTTTTAAAACACTACCAAAAACATATTGGAAAAATTTAATTATTGTCAATACTCTGTCCGTCTTCCGTCTGTACACCCAGAAAGTAAATGATATTAATAAAGATTTTTTTTGTTGCACCAATAACTGTTGTCTCAAATTAAAAAAAAAATTTTTATAATCAAAGTTCGATTTTATACTGTTTTTATTTTGAAAGGAATAAACGTCAGGAATTTTGTTTTTTAATTTATAAATCAAATCAATACATACATAAATTAAAAAACGTAACCACAACACAACCACAATATGTATCTCGACATAATATGAACATTCTTAAATTACTTCAGTACTCTAGACGAACTTAAGCAATGCAACCTAGCATGGGAGAGTGCAAAAATACCAGCAGGAAATCGTTCGAGATAGAAATGTCGTATGGAAGCCTATATACTCCCTTACAGAGTCAAGTGCCAAAAAAAAACAACTTCTCAACTTTATACTAATCACTAAAGATTTTTTTTTTTTTTTGAAAATTAAAACCTTTTAATACCTATAACCTAATTGTCTAAGAATAAAATTTTTTATTCGGCGGAATTTCAAAGGTTTTACCAATCTGAAACTTGAATATCTACACAAAATTCTTAAAGGTGTGTAGATAAGACTAATTATAAATAAAAAACCGAATATAATAAAAAAAACCCGATTACGAAATCGAAAAATCTTTAACTCTCGGATTAATAAACTATCGTGCTTCTTAAATTATCAATTTTACTTCTTTTATTTTGAGTATAGTTTTGTTTTAAGGATATGCGTCGCACTCAATAATATAACTTACAGTTTTACCTGTAAAATTTTTTATATGTGTAAAAGAAAAAAAAAAAATTATTTTGTATTATTCATGTTTTAAAAATTTATATTTATACTGATGATGGTTTCATTATAATTTTTTTTTTTAGATATTTTTTCTTCTGTGTGTCAGGGGTAAGATAAAATTTATGAGAATATGAGAAGTATTACATTTGACAGCTCATATTTTTGTTTTAACATTTTTATTTATAATAGGGGTATTTTATTTCTTCATTTCATTATATTTTATTTTAATAATACATAAGTATTAAAATTGTACTAAAATAATATTTTTTTTTGTATTTTTAATTTTAGTTTTTAAATTAATAAAGGATTTAAGATTACTTCATATTTAGGGTACTTTATTTTTTATATGAAGAGTGCGTGTTAAAAATAAGTAAAATTTTTAGGAGTGTATTCCTTTTTTATTTTTTAAGTTTAAAATATTTATTATAGGTTGGTACATATTTGTTTTTTCATTTTGAGGAGTAAAAAAATATGTAGTTGTTAAAATAATGTAATAAATAAAAATAATAATTTAAGTAATTATTCAGATTGTGTTACTAGCAAATCCTTTATTTTAGACCACTAATAGTTCTTAAACATGAGGAAGTACGTACAAATTTATTTTCTGAGAAAACTTATAGTTATTCTTAAACATCTTCTTTCTTTTAAAATTTCAAGATTGTCATTACTAGAAAATGGAGAAACCAAAATTTTACTTACACATAACAGTAAGTACCCCTCTGGGTGGAAGCATATTATGGACTTTCATTTGACATTTTTATCTCGCACAATTTCGATAAATTATATAATTATTAAAAACTTCAACAATTTCTGTCGTTTGACGTTTATAAAAAAGTTCACTTGGAGATTTTGAGAAAAGGTGGGTTTCCACAAAAAAGTTCATCTAGAAAATTAACTATTTTAATGGCCCCTAATAAAAGTTTCAAGTTTTTTGTATTATAAGCAAACAGATGGGCAAAGTAAAATTGGAAAGTAAATTTTCCTAATATGTTTAAAAACCATTTTAAGGGCAATAAAAATTTTCAGAATTGCTTTGAGCAAAAAGAAAATTTGCTAGATTTTTATACCAAATTCATTTCCTCTTTATAAAATAAGAAATTAAAATTAGTGTATTTTGCTCGTGCAGTGACAATTACTTGTTGTAAGTATGTGGTTCAATTCTTGCAGCTACAGTAAAGTTTCTTATGCTTTTGTCGGATGCTGAATTTAGAACGATTTTAAAATTGATTACAAAATTAAGTTTGTCCCTTATTTTCCAGAATATGTGTATAAATAATATGTAGGTATGTACCTACATGAGAAATTCTGAAGTTGGTGGGTTTTAATAGTTAGATTTTAAATTGGCATAAAACTCTGATTTTTTATCCAACTCCAACAAATAAATTTAAATAGTGGAGACCATCGCTACCAAAGCTAAGCTATACAAATGATTGAAACTCACTGATTTTATAACCAATTCTAAAGTCTTTCCTTATTATTTTGTTTACGTACATTAGCGCCCACTGTTTTAAGTCGTTTAATATTGAAATATTTATGTAAAAAAACCATTCAAAATCCCTTTACGGTTGGAAAAACTTTAAAGTTGTTTACAAAATTAGGGTTTCAATAAATTTTTTTTGTTTTCGTTTGTTAATTCTTTAATACCACTATCTATTTTAAATTTTTCGATATGGAAATATTATAATTATATATTATACATATTATAAAAAAAATAATTTGGCAGAATTTTAGAGTTGTTTGCAAAATCAGGTTTATACCTTCACTTTCTGCAGAATACAACTCAAAAATTCCTTAGAAATTAAAATTTTTTAATTGAGAATTAATAAAACGTTAAGTGCCTTATCCCACATTACGATGAGAAATAAAACCTTTTCGGGATTAAGGCCTTATTTCGATCTGAATGTGAAATAAAGCCTTAAACGCTTTAAAATAGCACCCCACCATAAAATCTCTCCTATAATTCAATCGAATCTTTTATATTTATATATTTTTTAGATTCACAAATTATATTTAGTTTTTTGATTGCGGAATAAATTTTTATTTCAATGGGAATTTTTACTCACTTTAATGAGCCCATTGGAAAAATATTGTGAGAAAAATGTTCCATTAGATTTCAGGATCAAGAAGTTATAATTTAAAATTTATTTAAAAAAAAAACCAAAAAACTTTTTTTTTTGTTTTAGTATAAAAAATTATTTAATTTTAAGAAGAGAATACTTCGAATGTAATTTATGTAATAAAATTCATACCAACTAAAATTGACATCTTGATAATATTAAATACACAATAGATACTAACATTTAATATCTACAAAATACAGAAATTATTATATAAATAATAATATAAGTACTTGTTAAATTCTTCCCTGTTATAAGTATACAAAAATAACAAATTCAAAAATTAAAACATAAAAAAAAAAAATAGTTATATTTTAAGAACATTTTATACTTGAGTTATTTCAAAAAAAATTATTATAATATACATAATATATCTATAGATATTTACAAAATTGTTGCGAAATAAATAAAAAACACCTAAAAAAATCATAAGTATTTAAAAAATAAACATAAGTTAAAAAATATGTTAAAAAGGTTATTTTAAACACACACACATATATATATCTACATTTTATTCAAAGAAAATGTGCCAGTTTTTAGTATATTAGTTCACTCATATTTAAGTTAGTGAAATATATTTACATAAAATATTAAATTTACTTTATTATTGTAATAATAATTGTAAAATTAATATATTATATAGAAAGATAGAGCTGTTATTATTGTGTAGGATACATTCACTTTTTATTTTTTACTTTCTTTTTCATTTTATTTTAAGAATTTTATCTTTACTTGGCATAATTCCAAAATGTATTTAAAAAAAAATAAAAAAGGAAATAAACTATAGTCAAGTTAAACCAGTTGATCCAGTTAATGGTAAGAAAAATAATTACACTTAAATTTAATCTTTTCCATTTAAAAACCTCTTATTACCTAATTCAGTTATAAGGTTTTTTTTTAATAATGCAAAGTAAACAAGGTTAATAATATCAAAAGGTAATCAATCAAAAGGTTCAAAAAGTTTTTTTTTGTAGTGCATTGCTCTGCCACATAAATGTAACAAGAAAATTACACAGCCTTTCTTTTTCAGGCATGGCTGATAAATGTCGTAAGAGGTAATTGTTCTTATGACGTGTGTGGGATTCGAACCCACACACCCTCGGTATTTACAGCCACCTAGATCCCTTCAAAAATTTGTTTTGGAAATATTGTATTAATTTAATTTGATTAAAAGACTCAATTTGAAGAAATCTAAAATATGCAATATAATAAATTTATATATAAAATTGATACAACTGATATTGATTCATATATTTATTCTTATTATTTCAGGATAATGAAACTTATTTATTTTGCTGTTTTTAGACACATGCAACATATAAGCAGCTCTCTTAATTATATAGGGTTTCCTTAAAATTGAAATTTTTTTTCTAAATATAAAAACCTGAAATAACTACTTTACAAATTTTGGTGCAAGTCACAGCATTTTAAACCGTTTTTATTTTTTTGTAAATCTGAAATTAAAGTAATTCTTATAAAAAGTAGTTCTTTTATTCTTAATCACATTGATATAGGTACAAACAAAATTGATTGCACATCGTAAATATACGCGGCTACATTCGAAATATTGCGTGGTACCGAAATCAGCTGTTAAAAATTTTTGAAGAAAATCCAATCAATATTAAAGTTTTTCAGATGAAAATTTAAGATTTATGGTACATAGGTATTTATAATGGTAATATACGCAAATGATTGGTATTATATTTATTATGTGAACATTGCATATTCTGAACCACCTCTACATGTGTTCTCTTCAAAAATTTCTAATTTTTATGCGCACTATATTTAAAATTTTAAAAATAACTTAACACTATTTTATCTTACTCTTTACTCTTTACTTATACAATTAATTCTCCCCCTTCATTCTAATTTTATCCATCAACCTTTACTTTATACCGAATCAAAAAGTATACTTTACTTTAAACATTAAAAGTGTAATATGTTTAGCTTGAAAGAGCCATGATTTTAATTAGTTAAAGTACAACATAATCAAGATAAAGTATTTAATTCTTTTTCACTTTAAAAAACAAATAAATAAATTCCATGTTATAGGAATTTTTGTAAAATCAGATTCAAACAAACGCTGAGTTTCATTCAAATTAGGGCTAACAGTGATTAGTATCAAAAAAATTAAAAATTCACAAAAATGTAAACCATATAAAGATAAGATTTAAAATAGAAAAAAGTAAACTGTCTATAAATATATTGATTAGATGATAAAAAAAAAATTATTTTTACATAATATGACAATACTAAAAGTAATAATCATAATATTATTATAAACGAATTATGAATTTTGTTATTATACATACCTAATTATATTCAAATAAATAAGTGAATATTACAATAAAAATCAGGCATATAAACTTATACTCTTCGTATAGAATCATCTAGATTTACTTACACATATACAAGTATATTCGATACATACATTCATTCATATTATTATGTATATACAAAAAAAAAAAATTAAAAAAAAAAAAGAAAACCTACTTATATAATCGGATAATATAACATAGTTTTGAATAATCACTTTAGAGTGGACTTAATATGTTAAATATAAAATTAAGTACAAAAATATTCTTTTCATATTTTTAACATTTATTATATACATACAAACCTATATATAATAAAATAATAATATATAATAAAAATAAAGTTCATAATATGATTTAAGTTAATTTGCATATATGATAATAATAATAATATTATGTAATAACATTATAAGGTAATATTTACCATTTTCCAAAGTGTAATTTTCTTTTGTATCACCACACCCTATAGTCAGTCAGTCAGATTCTGGTTTTTTTTTTTTTTTTTTTGAATAAAGTACTTAAGTATGAGTAGATATAATAATTTTAATTTAATATTTTTTATGCATACATAGATATATGTATATCTTATGTACCTATGCATGCATACGGTATGTACCTATATGTAGTTATAAGTAAGTACCCCTAGTACTTATAAGTAAGTAAACGTATTTATTTTGTACGCAGCTATTCATCCGACTAAAATATAAGTATTTTTCAGATGCTAATCAACCTGAAAGAAAATTCATTTAAATTATATCAACTGAAAATATATATACATACATATAATATAATCTATTCCTTTAGTAATATTTATTTTTCTCTCACTCTATTTATTATTTATATTTATCCACCTGCTTTTTTTTTTTCTTTTTTTTTTTTGAACACTATCAGAATTTTTCGAAAAAAATATGAAGTAAAATCAACTAAAATTGATAATATTAAAAAAAATATTCTTTCACATTCTTTTTAAGATTTTTCATTTCAATTTAAATATTGCTATCTTTTTCTAATACAAAGATTAAATACGAGAATATAAAATATTTTCTTTATATGTAATTTAATAAAAAAAAAACAAGTGATATTTTTGTACACAACACAAAATATACCTATATACGTAATATGTGGGCTGATGACTTAATTTCCACGGACCAAATTAATTTCCATGGAGTTTGTGTCCGTCTTAAAAGAACTTAAGTTCCACCATTTTGTTTGAGTCATAAGTTCTATTGAACGAAATAAAATTTTGTAAAATTTGTAGAAATATCGAAATTACCATGAAAAATGAGCCAAAAAATGAACCAATATCTTATACGATTCTCTAAGCTTCTAATATTAGATAACGTGAGTATTAGTGCTTCATCTGCTTTCTTTTTTAAATTGTATTTTTAAAATCGATTTAAATCCATTCTTGAGGCGGAATTTTTATACCCTACACCTAAAGTATAGGGTATATTAACTTTGGTGTGGTGTTTGTAACCACCAAAAGGAAGCGAGTTAGGTATAGACATGTATATATATTCTGAATCAGGATCACCGCCGGAGTCGATTTAGCGATGTCCGTCCGTCCGTCCGTCCGTCCGTACGCACGATAACTCAAAAAATAATGATGCTATCTTGATGAAATTTATATAGTAGGTTACTAATTACGAAAGAAAGGCTAAGTTCGAATCTGGACAAAATCCGTCCATGGGTTCGGATTCTGGAAGCTTCCGAATGATTCCGGAGCAAACGAGATTATCTCCAAAAGCAACAAAGATAGAACCTTCAAATTTTGTACAATGATGTTCCTTCCCGTTCGATTTATGTCTCTGAAATTTAAGAGGATTTGGTCCATGGGTTTGGGTTTTGGAAGCTTCCGAACGAGCATCAGAGCAAATGAGATTATCTCCAAAACCAACAAAGATAGAACCTTTAAATTTTGTACAATGATGTTCCTTCCCGTTCGATTTATGTCTCTGCAATTTAAGAGGATTTGGTCCATGGGTTTGGATTTGGAAGCTTCCGAACGAGCCCCAGAGCAAATGAGATTATCTCCAAAACCAATAAAGATATAACCTTTACTTTTGGCAGAATGGTGTTCTTTCATGTATGATTTAGGCCTCTGAAATTTAAGAGGATTTGGTCCATGGGTTTGGATTTGGAAGCTTCCGAACGAGCACCAGAGCAAATGAGATTATCTCCAAAACCAATAAAGATAGAACCTTTTAATTTTTTATAATGATGTTTCTTCCAGTTTGATTTATGTCTCTAAAATTTAAGAGCATGTGGTCCATGGGTTTGGATTTTGGAAGCTTCCGAACGAGCCTTAGAGCAAATGAGATTATCTCCAAAAACAACAAATATATAACCTTTAAATTTGGCCGAATGGTGTTTTTTCATGTTTGATTTAGGTCTCTGAAATTTGAGAGGATTTGGCCATGGGTTTAAATTTGAAAGAATTTGAACCGTGGATTCGAATTTTGGAAGCTTCCGAACGAGCCGCAGAGCAAATGAGATTATATCCAATACGAACAAAGGTAGAACCTTTGAATTTGGTACAATGGTGTTCTTTCGTGTTTGATTTATGTCTCTGAAATTTAAGAGGATTTGGTGCATGGGTTTGGTTTTGGAAGCTTCCGAACGAGCCCCAGAGCAAATGAGATTATCTCCAAAACCAATAAAGATATAACCTTTACTTTTGACAGAATGGTGTTCTTTCATGTATGATTTAGGCCTCTGAAATTTAAGAGGATTTGGTCCATGGGTTTGGATTTGGAAGCTTCCGAACGAGTCGCAGAGCAAATGAGATTATATCCAATACGAACAAAGGTAGAACCTTTGAATTTGGTACAATGGTGTTCTTTCATGTATGATTTAGGCCTCTGAAATTTGAGAGGATTTGGTCCTTGGATTCGGATTTTGAAAGCTTCCGAACGAGCCTCAGAGCAAATGATATTATCTCCAAATGCAACAAAGATATAACCTTTAAATTAGGCAGAATGGTGTTCCTTCATGTTTGATTTATGTTTCTGAAATTTGTGAGGATTTGGTCCATGGGTTCAAATCTTGGAAGCTTCCGGACGAGCCTCAGAGCAAACGAGTATATCTCCACAACCAACAAAGATAGAACTTTTATTTTTAGTATAAAGGTGTTCTGTTATGTTTCCTTTTCTGTAAAATTGGAAACTGACATTTGAAAGAATTTGAGCCAGGGGTTCGTATTTTGGAAACTTCCGGACGAGCACAAGAGCAACGAGCATATCTACAAAACCAACAAAAGTAGAACCTTTAAATTTAATAGAATGGTGTTCTGGCAAGTTTTCTTTATGTTCCTGAGATGGATTCGGTGAATTGGAGTGGCAATTCGGGTAGCTGACAGAAACCTCCCAAGGACTACCAATCTTCGAAAATAATTAAGATAGAAACTTAAAATTTTATACAAGGATGTCAAGCATATCCCAAGCGGATGCCTCTTTTACGTTCTTGAAATTCGAGTTGAATAAGACAGAAAAGGGAAGAAGTTCAAGCAGCTGCCAAAAACACTTATGGATTTTTAATTTAATTCGAATTATTCAGGTGTAGGGTATTAATTAGTCGGTTGCATCGACTTACTGTTACATTTACTTGTTTTTTATTAAAATATGCCCGATTGTCCTGATGACTAACGCATTCTACTTTCTTGTAATTTTTACAAGTTGTATAATATTGAAAATTATAAAACTAAAAAGTGTACGATCCCGAGAACTAACAGTATTTTGTGAAAATATAAGTTACTTTCTACCTTAAGTTTTTGTTATTGGAACACCGAAATATTAGTGAAATATTGCTCTATAAAAGGGTTTTAAATATGCAAATATTTGCAGAATAGAGTTAATGATACTTAGGCTAAATTGATAAAAAATTTCTAAATTTTTTTAAATGTGCCAATAACTAACATGACATTCCCGATATATGTTATGAGACTTGTGTGTATGAAATTTTATCGAAAAAAAACCCGAATTTAAATTTTGCTGAAAAAAATTCCAAATACTGTAAAATCAGGATTGCTCATTTTTCAAGAGTATAAATATATACCAATGCATAATATAAAATTCTGAATTAGAATTGATTTTACATTTAGATTCAAAATCAGGGAATTTCCTTTTTCCACATTTATTTATGTATTCATATACG
Organism: Poecilobothrus nobilitatus; assembly: GCA_947095535.1. Classification (NCBI taxonomy): domain Eukaryota; kingdom Metazoa; phylum Arthropoda; class Insecta; order Diptera; family Dolichopodidae; genus Poecilobothrus; species Poecilobothrus nobilitatus. The sequence goes on along the minus strand of OX352772.1, from coordinate 299,722,092 downwards.
CGAGATTCTGAATTAGGGAGGATTTTAAATTCTAAAAAAGAGTATAACCCTGATTTTACAACCAACTCTAAAATACTACTCTCTAATTTTTTTATTTACATACATAAGTACATAATTATTAGAAAAGTGGAAATCATAGCTATTTTATTGCAAAAAGTGTGGTCAGAACTTCCATGGAACTTTAGTCCATTTAGAAATGGTTCAACGGATCTTAAGTCCATTTAAGAAGATATTATTTCCATGGAACTTATATCTGTGGAAGTTAAGTCATCTCACCGCAATATTTATATGTATACATACTCAGCAACCACGAATATTTTGCATATGCATATTTATGTTGAAAATAAAATGAAAATAAAAAGGAGTTTTTTTTTTTTTTTTACCGTAATTAGATGAAAATTTTATTTCGTTCTTTTCCTTTTTTTATATTACATAATATTTAGTTTAATATTCTTTGAAATTAGTGAATGAATGAATGAATGAAATTATTTATTTATTATGGAAAAAAAAAGTACTTGATAATTAGTAATTTAGTTAAAAGTTGTATACGATTACATACATAATATATATTACATATATATATATATATAATGTAGATGAAAAAAAAAATGATTTTATAAGCATTATTAGTTATATAAAACAGATTATAAACGTCATCTTCTATATGGTGTAATTTAAATTAAATTGGGTTGAACACTTGTTATAAGGTAAAAATTAAATAAAATAGCAAAAATGAGAAATAAAATGATTTTAATTTTATATAAGAGATTTTTTTTTAATTTAAATGTTTTTACTTTATTTGAAATGCTAATTTAGTAGAAATTTCCTTAAGTATCCTTGAAAGTAAAAATGACTACAAGTAATTTCAGTGACAACCGATATTAAAATAGAACAACTTAGCTATATTATGTTGGGGTTTTATTTTTAGATAATAATAAAAGAATTAAAATGTTTTTTTAGTTTCTTTTTTCTGGAAAAAAATTATCTCGAAAGGAGAAAATCTTGAAAAAAAAATTTTTTTTTTTTTAATTATTTTTGAACTAAATTATGAAAAAATAATCTTGAAATTGAGTAATCAAAGGCTTAAGAAATTGAAGGGAAGGTTGATATGAATAATACAGGACTTAATGTCTTATGTCTTCTTAGGAAGCGAAAAAAATCATGATATCTTATGTTTTATACAAAATTCAAGTTAGTAAACTATTATTTTACTTTATAGCTGAGCAATCCATGAAATTTTTAAATTTTATATGCAATAAAATAAAATTTTAAAGAAAGAAGTCAGAAAGAAACAGTTGTTAAACATTAATATTACTATTAATGACAAAAAATATATTGAAACTCGAAGCAATTACACATTTGAATACTTTAAAGTAAGCTTTTTTTTTTCGTCCCACTATTATTAGTGTATTCTAAGCATTTAGTGATTTATTTCTTTTATAATTTTTTAGAAATTCGGTTGTTAAAGAATAAGTATACTAATTATTCTAATTTTGATTTTTATTGCCTATTTAAATTATCTTCAAAATTAACAATATTTCTCTTCAACTTCATGGGAACATATTATATATTAAGGCAAACACATAATTATCAATTTTGATAACTTGAGAGTTAAAACCATAATTTTACATTTTTTCTTTTATAATTGTAATACCAATTGGGCGTCCGTGCCTTAGTCGGTAAGAGCGTATGAAATACTTTGTAAACATAGAGAGAGTGGGAGTTCGAATATCACACACATCGTAAGAATAATTGCCCCCTATGACATTTACAGCTACACCTGAAAAGGAAAGACTGTGTGATTTTCTTGTCACATTTATATGACAGGGGAATAAACCAAAAAAAAAAAATTCAAAAATCAAAATTAAGTTACCTATAATACAAATGTATAAGAAATGGTAGGGGCTTCGGTAGCCTAGTGGGTAAGCGTGTCGCTTATTAACCGAAGGAGTGTGGGTTCGATCCCTGCACAGGTCGTAAGTTTTTTTTCTTTACATACCCCCCTTACGACCTAATATAATGTAAATATATAGTATATAATATAAACAAAATAAATAATATTAGTATATAATTTAATAATAGTATAAAAACCTATAATGGCCTTAGTAGCCGATGGTTCAATAATATTGCACTACATTAATGTAGGTAATATTAATATAAATAAATAAATAAATAAGAAATGGTAATAAAAGCTTTTCTGAAAAATATTTCCGGTCTATAAATTTAGTTTTCATACAGATTTTTTTTTGGGGTGGCCCAGAAAAATGACATGGTTTATTCATATTTTAAAGAAGCCTAACTAAATTTCACATTAATTAAGAGCCATTTTCAAAATCAATCCTTTCTGCTAAAAATGTATTGTGTATTATAAAAAATTCCTTTTATTTTATAACAACAATATTTAATCTATAATTAGAATTTAGTAGTTTTCAGCTATTACGTATTATGACATTCCGCTAAGTTTTGAATACAAGTACATATTTGGATAAAATTTTTCTATTACAAAATCTACATTAACATACAAGATACATATGTGTATGTTTAGAATAGTAATTTTTTTTTCTTTTGTATCCGATACGAATTTTTTGTAATCGCTAAAATATACTTATAGGTACGCCAGCTACAGAGCCCCCAGTATAATTATAATAGTAAAAATTCTATAGAGTTAGTTATAAGATCGCGGTTTCAATAATTTGTTTAGCGTAACTCCTATCAACAAGGTAGAATGTAAACCAACGGTTTTTAAAAGCGCACATTTCCAAAACTCAATACAAATTGTTTAGAAGTGTGACTTACACAAAAATTTGAAAATTTCATGTAATAAGAAAAAACTTGAAAATAGGACATTTTTGAGATTTTGAGGGGCCGTAAGTCCGGAATCCTATATAACTAAGAAAAGCTGTTAACACACGTAAAAATATATTATTGAAGCTTTAATTTTTATGTCTTGCCGAAGAAAAGTTTTTACAGGTGCCTAAGTTACAGGTGTCTAAAAATAGCAAATTTTTCAATTTTTGAGGCGTAATAACTCTTAAAGAGGGGGCGTTACCAAAAAATTTTCTGAGGAAACTTATACTAATTCTAAAAGTTCTTTCTTGTCTCAAAATTTCAGGTTCCTATCTAAAGGGGTGCCGGAGTTATGAAAAAAGAAATTTCATGCAAAATGTGGTTTTCACATAACGGTAAATTTAAATCGTAAATTACAAAATATTACATAATTTTGATATTGTTTTATATAGATAATAAAATTTTCGATCTTCTACTGGTTTTAGATTGCAAAACTATTACGCAAAGCCCGAGATATATACATCTGAAAATGGAGCTTTTTTACAATTTTGAAGAGCTGCAGCTTTGGAACCCTTTACAACTAAAATAAACCTTTCACACACGTAAAAATATATTATTGTAGCTTTCATTTTCATGTCTTGCCGAAGAAAAATTTTTACAGGTGCTTAAGTTACAGGTGTCTAAAAATAGCAAATTTTCAATTTTTGAGGCGTAATAACTCTTAAAGAGGGGGCGTTACCAAAAAATTTTCTGAGGAAACTTATACTAATTCTAAAAGTTCTTTCTTGTCTCAAAATTTCAGGTTCCTATCTAAAGGGGTGCCGGAGTTATGAAAAAAGAAATTTCATGCAAAATGTGGTTTTCACATAACGGTAAATTTAAATCGTAAATTTCATAATATTACATAATTTTGATATTGTTTCATATAGATAATAAAATTTTCGATCTTCTGCCGGTTTTAGATTGCAAAACTATTACGCAGAGCCCGAGATATATACATCTGAAAATGGGGCTTTTTTACAATTTTGAAGAGCTGCAACTTTGGAACCCTTTACAATTAAAATAAACCTTTCACACACGTAAAAATATATTATTGTAGCTTTAATTTTTACACCTTGCAGAAGTAAAATGTGTGCAGGTTCCTAAGTTACAGGTGTTTAAAAATAGCAAATTTTCAATTTTTAAGCCCTAATAGCTCATAAACAGGGGGTGGTCCGAAAAAATTTTCTGAGGAAACTTATACTAATTCTAAAAGTTCTTTCTTGCCTCAAAATTTCAAGCTTGTATCTAGAAGCGTGCCGGAGTTATGAAAGTAGAAAAATCATGCAAAATTTGGTTTTCACATAACGGTAAATTTAAATACTAAATTTAAAAAAATTGTATAATTTTGATATTAATTTACAAAGATAAAAGAAATACCTGTCGAATGACGTTTTCATATTGAAAAAATCTTAAGCAGAACATAAGATATATGCATTTAAAAATAGGGCTTTTTCAAAGTTTGAGGGGGTGTAGCTCCGTAATGGGGGGGGCTACATGAAAAAGTTGTTCCACAAAATTATTTTTTTTATAAGACCTACCTATGGTTAAAATTTTTTTTCTCTATCTTTAACGGTGTAGAAGTTTTGTAAACAGACGGACGGACGGACGGACGGACAGAGTGAAACTAATAAGCACATTTTTTCAAAATTTTTTTGGAAATGTGCTAAAAATTCAATTCCTTGCTATTTTAATAAATTTATAAAAAGATGGAAATTGTAACAAAAGAAGATTTTGAAAAAAGGAGATTTCAGCACAATAATTAGCATATAAATAAATGAAAATAAATAAATTTAAATTTAAACTAAAATAAATTTTATCACTTTTAAATTAATATCTGGCAACATACTATGTATAATATGTATGTATGTGATAATTTGAGTTTTTATACCCATATTATGAATTATAATTAAGGAAATAAAACTATGCTTTTGTGTAGCTTGGCAACAAATTTCTGAACCTACTTTAGATATTTTCAAAACTTATAATACAAACTTAATAAGGAAATTGAAATTCTCGAACAAAGGTTTGAAAAAGCTAACTACACTAAACTTTACATTTATGTTGAAAATAACGAAAAGAAGAAAGAAATTGAGTATAAATGATAGTAAGTATGTGTATTGTAATTTGAGCACAATAAAATGTTCGTTCGAGTATAGTTAACAAGGGCAAATGATTCTTTCTCGTTTTAAATCAATACAAAAAAAATTATAAATTTTATTTAAATCAAAAATTACCAATTTTTGCGGTAACTAGCAATACAGTTTAGTTACCCGTCAGTTTGACAACAAAATGTTTTGTTGTGCGTTGGTATATGAATGTTTCTTAACACGACCGTACAATTTTAATAATTTTAGGCAATTCGAATTTAACTTTCAGATATTCATTCATACAATTCATAAATTTAAATTTCATTGGTTGGTTATCAAGCAAGCCCCATATTATAGTTCTTTCTCGTTAAACCAAAAAACTAAATTCTTCTTGGGTTACTCCACAGTATCTGATTCGTGCATAATGTTGTGTTTAACATCGACATAAAAATTACATCCCATTCTAATATCACTTGATTTAAAAATTCAGAGTTCATGTACTCTACTAATGTATTCTTCAGTTCTACTAAGAATAAACAATGAGGATGAGCATATTATTTCATTGCAACTACAGTTTTCGCAAAACATTTAATTGAGCACTGTCATAGCATAGCAATTGAGCACTGTTAATTGGTTCTATCATAACTAATTTACGATCCTTATTAGACACCATTACTAATTAGAACTCGGATAAAGGGTTTATAGAATATATAAAATTAATATAATTTTAAAATAAGTAGGTACAATCTTCTTTTAATTTTACAAAGCAATCAAGTATTAAACTTTCTAGTCACACTTTAAATCTTAAAAGGTAAATATAATAAAACCTCATTACTGAACTCAATTTCATAAAAAATAAAAATAAAATTTTAATAAAATTTATGAGACCATGATTTTAACCCGTGATTTGAAAAAAAGAAAGTAACTACGACACTATTCAAAATCTTTATACTATAGTATATATATGCTCCTATATTTTTAAATAAAAATTTATATAAGAAAAAAAAACATACCTATACTTAAACATTGTGTACCTTACTTTGTGTACCTTTCTTTATAGGTAGGTATATAAAACTTTATAGTTTTTTTTAGATATAGGAATAATGAAAATTCAAAAAAAAAAAGGAAAATTAATCAATTTACATATTATTTTCCCATTTAGGTTCAAGCGATTTTCAATTAATGTAGACCCTATATATAACCTTTTCCTGATTTTTAGTTCATTTTATTTTGTCCTTTAACCGTTTACCGTTTGGCCATTTTTTTTTTTTTTTTTTCGTTAGTTTAATTGTTTTTCTTTACATTTTTCATTCGAAATTTTATAAAATTGATTTTAGTTTTATATTGTATTCATGTACGGTTTATTATATTGTAAGAGTTGTATATGTGACTTTTTATTGTTAAAGTTTTTTTGTTTTCTTTTGGTAAGAGATGACCTAATGGTATAATCACCAAAAACCTCTCTTATATTTAGGGTTTTTATTTATTTTTATTTTTTTTTTTGTTAGATTTGTTCTGTCTATTTTTCAAAGATTTTCACTTTATTCTTTATTTTTCGTTATTGTTTTTGTTTTGCAGTTATTTTCCAGATTTTACCAAAAGATTTATTTGCCATTTATAACATCAGATGAGAAAAAGAATAGCTTTTAATGGATTTAGGATTCCTAAGAATCTATATAAGTGTATATGTATATATATATATATATATATATATATTGTATAATTTATAACAATATACCTAAGTAAATAAAACAAAATACTTATTTTATATTTATTTAAAATGTTGGTAGAGTACAAGCATCCTCTTTGTTTTATAATTTAATACCTATAACAAAAAGAAAAAAGTATCTTAAATTAAAGCATGTATAATATATAAATTTTTATAATTAAGTTTAATCATAATTATTAATATATATAACATCTTCAATTAAAATTTTACATCCAAAAGATCATCAAACATTTTTTTATCATAACGTTTTAAAGAAGAACATTTTATTTTCATCTACACCAATCTATCAGAGAAAAAGACGAAAATATTTTGGCAATTTTTCTTTTTAAGATTTAGATAAACGCTTAGACGCAAGAAATTTTCAAATTTTCTTCCATCAGAATAGTGTATTGTGTCATAAATCCAAAAGAAACAAGAACAAGCCAGTTTTTTATACAGGATTAAGATTGTAAGATTATGTAGGTTCTCCTGATTGTGAACTACGACAGTTCAGTAATAGTTTGAACTGGTGTGTTTGGCTTAACTGTAATCTTCAAATACAAAAAAAAAAAAAAAACTACATTATAAAATTATTTCTCATACCATTTTTAATATTTATAATAATATACGCAATTAATTACACATCACAGTTGAAGAATAATAAAATAGTGTACATGCGGTCTGTATAATATCATATCATATATACATAACATATATGAAATTTTATATAATACAATTTTCCATATATAGGTATATAGGAAAGGCCTCTTTTGTTTTTTATAAATCTAGATTTTATTTACCAGTAAAATAAAAAAAAAAAAACCAATACACATACATTAGAGTAAAAGAAAAAAAAAGTTTTTTTTTTTTTCAATATTCACATATGCCAAAGTATAACTTAAAAAGTTGTATATTTTTCATTTCTCAAAAATAGCAAAAAAAAAAAAAAAAAAAACAAACAAAAAAAAGTATTGACTACACTTATAAACGTAGAAGCCTGCGAGCCCCATCTGGTACAACTTGAATAAAGATTAATAGTTCCCTATACACTTTTTCAATTTTTGTTAAAATTTTCTCATTTTTTTTTATTTTGTTTTTTATTTTCGTTTTTTGGTTATTTTTCAACCCTCATGAATGAAATGATTTTTATATATTATGGTGTTATATTTTGCTTTTTTTTTTTTTGGTTATTTTGTGGTGAAATTTTAATTTAAAATTTAACGGGCATAATATAAAAGTTTATTATTTTTTTTTTTTTTATTTAATAATTTTGCCTTAATGTGTTATGTTTTAAGGCATCCAAATGTGTGAAAATTTACACTAATGTATATAAAATAATAGTTAATATTCTAATATATAATATGTATGTATGTATATACAATATATTTTGTTATATTATGAAAATTTAAATTTTCATTTAATATTATATTGTGTAGTTAAATAAAATTTCGTGTTAACTTTTAAAATTTCGTCTCTACTGTACAGTTAATCGTTCAAAATTCACTTTAATACATGTATCAATAATTATTATAATGCTCCGTTAATTTTATATGGAAAAATGATTATTGTAGATACTAATTAGATTCAACTGCCTACTTAATTGTAAATATTTCCGTATATTGTTCGAAAAAACAATCAATTGTCAAAATACGGTACTAATAAGGTAATATTTGGCCTGCAGAGATTTTTTTTTTTGATATTTGCTACATATAATTACAAGTATGTAATTTATAAAAAAATATAGCTAGGTTTTTTTATTGGAGTTCGGACTATTTTTTTTGGCATGTGAAGGATGGATCCAGTGAGCCATAACCTTGAAGTACTCCTAATGGTAATTGTAACATTAACTGCAAGATGATAATTAACTAAATCAGTAATATATGTATATTTTATGTTGCTCTTCAGTTTGGAAATCTATCCATAAGATCAGATGGTATGTGGCGCTTCAGTCTTCTAGAAGTATTTGTGACGAATAAATTGGAAGAAAATAAATTTGAATATTGTGTAATTCTTGTATTGTATCTTTTGATGATCAAATATGTCATAATATATTTTTGACAGAAGGAATATTGAGATTAGTTTCTTATAGTGTGCGTTGACAATATTTCTTAGTATCTTAGACTGAAATCTTTCCAATATTTCAACATTAGACGTACTTGATATTCTTTACAGCTCTACCGTATGACCAAATTAGTACAAGTATGGATTTTTATAGTAGAACTTTGTTTTCTGTGAATAATATTGCGAGTTGCAACTCAGCAACCAATTAATTTTATAGATTTTTGTTTTCAACTGTTTGCTTATAACTGTTAACTAAGAATATGATGTTGCTATATGAGTCTCCGACCTAAATGTAGGCCAAAATATTTTGCGTGATTTTCTTGTGATAAAGCTACATTTTTTTTGTCCGTTCCTCTTCTATAAGGTGCACAGGGATTACACTAAGCCATTTATTATTCATATTTGACTAAGTTTCAGTTTCTAGAATAATTAATTTCACTAAGCCGTTGATTACTCGGCTGTAGCTTTTGTACAAAACTATGAGTCGTTTCTTTTATTAAAGCTAAATAATAAAATAAATTTAAATAGATCTTTTTCGATATAGGTATGATCTCTAAAAACTTTTTGTCAAAGTTTTAAACACTAACAAAACTTAAAAGTTCAGTTTAATTATACACAGTATTAGATTCTCAACGATTTTTTCTTGAAAAGAATGTTCGAGGATATAGGGAAAAAAATGATTCTGGGAGGGAGAGTTTATTCTTAATGATTTCTTAATGAGATAATGATGTTGTAAATTTTATTTTTCGTATACCTATATGTTTTCAAAAAGAAAATATTTTTAGAAATATAAATATTTTTGTATATTATAGAAAATTTATTTAAGATATTTTAAATATTAAGATTATCCAGCTTTCATGTAAAATACCTAAAATAAAATTATGTTATCTTAGTCGAAAATTTTAAAAGAATACGACTTCCAAGTATGATCATATTGATTTAACATATCATATCGTTTGAATCATATCGTTTACTTTCAATATAATTTAATATCAAGTTGCTGCAATTCCATTAATTTAAACGTCGTATTAAAAATTTTCTTTTTCTCAATTAAATTGAATTTGCAAAACATTATATAAAAATAAACAATAAATAATTGTAAAAGATAACAATTTTTATTTATTATATTTTTCATTAATTAAAATTCAAAATATAGTACGTAACTAATCTTCAGAACTATCGTTTTGGAAAATATAGTTATATTACAGAATATAAATAACTTCCTTTAGATCTTGACATTTTCTGATTTAATGAAAATTTAAAAACTTATAAATTTATATAAGATTTATTATATTATTATTTAATATTATATCATAATATTTAATCTGTAAATGATTGACATTTAAAATCATTTTACTCAATCAATTTACCAACCGATTTTCATTTTCTTTTTTTAAATGACAAATATTCAATCTTACAATATCAATATTTTTCCAAAATTTTCTGATTTTAATTATTAATTTTCCATTTTTATATAAAATCCATGTAAAGAATATACATATGTATCATATAGTATACCTACACATAATCTACATAGGTATATGTATCTATAATATATTTAAATAAGACACTGTTTTTTTGATTTCGGTAAATTTTAAGTTTTGCTTTTTAACAACAGCATACAATTATGTATAATGTAGGTATTCTTTTCATACTGAAAATTTGTACCCGAGATTTTGGCAAATATGCACTACTCCGGTGTGGAGAATTAAGGCTTTAAAAAATTTCATGATCTCTGCCTGTGTGTGTGTCTATCTGTGTGCGTGTGTGGGTATATCTGTGGGCACGTGTACAGTTTAAACGACTGAGCGGAATTTTTTGCAATTCATATTTAAGGTGTTCACGTAAATATCTCGGTTTGATAAGCTTTTGGAGCAAATCGGACAACCACAAGTGATAGTTTACTAGTGCAATTTTTCAGTTTTTTACGAATATTTCGTAACAGAAAAATTTTGTGAGAAAAATTATTATGAAAAAGTTGTTTACACAAGTAAAGAGCAACAAAACTTTGCCATAGAACATTTTTTGATCTGACTAACTTTAACTTTTATTTAATTTTTTTTCTAAGTCCAAATTTCATGCATAATACTCTATATGAAATTATATGAACAATTCTTTTTTGTTTTTTTTTTTGTATCTCTAAAAATTTATAAACTTATTGTACTTATGTATATATGCATATTCTTCTTTTGTTGATGACATAAAATTAAAACGGTAAAAATTTTTGTTAGCAGATTCAATATTAATCTTATGTTTGTTTTGTATTTGCTTACAGTTTTTATTATTTTTTACTGCTAATATTTTTGAATGAAAAAAAAATCGTGTATCTACCTACATTAAATAATAATGTAAAATAATGGATGTATGAATGAATGCACATATATTTTTATGATTTCATTGCTTATTATTGTTATTGAATAAAACAAAATGTTGTTAAATTATTAGAAGTTATTTTGCTTTGATATATAGGGTGTTCAAAATTGAGGTATCATTTTGATTTTGCCGCCATTTTTTTTCTACCTGGAATTTTTATACGAGGTTTTTTTGGTATATTCTAAATACATTCCGGTTAGTTAATATGGAACGTTACACGAAGGAACAACGTGTTTTTGTTATTACAACATTTTTTGAAAATGGTAAAAGTTTTCAAGATTTAATTAGGAAATTTCGAACAAAATTTGGTAGAGAAAATGCTCCAACAAATCGTACCATCAAGCTGATGGTTGATAAATTTCTAGAAACTGGATCTGTTCTTGATAACAGAGGCAACATTTATCAACGTAGTGGCCGTTCAACCGAGAATGTAGCAGCTGTGAGCAGAAGTGTTGAAGAAGATCCAAAAACTTCCATTCGTCATCGTTCGCAGCAATTAAACATCAAACCATCCATATTATTCAACAATTTGCATCGTGATCTCCATTTAAAGGCTTATAAGATCCAGCTGACGCGAGAATTAAAACCAACTGACCATGTATTACGTCGGCAATTCGTTTCTTGGGCAATCGAAAAACAAGAAAATGAGAATTTTTTTAACAAAATAATCTTCACCGACGAAGCTGATTTCCAGCTCAATGGCTACGTCAATAAACAGAATTGCCGCATTTGGGGTGAAGAGAATCCAAGGGCTATCATAGAGCAATCAGTACATCCACAAAAAGTTACGGTTTGGTGTGGGTTGTGGTCAGGAGGAATCATCGGACCATATTTTTTTGAAAACGCAAATGGAAATGCGATTACGGTCAATGGAAATCGCTACAGGGAGATGATCCGAAGCTTTTTGTGGCGGGAAATTGATGATTTGGACGTAAAGAATATGTGGTTTCAACAGGACGGTGCCACTTGCTACACAGCAAGAGAAACAATGGATCTTTTGAAGGAAAAGATCAAAGATCGCATTATTTCTCGTAGAGGAGGAGTGATTTTTTGGATTTTTCCCGTTGGATTTTTTTTTGTGGGGTTTTGTGAAATCGAAAGTGTACAGCAATAATCCCACAACAATTCAAGAGCTTAAAAACAACATTATCGAGCAGATTTCAACCATTGAGAACAGTTTATTGAACAACGTGATTCAGAATTTTAGTAAAAGATTGGAAGCCTGCCTGTAGTAGAGGGGGCCACTTGGCCGACATAATTTTTCATTATTAATCGGAACCTATTTGTAATAAATTAAAATAAAAATATATTTAATATTTCAAAAAAAAGTCTTTTTTTATTAAAATTAAAATGATACCTCAATTTTGAACACCCTATACATAAATTATTATGTAAAAAATCTATAAATTTTGGCATTGTACTTTTCGTGTAGTGGCGGGCGGTCCGGTCCTGTAGTGGAGATAGCTGATTTTTTTTTTTTTGCTTTTTATCTTTTTTCTAAATACAAAAACAAAATTTTAAAATGATAGTTTGTATTTGAAGAATTTCACATTATAACTGAATATATAAATACAATTTTCAGTTGAGTGTTTGGTGCAGTGGTAGAGTGGCCGATTCTTAAACTTACGAACGTTTTGAGTTTGCAGGTGCGATTCGAGTCCGTTTTCTTTTTTTTTTATACTTTAAACGAAATAAATTCTTACATCACACATTTTAGAGTAAATTAATAAAATTATAAATATTGGCTACGGATAATTGTGGTTAACCAAAGTTGTTTATTAAACAACCTTAAATTTCTAGTTCAACGTATAAATAAAAAAAAAAAAAAACAACAATAATAATACAAAAATCCTTTTGAGGACTATCATATACATTTGATAAAGTAAATTTACAAAATCCCGAATATTTGTTATTGATTCCGTAAATTGCAATTACTTATTAAAATCCCTCGAATTTCGAGAGGCGGGCGAATACAAATTATTGTCTAATTGACAATCAAAACTTTGTTAGAAAAGGTAAATCTAATGTTAAAATTTTTTATTTACCAAAAAAGATTTTTTTTTAGATCAATGATAATTTTATAATAAGGTTTTCAACCCAAAATTCAATAAATGTTTAATCTATAGTTTTATCAAATCAATCAGTAAGTACATTTATATCGTTCCTGATGGTTTACAAATGCTAAAATTAAAAGTATCTATTTATTATAGGATAAATTTTTTTTTTTTTTCTTTTTTAACTAATTTTATTATTTTTAAAAATAAAAATGCTCCGTCAGGATAATTTGTCTGAAAAGAAAAGATACAAAAGGTGCATAAGAACTATAGAATTCTTTGGTGACTTATATATATATATATCACCTGTACGGCGTACAACTAAGATTTCATTTTGTTATTGTTTTGTAATCAAAGAAAATAATATGGTTTCGATTTGAGATGGTGGGTTAATCTATTATATAAAGCCAAATTCCATCTTCTCTGTTAACTATGCGTTGTTGCATCGTAAACCTGATTGGTCATCAACATCATTCAGCAACTTTTTTATAATGCATTAACATTCAGCAACATTTTCATGATGCATCAACTTTCCACTATTATTTTTGTCGGTTGATTAACCTATTTCGGCACAACAGATTTTTAATTTCGATTGATTTTTGAAATTGTTAAAAAAAATTTTTTGACAAAAGAAAATGTAAAAAAATTTTTAATCGCCTTCCATCAACCCGTTATAATATATACTTAAACATAATATGTAATATTATTTTAAGATTTTATTTAAATTTGACACAAAAACCAAATATTCTGCTGTAAAGTATAATAACTTCGGGAAGCTAGCTGAAATATGAAAAGACATTATCTAAAAATTTCCACGAAGATTTTTCCAACAATGTATCGAATTTATTAATTCGTTGCGTATAATTTTTGAAATACATATAAGTAAATTAATAAGGATTTAAAAAAATTTTAGATTCCATTATCTTAGAAAATAAGAGAATAAACACCTGCCTCCCCTCCATATTCTAGAACAATTTTTGTTCCTTTTAATCCACCAAATTCTCCTTACAAAAATTGAAAACTGTAAGTGAATCACATAACCCTGTATTATACAAATTATTATTATACACTCTCAACACTCTCACTCTCAAAAAAACACAAAAAACCTTTTCAAAATGAAGTAAAATATACAGGAACCCTCGATTGTTATTAATAAATGAAAAAAACAGAATATTACTAATATAATATTATTGGTTATTTATTTTACTTTAGATAATATTATATTATTATATAGGGTGTTTCCGACTCGATGGTCTTCCGTGAAATGGTGATCAGACATGTCGAGACGAACAAAAAAATGTTCTTAAGGGGGGGGGGGGGGGCTAATTTTTACTGCTTTAGGAGTTATCAGTTCTTAACTATTTTTCAACCATAATTTCGTTTTATTTCGATAAAATTGAAACACGCCCCCAAAAATAAAAATCCAAAGGTGTTTAAGCCTGGCGATCTAGAGAGCGATATGTCGATCACAAATTTTAAAGTAAGACCATCGAATTGGAAACTGTATATCGAATACCTATATACAAAATAAATTCTTTGATATGCCTAATCAATTTTCTTTCTTTTACATTCTCACCTCTAAACTGGCTGGTTATTCTACATCTAAACAGGCTGCGTTTGTATTTTATGGAAAATATATTATTTACATTTTATAATTTATTTTTATTGTTATGATTGCGTTGAATTTTATTATCGGACAACAAATTTATTGTTTGCCATTTAAATAAATCAAAATAATAGATACTACACTCTTTTTTTTTTTTTCTTTTACTATTCATTTTTTGTTTTTTCGTTTTCGTTTTCGTTTTTTTTTTTGTTTTATATTTTTTTTATCCTTTTCTATTTGTTTTAATCTTAGAAAATCTTACTGGAAATTTTATATATAAAATATAGAAAAAAAAAAAAAAAATCTTGTTGAAATTTTTCCAATTATAATTGAAAAATTGTAATAAAAATGTAATATTAAAAGAGAGGATTGTTTTTACAAGACGTATATATAAAAGTTAAAGTATCTATCAGAAAAATACAAATCCTATTTGTAATATAAAACACAGAAGTAAACTGTTTCAAAAAACTTAATCTACATAAAAAAATAATAAAAAAACAAACAAAATAACAATAAAACAAAAGTAAAAAAAAAAAAATATTTTTAAGATAAATTTTTTGGAATAAAATAAGAAAAAGAAAAAAACAAAACAAATAATATTTCACAAACCAACAAAATTTTGAATATAAATAAATTCAACAATAATAAATAATAACAATAAAAAAAAAAAAAAAACAAAAACAAACAAAGTTTAAATAATTTCAAGAAACATTTAAAACAGCAGAAAAAAATATTGTTTTGCATCAAGGTATCTATACATTATTTCTATACATTTTTTTTCTTTAAAACAATAGGAACACCACGATAACAATGATAAAGTTTTGAATTCATCAAAAAAAACAAAAAAAACATTTATTTTTTTTAATATAAATTTACAAAAGAATTATGGACGAATGAATGTTTTTTATATTTCATTGTAATTTATTAATAACAAAAAAATAAAAAGAAAAAACCTACTTAACATTTTTTAAAATGGGTTTTTTTAAATAACTTAAATAATAGAAACATTAAAATGAACATAAATGAAGAATTTATTTTGAATTATAAAAAAAATAATAATAAAAATAAAAAAAAATTTTTACCTTAAAATTGCCAATTAAAATTTTTATTATTTGATTATCATAATTTTATATTTTATTCTTTTAAATATGATATATAAAATTTCACTTTCCTACAAAATAAGACATATATTTTATGAACGATTATAATTTAAGTACAATATTGTATCTTAAAACTGGCAGGATTAAAATAATATCTTACAGAAGGGATAATGCCGCCTGTTACATTCTTCTAATAAATTGTTGACAGATCGGCAAAATGATACCGGATTTCTCATGGTTTGATGATATATTTTGCCCATTTTTATAAAATATTTTTGTACTCGTATGTCTTTATTTATTTACTTTGTGCAAATGTGTATAAATACTAGATGTTATATTTTTAGGGAAAATGGCACTTTACCTAAACTCATTTCGAGAAAAAACATTTTGATTTATGGTACATGCCAACTTATAAGAAACGTCATTATATAAAAAGACTTTTAAGAAAAGGGATATTTCGAGAAATCATTATTTTTAGTGAGGAAGGAGCTCATATTTTTAATAATGCGGGAGGCCTCATTATTTTTAATGCTTTGTTGTTGAAATATGTATAGGAGAATATAAATAAGAAGGATTTTATATAGTTGTTTGCAAAAGCAAGGTTTCAATAATTATTTTGTTTTTAGCTGAATTTTGGCTACTTGTTTTGCTATTATATTAAATATTTTATGCATACTCCTTTGTTAAATATTTTTTCTTAAGGGGGACACTCCCTCGTTCATTTTCCATACAAAAAATATACGCGTTTTTTCTGTACCATTTCCTGGGAAACTACAGGACCGATTTCTGTTAAATTTTGCACACATGTTTTTACTGCCAAAAACAAAATTTTAAGCTAAGGAATTAGAAAAATTTAGCTTGGTGTCAGAATTATGACATGAAGAAAAAAATGCACGTTTTGCGCGCTTCTTTAACATTGTTAAAAAACTCCCCCTCAAACTCCCAGGTCACTCGTTTGTTTATAAACTCCGACTAATTCTACGTCTTAGAAAAATTTTGAATAAAATTTTATATATGCAAAATTGAGTGCAATAGTTCTAACTTTGCTTACAGTCTTGAACCACTATTACTCCTCGAATAAGCTTGAAGTGAGATTTTTTATACGCAGAACTGAGTATAGAATTAGAATCAGTAATAAAAAAAATCAATTTTTTTTTTATTTTCGAGGGAGTGACCTACTTAAAATCATTTTTCCGAAGACTTTTTTTTAAAATGACAATTTGCTATATGTCATTTTTATTATATAGTATTCAGACAATTGATGTCTTTTTGGAAAATGTAATATTAAGACAACTGTTATTAATTCATCTTTTATGGCTCCTTTGCCTATGGAGCTGGTAGAAGTGTATCACCCTTTGAATGCGGCTGGTAGAGGTGTATCAGCTATTATTATGAATTATAACATATTATTTATTGATCTGACCGGAAACCATATAAATGTTGTTGACCGGAAACCATATAAATCTTGTCGAAAAAATCGGAAACTCCAGCGATACATTAGTTACAACAAAAAATAGTGTCATTTTATTAGAGTCACTATTACTGTCCACCTGTCTGTTAACAACACTTCTATACACTATTTGAGATAAAAAGAATTGTAATTTAACCATGTATTTAAATGAAATATTAGTTTTATTTTTTTTATTCTTAAAGAATTTTTTTTATTTAGATTCATTCGTTAATATTACAACTCTTTAAATTTCAGATATGCCATTTGAATTTAAATAGATAATCAACACAATTTGAAAATATCAAACTAATATATATTTTTAATATATTTCGTAAATCGAAAAAATACAGAATAGGTATTATGCTTTTGAAATTTTGTATTTTGTGGTCATTTTATCGTTATGTAAATTTTATGAAAGATAATACATAAGAAATATTTTACATTATTAATTTGTACACATTCGGTATTTTTACATCTGTTCAAATTTGTAATCAAATTAATAACAAAATCATTGTTGTACCAGATAATAGATGGCGCATAATATAGTTTTAAACTATTTGTGTTTCACAATCAGAATATCTAGTGTCTAACCAACGAATTAGTAAAAAAATTCAATTTCATAATTATTAACTTAACGTTTGGTCTCAAATAAATGTGATAAACTGAATAAAGAGGGATAATTATAAGAATTTTAGAAATTGCTTAAAACTGTATTCATTTTTCAGATACTTTTTTTTTTTTTATTCTGTTTGTTCAAAGTTTTTAAATACATTACAATTTTAAAATGCTTTTAACCTCTACCGTATCTAATCTTTACCGTAACCTCTTCTCTTGTTATAAAACTTTAGTTTTATTATTAAATAATTATTGGTAAAATTAATAAAAACTTCGGTATCTATTGAAGTAAGTATAAGTCAAAAAGGTAAAATTTGTGTTCAATCATACTTTATAAATACGTAATTTTAAGTTTGTTTCATTCTTTCAATCAACCATTAATTAAAAAAAAATAAAAATAAAGAATATAGAAAATATAAAAAGACATTGTAAAACAATTGAATTGAATTTTTAATTTAAAAATACAATATAATAAATATAAAAGTTTTTGTTTATAATATATTTTATATAATATATTCCATAAAACAAAATAATATTTGACCAACCCCATTAAAACAATATTTAAATATATATATTTTTTTTTTTTTTAATATTAAAATGCTTTTATCCTCTATCTTAAAAAACTTACCATATTTTATTTTCTTAGTCACTATTAAGAAACACAAAAAAAAACAAAACTCAAGAGCGTAAGTCACCATAATCTGTCATAATAATAATAATAATAATGATAATAAATTAAATATTCTGTCGCCTATAATTTTTATTTCATCATTTTTCATTTTATAAAAACAATAAAATATTTATCTTTTCATATTTAATTATCGTTTATAATAATTAATTAAAAGCATATTCTTTTAAAAAACTTAAACTTAAGTGAATGCCTATCAGATTTTAAACATATCAAAAACAAAAACAAAAAACAAAAAAAAAAAAAAAAATATAATATAAAATGTTCTCTTGAGGCGGTTTTTAAACTATACATTTATGAGAATACTACAATTTTTCTCTATACAATAAAAAATAAAAATGTATATTAAAGTCCTTTTTTTTCCCATCTTTTTTTTTATTTTATTTTTTTTTTTTTGTGAATAATGTGTACAAAAACATATTTTCAATGTTTGTTAACAAAATGTCCTTTTTGTGCGAAATATCAAAAAAAAAAACAAAAAAGCAAAAAAAGACAAAAAAAAAACGGAACAACAACATTAAAAAAAAAAACATAAATCCAATAAATCAAAAATAATCTTCTAAAGAATCAATGAAAATATAAAAAAAAAAACAAAATCCTTTGGGTCTGGCCCATCCAAAATAAAAATTTCATTAAAATATTATATTTCAAAATAATATACTAATTTATTATATAATATAATATTCAAAGAATAAAAGTGGAGCATCTTTAGTAATTTTTCAAAATCTTTTTATACATTTTTAAATTTTTGGTTTTTATTATTTTTTATTACAAAAACGAATAAACGAACATAACATTAGACATCATAAAATAACAACAAAACTATTCACAATAGAAAAAAAAAAAACAAAAAAAAAATATAATTTTAGCAATTTTTTTTTTTTGTTTTTTCATATTTTACCAAGAGTTGAAGTAAAAGAAAGGGGGAAATTTTTTCTTAAAAAATAAATGAAACAACCAACAAAAAAAAAAAAAATCAAAAAACAACTGAATCAACAAACAATTGACAAGAAAAACCATGCAATACGCCTCTTTTCATTTATTTTGTGTAGCAAAAAAAGAAACTGTAG
Source organism: Poecilobothrus nobilitatus (assembly GCA_947095535.1). Taxonomy (NCBI): domain Eukaryota; kingdom Metazoa; phylum Arthropoda; class Insecta; order Diptera; family Dolichopodidae; genus Poecilobothrus; species Poecilobothrus nobilitatus. The sequence continues at coordinate 299,702,451 of OX352772.1, read as the reverse complement.
AATACAGTAAACGAAACAATAATGACAACAAAAATCAAAAGAAAAACAAAAAAAAAAAAAAAAACACAATGTCGAAAAATTGGTAGGAATTTCACTGAAAACTCCTATAATTTCCATTTATTGTTTTTTTTTTATTTTTTTTTTTTGCCTTAATTTTTGTTTTTATTATTTCGTTTTTCTCTTTGTAATTTTTTTTTTTTTTTCTAAGAGCGATAAGGATGCTCCATCAAATATAACAGGAATATAATATATGATGGTATGGATGTTAAATTTAGTTTCTTATATAAAAAAAAAAAATAATCAGAAGAGCAAACAAAAAAAAAAACAAACGACATTTTATATCATCGCACATTAAAGTTTTTGTTTTTTTTTGTTTTTTTTTTTTGGTTCGCTTTGGTTTATTCATCATTGAAGAACTCTGACTGAAGGCGTATAATAGACTTTAGATGGAAAAAAAAAAAAAAAGAAAGGCAAAAAAAAAACTTTTCTCATAAAAAATATAATAATAAATTAATAATAACAAACAATAATAGTAATAATTTTTCCATCATCATAAAAATATTGTAAGTAAGTAGCAAAAGAAGTTTATGTGATTCAAATGAAATTTTTTTTTTTTGGTGAAAAAATGGGAACTGCGGTGTATATAGTGTTATAGTGTTCTGAAAGGATAAATGATTATAAGAATAAGGTATAATAGAAATTGAAGAAGGAAAAACTTTTTGGTCCACCATAAATAACATTTTTTGATTGTTTTGTCTCATTTTTTTTTTTTTTTTGTTTGATTCCATTTTCGATCATATATCATATCAAATACATCATCGCCTCCTAACATTTTTTTTTTATTTAGTTTTCTTTTTTTTTTTTAATTTTTTTTATTATTTGATGGTTTGATGATTGTTATTGTAATTTTCTTTTTTTTTTTTGTTATTTTATTATTGTTTTTGTTGTTCTGGTTGATTGTATATTATTATTAGAAAAAGAAAATGATTGCTAAAGCGCTTCAAATAACACCCATCTTTTATTTTTGATTTTCTTGAGGGAGGACAACAATATGAAGAGGAAAAATTGAAATTTTTAACCATCAGCTTCAATATTCAAACAAAATATCAAATAAACATTGTTTGTTGTTTGTTTTATTGATGTTATGATTGTTTTTCGTTTCATTGGGCCATGGCCTTAAAAATTAACAAAAAGAAAAAATGAAAAATGAAAAATGAAAATTATAATAGATAATAAAGTACAACAAATGAGGTTAAAATTGAAAGTTAGTATAAGCAGTTATATATTAACTATCTATATAGAATATTTAAAAAAAAAAAAAAAAAAAAATTTTATAAATAAAAAACCAATTTATGTGTGAAATTTATGAGTTTTGAAAAAAATAAAAGGAAAAGTTTTTGGGGAAAGAAAAAGTTATTATTATTGCCAAGAGGTGAATAACAAATTTAGATCAAGGTGAAGTTGTGGGTATAAAATAAAAATAAAAATAATACAATTTATTTTTCTTCTTTACATACAATATAATTTTTAAATATAATATACCTACGCGTTATTAAAGTTAAAAAGTATTGATATAAAAATAAATTTTTTCAAATTTTTAATTTATTTTTGTTGTTATTAATTTGATTGTGTTTTAAATTTAAACTGTTCATCATTAATTTATTTTTAAGTGTTTAAGTTAAAAAAAAAGAAAAAAAATTTCAAAAAAAACTTCACTTCAAATATTATTAATTAAATGAATAATTTTAAGTACATATATATTAAAGGTTGGAGTCTTTGATACTGAGTATAAACATAATCAAAAAATTATTTTAAAATCTTTTAATCATGAATCTTGAATTTATTGTACAAATAGAAGACCAAAATAGGTCAAAGCTTAACTCCTAAATATTATTTTCTATTTAATTATATACATTCATTAGTCGTTAATTGAATTTGGGAATCTTTTCAAGATATTGGACATTGGAAAAACATAAAACAATTTTTTAATCAAGGATGAGTTATAGCGATTCGTAATAATTATCTACGATTTTTATTTTTCTGACAGAACGAAGCGAGAAAGAATTAAACATATTTTAGTGGAACGATTTTATTTTATTTACAAAAATCGCCATTCGCCACCTATTTTGAAAAATTGGCGATATAGCACTAAATATTGAAGTTCAGTCGCCTAGTGGGTAAGAGAGTATAAAATATGAGGTAAACACCGAGAGAGTGTGGGTTCAAATACCACACATGTCGTAAGAGTTATTTCTTCTTACAACATTTACAGCCACGCATGAACAGGAGAGGCTGTGTAATTTCCTGTCCACATTTATGTAGCAGAGAAATACATTAAAAAAAAAAATTCAGAAATGTATTTTATTTATTAGAAAACTTTTGCATTAAATTTATAACTAACAATTAAATCCACACTTTATACCAGCATTGTTTTGTCTATACACTGTAGGAAAATTAAAAAAAGCAGTTTACATGTTTAGATAATTTTAAAATGCATTTCACTGTAAATTTTGTTATTTTTTGTATCTAGTAATATAAATACTACGAAAACTCTATTTTATCTTCTTGTTTGGTGTTACAAGAAAATTTTTTTTGGCTCATTAAATTTCAACAGAAACTCTCAGAAATCAGAATAATCGATCCTTCTAGATGTCGTTTGACATAGTATATACCCTTGATTAAAAAAGCTATTATAATCGATTATTTATTTATTTATCAAAATCATATATTATTTATTTATTTATTTTTACCATTTGCTAAATAAAGTCTATTGGATTTTATCGACTAGTAAACCTCTACAAATAAAGGAAATTAAAAATCAAAATAATTTTATAATCTTATATTTATATAGAGTATAAATGTGCTTCACATAATTAAAATGTTTGTTTGTTCATAATGTACAAATAAATATTGTAAATATCCTTTAAATCTCAGAGAAAATAGAAAAACCGATTTTTATGATTTTGATTTTTATTATTTATTAAATCGAAAATGCATATACGAGAAAGAAAAAAAAAGGACATCAATAGAAAAAATAATTGAAAATCAAAATATTAAATATTAGATATTTAACCCAAAAATAAACAAGACAGAATGTAAACCAACGACTTTTAAAAGCGCACATTTCCAAAAGATAATACAAACTGTTTAGAATTATTGTGACTTTCACCAAAATTTGAAAATTTCATATAATAAAAAATTTTAAAATAAAACTTGTTTTGCAATTTTGAGGGGCTGTAAGTCCGCAACCCTATATAACTAAGAAACCCCGTTAACACATGTAAAATATATTGTTGAACCTTTAACTTTTATGTCTGCCAAAGAAAAATTTGTACAGGTTATTGTACTTAAGTTACAGATCTCTAAAAATAGCAAATTTTCATTTTTAGTAATAGCTCTTTAAAGGGGGTGGCACAAAAAAAATTCTGAAAAAACTTATACTAATTCTGAAAGTTCTTTCTTGCCTCAAAATTTCAAGTTCCTATCTAAAAGCAAGCCGGAGTTATAAAAAGAGAAATGTCATGTAAAATTTGCTTTTCACATAACTGTAAATTTAAATAGCAAATTACACAATATACTACATGGGGGGCTACATGAAAATGTTGTTCTAGAACATTAATTTTTTTATGAGACGTACGCATGGTTAAAGTTTTTTTTTCTCTATATTTAACGTTGTAGAAGTTTTGTAAACAGATAGACAGACGGATGTACGAACGGACGGACAGAGTGAAACTAATAGGAATATTTTTCCATAATTTTTTCGGAAATGTGCTAAAAAGAAAACAATATTTATTTTAAAAGATTTAAAAAAATGAAAGAAATTGGAAATTACTAAACTATAATCAACACAGTACTTTATTTTATTTTGATATTTAGAATAGGCATCGTCACCACTTATAATTAATTTAAGAAAATTAACCAAATCTGTTTAATGGTGTGTATGTAGAATGTAAATGTATGTTAAGGTTTATGAAGAAGGTAACCAAAAAACTTTTGATTTGAAGTAAATTTTTTTAAAACACGAATAATAAGAGTATAACTCCTTTTAATATTACAACATACAGCAATTTTTGACTATATCTACTAATATGTTGACTTGTAAACTCTTAGAAAAACGTCTTAAGTGAACCTATAATGACCACAAAAGTAAATCAAAATAAAAGGCTTCAACCATTAACGGCCTTTACGTAAAAGTACAAACTGCTCTTAAATCGAAGAAGTGAATTATCGCATTATTAAGAAGTGAATTATCGCGAAGAAGTGAATTATCGCACATAAAAAAAACTTTATGTTGGAGCTTTAGTTTTTAAGTCTTACTTTAAAAAATTGTATTCAGTTACATCTCTAGTGTCTAAAAATAGTAAATTTTCAATTTTTGACCCTTAATAGTTCTTACATTGGGGAGAGCACAAAATTTTTATCTAAAATTCGAATCCCACACACGTCCTAAGATCCATTTCTCCTCACGACATTTACAGCCAAGTCTGAACAGGAAAGGCTGTGTAATTTCCTGTCCACATTTATGTGGTAGAACAGAAAAATGCATTAAAAAAAAAATAAAATAAAAAAATATATGTTATATTATCATCATCTTTTTCGCTTTAACAATACATGGAGGAGAACAATCCACCAATAATCGGCAAAATACAACATCTGCTGGAATAACATCAAAAGATCAGCGCATAAGATGGAAATTTCAAGTGGAAGCCGCATGCTCCCAAAAGGAGTAAAAGGAAAACTTGCATATATGCAAGTGCAAAAGAAAAAAGTTATAAGATATATTATTATGTTCTAAGATGTATCGTATTCAAGACTTTACATTAGTATATTTCTCTTTTGACAAATGATGTGGTATGTGGAGCTCGTTAAAACTTCACTATCACAGAGATCTATTTTCACCATTTTCATATTTTAGCTATAAAAGCCCTTCTAAAAATTTCTGTATATCCTTTTTAATATAATACAAATAAGAACAATCAATAAATTTAGTTCGCTTAATAGATACATAATACATCATAAATTTGGAAAATCCCAGTTGTTTAATAACTAAACTTAAACTAATGTTAGAATTTTTAATCCAATAAGTCATATTTAAGCTATTATTTTCAATAAATTTTTATGTTTACACAAAATAATCGATTGTAAAAGGTTCCGGTTACAATTTATCATTAATTATTGTTATATTTAATGTTCCTCAATCCATTTTTTTTTTTACACAAAAGTTTTTCTAACTTTGATTGAAAAAACATCATAGTTTTTTCTTTAATATACAAATATGAAAAATTATTTTTTTTATTTTTTTCTTTCTTCATTAGTTCCAAAATGACAACTACAATATAATGACAGTTTTTCAAAATTAAAATCCAAATATTTTTGTTTGTTTATCATTAAAATAAATTGTTTTAATTTCTGTTGTTTTTGAATATTTTTGTTCTTATATTTTTATAATATTTAATTTGTTAATGATAATAATGATAATTAAAAGTTATAAAAATGTAATTTTCTAAAGAAAATTAATAAAAATAGAAAAAGAAACAAAAAACCTTGAAATATCATTTACTACAAAAACAAAATTTATTTTTAAAGTAGAACGTTTTTAGCACATTTCCAAAAAAAATTTGAAAAAATGTGCTTATTAGTTTCACTCTGTCCGTCCGTCCGACCGTCTGTTTACAAAACTTCTACACCGTTAAAGATAGAGCAAAAAAATGTTAACCATGGGTAGGTCTCATAAAAAAAATAATTTTGTGGAACAACTTTTTCATGTAGCCCATCTATTACGGAGCTACAGCCCCTCAAACTTTGAAAAGCCCTATTTTTAAAAGCATATATCTTCTGTTCTGCATTTTGTAAATTAATATCAAAATTATACAATTTTTTTAAATTTAGTATTTAAATTTACTGTTATGTGAAAACAAAATTTTGCATGATTTTTCTACTTTCATAACTGCGGCACGCTTTTAGATAGAGGCTTAAAATTTTGAGGAAAGAAAGAACTTTTAGAATTAGTATAAGTTTGCTTAGAAAATTTTTTTGGACTACCCAATGAGCTATTAGGGGTTAAAAATTGAAAATTTGCTATTTTTAAACACCTGTAACTTAGGGACCTATACACATTTTACTTCTGCAAGACATAAAAATTAAAGCTACAGTAATATATTTTTACGTGTGTTAAAGGTTTATTTTAGTTGTAAGGGCTTCCAAAGTTGCAGCTCTTTAAAATTGCGACAAAGCCCCATTTTCAGATGTATATATATCAGGCTCTGCGCAATAGTTTTGCGCCAAAGACCGAAAATTTTATTATCTACATAAACAATATCAAAATTATGCAATATTTTGTAATTTACTATGTAAATTTACCGTTATGTGAAAACCACATTTTGCATGAAATTCCTTTTTTCATAACTCCAGCACGCCTTTAGATAGGAACCTGAAATTTTGAGAGAAGAAAGAACTTTTAGAATTAGTATAAGTTTTTTTAGAAATTTTTTTTGCACCACCCCCTGTTTAAGAGGTATTATGGCTGAAAAATTGAAAATTTGCTATTTTTAGGCACCTGTAACTTAAGCACCTGTAAAAATTTTTCTTCGGCTCCAGTAATATATTTTTATGTGTGTGTGGTTTTTCTTAGTTATAAAGGGTTCAGGAGTTACAGCCCCTCTAAATTCCAGATAAGTGTTATTTTCACATATTTTCTTATTACAAAAAATTTCTTAAATATTATTTCAAATTTTTGTGCAAGTCACAATTCTAAACAGTTTGTATTGTGTTTTGGAAATGTGCGCTTTTAAAAATCGTTGGTTTACATTCTACCTTGTTTCTTTTTCCTTTTATTTTTTTTAATAATTTTTAAATTTTTTTTTTCTTACTTAATTCGCCTTCTATAAAAGCACAAAATATTATGTATTTTCTGATTATTTAATTATTTAAAAAAAGAACTTCTTCAAAATATTAACTTTTAAATTTGATATCCTTCCTAAAATGTGAAAAATTTTTATAATTCCATACAATAAAATTTTAAAAATATATATTAAATTATTAAAAATACTTAAGTTTTTAATAATTTAATATATATTTTTATCAGGAGCATTTCAAAATATTCTAAAATGACAAAATCCCAAACACAAAATTCCAAAATTGAAAATGAGAAAATTATCATTAATAGAAATTTTGTAAATACTTTATTGTTGTAATATGTTTGTAAGAAAAAAGAGTTCTAGAGTTTGGTAAGGAAAAGGGTTCTATAAAAAATCCGAATTTCAATAATTTGTTTAGTAGGAGATTGAAAGCGGCAAGCCCCATTATTTAAAATTTTTTACTGTCAAAATATAAATGTAAAAAAAATAATTATAGAGAATTTTAGAGTTGGTTGCACAGCCAGAGTTATTCATTTTCCCCAGAATATGTATATATTATTATGTTTATATATTATATATATATATTTTTTTTAATGTATTTCTTTTAATGTATTTACACAGCCTTTCCTGTTCATGCGTGGCTGTAAATGACGTAAGGGGGAATACCTCTCGATTCGAACCCATACTCCTTCGGTGTTTTTTTTTTTACGAGGGTTGGTGGAAAACTCTAAAGTCACCAAGAGGAACATCGTATCGTATTTCATGCGCTCTTACCCACTAGGCCACCGAGGCCCTCTTATATAATATATTTTCGAATAATTTTTTTTTTCTTTTTGGAGGTTTTGGGAGGTTTTCTTTTTGGAGTACTTCAATGTGGGAGAACGTAATTCCGCAATTTGAGATTTAGTAATTTTAATTTTGTGATTCCGGATTTAAATAAAACGAAATTTATTTTAAAAAAATTAAATATTAATTAGCAAGTAATATTTTTTTTATAGATATATTTCACTCTTCTTAAGATCATTTTTCATTACTTTAACAAAATTGCATTTTATTTATTTAAAAAAAGATTCAATTTCTATTTTTTAGGCATAAATTTAATGTCTATATTTTTTTTACAATAATATAAAACACATGTATATTTAGATTACTATTTAAGGATATAAGTAGCACTGCCACTTTTTAATGTAGATCGATCTATTGTACTTCAACACAATCATGAACATGCTTTTAAAATAATTTTACTACCATATTTACTACTATTTATCGTAATTAGATTGAGTACAAAATTCTTAACCAATTTTGTCATTTTGTAACTAGAAAGAGTGATATTTGAATATTTTACTTAATTTTATAAACTTATTTAATTGAAAAACTAAAATGGATTGTGACAGAATTTCTTAAAAGCTGTTAATTAGTTCTTTAAATTTCAGTCACGTATAATAACTAAAAATATTACTAGATTAAGAGTATATAAAAATAATGAATTTACTTGAATTGAAAAGATCTCAATTTTAAGTTACCTACACGTCAGCAACTTTTGTAAAATTTGAAAGTTGTAGAGCAGCAAATGGTTCACGGAGCTGCCATACAACTTCTTTTTTCATATAAGCATAATTTTTATCCCCATAACGTCTTGATACTCAATAAAGCTAGATGTCTGAAATTTTCTAAAAGTTTAATGATCATGTTTAATGAAGTTTGGTTGCTCTAACCGAAAAGATTCAGGCTTCTTTGATATCTTAGAATTTAATGAAGCTTGGACATCTGAAATTTTATAAAACATGAGTATACATACGTTTGATGACAGTAATTTCTGTAAAATTTAGTTATGCTGGTGCATTAGGTTTGGGTAGCTGCCAGACAACTTCTTTTTCTTTTTTGAGGATAAATATTTGAAATTTTGTGAAAAGATGTCAAGTCTTCAACTTCTGTAAAATATAATTGTGATAGAGCAGCACGTTCAGGCAACTTGAAACTTAATGAAGCTAAAGTATCTGAAATCTTATAAAAAATGATGAAGTTTAATGGCAATAAAAAAATGTTGTGGAAAATGTTGTTAATTCGGATAACAGATTCCAATAGCTGTCATACAGCTCAAAAATTTACATAAATATTATCGGTAAATAATTAAGTAAAACATCTTCTTTTCCAAAAGAAGATCAAATTTTAAAGAAACAGTATATTATTACTTTGATACGGGTATCCCAGAGTAGATACAGCCTACTCTACTGCACTCATTTTTATACCCGTATGAACTATGTTCAAGGGTATAATAAATTTACCATTACGTTTGTGACACCTTAAAGGAATCAAGCTAGATATAGTGTCAAAGGTATGGATCGGTTCAGAATCGAATTGTACGTCCATCCGTCCGTCCGCACGATAACTCAAAAAATAAAGGAGCCTAGGAGGCTGAAATTTTTTTACGTCATTTTTGCAAACATTTTTTTCCAACATTTTCGGTCGGCGGGTTCGAGTAGCTGTCATACAACTTCTTTCTTTATATAAATAAACTCAAAATCATTTATATAAATAACTCAGTATCTCAGTAAATTTATATAAATAACTCAGTATCTATTCAAGCTAGGTATCTGAAATTTTGCAAATGATGATCAAGTTTTATGACAACAATTTCTGTAAAATTTAGTTGTGATGGTAGGACAGGTTCGGGTAGCTGACATACAACTTCTCTTTTTAAATAAAATAACTCAGTGTCTACTGAAGCTAGGAATCTGAAATTTAGTAAAGAAGTGTCGAATTTCATGCCAAAAACTTTTGTAAACTTTGGTTGGTCTAGAGCAGTCGGTTCTGGCTTCTTGCACCTCTTGGAACTTAATGAAGCTAGGCGTCTGAAGTCTTGCAAATGATGATTAAGTTTTATGGCAACAACTTCTGCAAAATTTTGGTGCGACGGTAGCTGTCATAGCTGTCATAGCTCCACAAGGGTAGCTGTCATACAACTCCACAATTTACATAAATATATCTCTGTAGTTAACGTCGGTACTAAAACATCTGAATGTTTTTAAAAGATGATCAAGTTTTATAGAAACAGGATATATTACGTTCATACGGGTATTTCAGAGTTGACACAGTCTACTCTACTGCACTCTTCCTCGTTTTTTATAGAAACAAAATTGTGAAAAATTCGACAAATACTTTTAAAAAGATTCAATGAATTAAGAGGTTATTCCTATTTAAGATAATAAATTTTTTTTTTTTAATGCATTTCTCTGTCACATAAATGTGAACAGGAAATTACACAGCCTTTTCAGTTCAGGCGAGGCTGTTTCGCCAATTTCGTAAGGGGGAATAACTCTTACGACGTGTGAGGGATGCAATCCCACACTCCCTCGGTGTTTACAGTGTATTTTATACGCTCTTACCCACTAGGCCACCGAGGCCCCCTAATAAATATTTAAATATAATATGGTATAGGATTTTATTCAAACATTAAAAAATTCTTTTCTCAAAAAATATCTTACGAAAATAACTTTTGATCTAATTGACTTAATTTGAAGAAGACCTTTACTTTAATATTTTCCATTCATTTCGATTTAATGACAAACAATTAAAAATATGGAAAGAACTTGAATTATTACAATTTCAAAACGTTAAATTTTAAATTCATTCTATTAAAAAGAAATATATCTTTACATAAATAATTAATTAATTCCAATAAATTTATCTTAATGAAAATACAAATTAATAAATTATTTCATTTCTTTATACATTTTCAATAATATTGTCAATATAACTTCTATTGTGTTTATTATGTTGTTACAAAATTGTGTTATAATTTCTATGCACTGATATTGTCATCAATTGAAAATTAATTGTAAATGTTATTTTAAACAAAGTGTATTATATTGTATTAAACATTGTTTTTTGACACAATGTCATATAAAGACAATGTCTTTAATTGAAAATTTTATGTATATTATGAATATGAATTTTATGAAAAAATAAATCAAGTGTTATACCATTGACTTTTTTGACTTCTATATATGAATAAAAATGAATGAATATAATTTAATTTGCAATTAAATCGATTATAAGGGAAATCGATTATAAAATTGAATTTGTGAAAAGTGGAAGATAATTCATTAATAATTATAGCAATGAGCTTCCTTCAACACTACTGGGTTCTTCAATAGTCATATTATAGTATTAAATTGCCCAGACAACTCCTAATTTAAACTTTTAATTTGCTTATGCTTAAATGAATTTGCTATGAAAATGATCTGTGATGTATAAAAACTAATAGAAAAAAATTTTCATAAAATCTGTTGAAATTTAGAAAATAATATACAAAAACAATTTTTTTTTTTTTTTTGAGTGTTTGGTGTAAGTTAGAAAGTTAGAAGATTCGTCACATGAGTTTTCTAGACGCGTTAAAGATGAAAAAGAAGGGGAAGCAATATTTTACCATTATTATGTGAATATTCGACTCGTCTTCTAAAAAAAAGAAAATTTATTGAGAAATTCTTCTTAAATATCGTTTTCATTTTGTGAAAGTAGATTTAATCAATTTATATGGCTTTCTAATAAGTTCCGAATGTTTTAAATAAGAGGAAAACTGATTTAAAATATCACAATAGTCCTAAACTGTCCTAAGTGTACATATAGGCAGCCTATGCTACCTATCTATTTTCGTATAAGTTTAAACTAGGAATTGTTTAAGCGATTGCAAAATGCATACCTACTACTAAAGAATTCATTAATGTTGAAAAACGAAACACTTCAAAATTAAAATATGTTTTTCCATATCTGTTGTCATCAACCTTTTACTGTTACGAGTAGCCAACAATACTGAAAAATAGAAAAGTTTTTATGTAATAGTATCTAAATCGAATCTTACTTATTTACTAAAACTAAAAAAAACTATAATATAATGGAAGACGGATTTTTTTTCTTTTTTAACATTTGTACCTAACTGAATCGAATTACCCTTATTACATAATATAATCTATTGATCCTTCAGATAACTTAATAAAAAGAGACATCTCTAAAGTTATTTCTATCTTTTCATGACTTCAATCCTTTACAAAAAGGGTATCGTGTTTGATGTTTTTTTTTGTATAAAATATCAAAATATACATTACTGTTAAAATGATTTCTTTCAATTAATTTAACTTGAATATATATTTTTTAAAAATCTAAATATTGTTACATAAAAGGGATGTTATAATATTACACAAACACTTAACTTAAATAATACATTTCTGTTTTGTTTTGTTCGAAAAGTTGCATTTTATATTTTGTTTTCAGATTCAATTTCAAGGACACCGCAGTTTTATTTTAAATTTTCTTTTGTCACTATATTCATTTTCCGGGAAAAGTTAAATAAAGTTATATAATACTCGTTTTTTGAGCCTTTTGAAAAGTAAAAATCTTTTTATTCACTTTCACATTGTTTAAGTTTTTTTTTTTGTAACTCTTTTTTAAGTGATCGTTTTTCAATTTTGAACTAAAACAGTAATTTTCTTTATATTTATTATGTCTTTTATTTTCATGCATTATAATATTCTTTTCTTTTATCCATAAAATAAAACAATTTTTTTTTCAATAACAATTACTTAATATTGTAACAAAACAACGATGTAATAAAATCTATTGAAAATCATTTTTAAAAGAAAGTCTGAATAGATTTAATAAAAAAAAAAAAGAATAAAAAAAATGAATAGATTTCTTGAAGTAAATTTAAAAACAAAAGATCGTTTATTAAACTTTCAATAAAATTTCAAGTGATTATGCTATTAAAAAAAAATCCTTAACATAATAGACAAACAGTGTAATAAAGTATTGCAAGAGTAACATTTATACCAAATTACATTCAAAACGTATAACAATTATTATTATGTGCTCTAAAACATATCAAATAATATTCGTATTCGGATATTTTAAGGCGGATCAACTGAAGCTGCAAACTTAAAATTTTGTATTCTGATGCAGAAGGGTAACACCAATCCGTATACCAAATTTGATTAAAATCCGAGGTTTTTTTTTTTTCTGACCACGTGGTTTTTTAGAACAAAAATCATATTTTATACGAATATTATGAGGGGGTTCCACTACAGTTTCCAACCTCAACGTTTTTTTACAGGTTTTTTTACAGAGGTCTTAATCACAACACTAATAATTTCATTCTAAATCGGATAAGAATTACATGAGTTATGCTGATATTACATGAATTATGTTGATTCGAGAACTACATGAGTTATGCTGATTCGCATATTCGCAAAATTTTTTTTTTTGCATTCCACACTCTTAAAAACGTTCAGGAAATTAATTTCAGCTAAATCTATTTTTTTTTTTGTCGAAAAAAACCACTCACTCATAGTAGTTATACTTCCACCACACCACTCATAGTAGTTATACTTCCAGTAAAATACGACAGAAACATCTGATTTCTATAATCATTTCATATTATTTTTTTGACATAGTAAATTGTTAAGATATTAAACAAATAAATAATTTGAGTATTACACGTGGCGTTATTTATTTGAAATAAATTTGTAATTTTTTGAAATGGAAAAGAAGAAGTTATTAGCATTGGCTCTTCTAGTATCTGGAGTTATTTATGAAGTTTATCTATTCTTCCAAAAATTCTTCATATTTTTTTTTTACTTTTCTTTTCCTTTTTTATTTTAACCTCCGCCATTTAAATATTGAGATCAAATAAATAAAATTAAATAAAATCTTAAATTTTTAAAAAAATGAAAAAAAAAACTTAAAAACAAGTAAATGTAACAGTAAGTCGATGCAACCGACTTATTAATACCCTACACCTGAATAATTCGAATTAAATTAAAAATCCATAAGTGTTTTTGGCAGCTGCTTGAACTTCTTCCCTTTTCTGTCTTATTCAACTCGAATTTCAGGAGCGTAAAAGAGACATCCTCTTTGGATATGCTTGACACCTTTGTAAAAGATTTTAAGTTTCTATCTTTATTAATTTCGAAGATTGTTAGTCCTTGGGAGGTGTGTGTCACTCCGAAATGCCACTCCAATTCATCGAATCCATCTCAGGAACATAAAGAAAACATGCCAGAACACCATTGTACTAAATTTAAAGGTTCTACTTTTGTTGGTTTTGGAGATATGCTCGTTAGTCTTGTGCTCGTTCGGAAGTATCCAAAATACAAACCCATGGTTCAAATTCTTTCAAATGTCAGTTTCCAATTTTACAGAAAAGGAAACATAACAGAACACCTTTGTACTAAAAATAAAAGTTCTATCTTTGTTGGTTGTGGAGATATACTCGTTTGCTCTGGGGCTCGTCCGGAAGCTTCCAAGATTTGAACCCATGGACCAAATCCTCACAAATTTCAGAAACATAAATCAAACATGAAGGAACACCATTCTGCCTAATTTAAAGGTTATATCTTAGTTGGTTTTGGAGATAATATCATTTGCTCTGAGGCTCGTTCGGAAGCTTCCAAAATCCGAACCCAAGGACCAAATCCTCTCAAATTTCAGAGACCTGAATCAAACATCAAAGAGCACCACTCAGCCAAATTTAAAGGTTATATATTTATTGGTTTTGGAGATAATCTCATTTGCTCTGGTGCTCGTTCGGAAGCTTCCAAAATCCAAACCCATGGACCGATTTTGTTCAAATTCGAACTTAGCCTTCCTTTCATGATTAGTAACCGACTATATAAATTTCATCAAGATAGCTTCATTAGTTTTTGAGTTATCGGACGGACGGACGGACATCGTTAAATCGACTCAGGAGGTGATCCTGATTCAGAATATATATACATGTCCATATCTAACTCGCTTCCTTTTGGTGGTTACAAACACCATACCAAAGTTAATATACCCTATACTTTAGGTGTAGGATATAATAAAGCTAAACACATTAACGTCATCAATGCCAAATAAATAATACAAAATGAAATGTTTCTATTTTTGTGTTATTTTTTTTGGTGAAAAATTTATTTTATCTTGACAAGAACAAATTTCTTGCATGTAAACACATTTGACATTATTTTCGTATTATTTATTTGGTCGTATCCAGTTTCCTTAACACTCTTTATATCAGTATCCAAAATTAAAATAAAAAAATTTCTTAAAGCAAGGAAAAAACTTTAAATTTCTAGATTATAGATTATTAGATTATATCTAAAAAATAAAACTAATAAGCAAAAAAAAAAACAAAACCCTATTTTACAGTTTAATCTAATCAATTTAAAAAAAAATGTGCTAGCAATTGAACATGAAATATTTAGTCGTATATAGCAACCCTTTATTAAAATATAAGTTACATATTATAAAATATTTATTTGAATAAATAAAATAAAATAACCTTCTGTTTTAAAACCCCAATAGAATATTATTTTAAAATTTCAAAATAATAATTTTTCATACAACAATTAATAATATACAAAACATAACTATTATTTAAGTATGATAACAACAACAACAACAGTAACAGTAACAACAATAATAATTAAAATAGAATATTGTGTACTATCAAAAAAAGTCATAAAATAATACAATAATAATTGTATATTGTATGATACATTTGTATATTATATAATATATATATAATACATATAATATACAAATATTAGTTAGAGAAAATTAAAACAGACCCCATGATATATGTATTTTGTGGTTACCGGAATTATCTGATAATTGCTAGGAACAGTATTTCTATACTATTTCATTTTTTTTTTTATTGTGAATAAGAGATTCCCAAAGTGCATTATATTTCTATACTATTCTATTCTTGTCTTTATTGCTATTATTGTCTCTTTCTTTTTTTTTAAAAATTTTATCAATTTGTTTTTTTTTTTTTTCTTTTTATTTTTTTAGTTATATTATAATTGAGTTCGTGTGTTAAACATTTTACACAACAAAGCTATTGAAAGTTATTACAAAAAAAAAGGTAAAAAAAAAAAAAAAAAAGAGGAAAAAAAAGAGGAAAAAATACAATTGTACAAAATAGTTTTGTATTACACCCAAGGTTCTAAGTTGTGTTATCATATTTTAAAATTTCATTTAGTCTTTTGGTTATTTTTGTTGGTTTAATAAAACGTCGTATGGTTGCACTGTGCTTTTACGGTTTTTGTTTGTTCTTTTTTTTTGTTTTTTTTTTTTTTTTGTTTGAGATTTTGCTGTTAGTTCCACAGCTGGAAAAGAACAATTGTCAAATTATAATCGACATTTTGTGGTTTATATTTTCTTTCCTTTTCTAATACTATTTTATTGTGTTATATTTTTTTGTTTGTTGTTATTGTTTTTGATACAATATTATACAAAAGGGTTTAGATTAGGAAAATAAAACAAAAAAAAAATAAAAATAGTTCTGATCAAAAATTGGAAATAGAAATTTAGTGGGTGTTTAAATGGTTTTTTTTTTTTTTTTGTTGTTTTTATAGAATCGAACAATAATAATTTAAGTAACGTATAAGAAAAATTTGTTTTGTATTACAAAATGATTCCTGATCCTGAAATTTTCAAAACTAAAATGATAATTTAAAACGACGTGTTTGAATATACATACATACATAATATGTACTATTATGTCAGTATGTATTTATCAATGTTATTAAGTATGTATATGTTTTTTTTTAAACAAAAAGCTAAATAATATAAGAGAATTGAAATATAAGTTACTCACCTAACGATAAAAACATTTTGAGGTGAATGTAAAATAAAATTGATACCATTATAATTATATTTATTATATTATGCTAATGGAATTTATAGGATACAATTTTGAAATTTTTGTATTTTTATAATTATTATAGGTACCTATTCTTACTAGTCGTATTTTTCTATCATTTTTTTTTGTAAAAGGTTGGTGTAGGAATCAGAAACATAATAATATGATTCAAAGAATGCTTTATGAATATTCAAAATATTCAAACAAAATATGATAAAAATTAAAACTTACATGGTTTCTTTACAGGCAATTTTAAAAGAAGTTAATAACTAATCATTAAAGTTTTATACATTAATCAATTTTCCATAGACAACAATATGTTTTTTAAACATTATATAAAATATAAAATGAATGGTGCTTTATTATTATTGTAACAAATTCGAGGTTATGTTCAGATCAAGATGTTCAAAAAAAAAAAATGAATTAGGTATGTCAGAATATCATAAAAGATTTAACTTTGCATTTTGACAGTTTTTTTCGTCCTAAACTTCGGAGCAGTTACCAAAGGCGGGAACAAAAACAATCTTCTTTTAATTAAATATTTCAGTCTACATTCCATAAACAGTCCGAAATCATTTACCGTAGGAAAATCTGAAACGTCTTCAAAATAAAACTATTCATAACATGCCTATTGATTTATTCAGTGTGGTTTAATAATTCCCGATATGGTTTATGGAACTCGTATGGGTCATAAAACAATATGGTGTTATGTCTTATTCGATCAAAAGTATAACTCCTAAATCCTTTCTAATTATTTTTTTTTACAGATATTATTATAACAACAAAAAATTTAATATTGTGGAGGCTAGCTATCAGCTTGAAATGTTCACTAAACTAATTATTGGAATCCTGATTTTGTAACCAACTCTAAAATTCCTCCTAATTATCTTTCCTACATGTATAATTTAACTACAAAGCATTTAAAACAGTGGAAACTGTCGCCCCTAATACCCCACTAAATAAATGATTGAAGCTAGATATTTCAACAACAAGACACTCTACGGCATTCGTTTTTTAAATAAAACAAAAGTGGCCCTTCGCCTAGTATTATATATATCAGCGGTATATCCTTTTTCCTTCCAGAAAATTTACAATAACTATGAAATTTTGTTTGTTTAAAAAAAACATTTTCCGAGAATAATTTGGCTTTATGACATAATAATAACAATATAATCATTTTTATTATCACAAATCATAAATGATTTTTATAATACAACACACTTACATATATATAAAATTATTTGCAGTTATGATTTCTGTTATATTTGAAATAAACAAAAGCTAGCATTAATGCATTACATTTCGAATTCTAATAAGAATGGAAAAGAATTGTATTCGAAATTCTTTCTATTTTTAGTTTACCTGATTTTCACTATTTTATAATGTCTATATTATAATATAATATATATACTCATTCTTCTTATATTCCTCTCATTTTTGTTCTTTCTATTTCTCTTTCTATATTTTCTATATATACATATACATATATATTTTTTTTTTGTTCTCAAATTGTTTTTATTTCTCTGATACATTTAGATAGTATTTTTGTTTTTTTTTTTGTAAAATTTTACATCTTGTGGTTTTAGCAGTATGTTCAATCGAAGGTAAAACAATGCAAAAAAACAATAGAAAAAAGTCCTGCAAAAAAAAAAAAAATATATAGAGACACAAATAAAAAACTAAAATAAAACAAATAAATAAGAGATTAACAAAAGAAAGAATGAAAGAGATAAAAAAAAAAACGAAAAAAAAACAAAAATGGCATAAAACGTGTTCCTATGACACACTAAATTATAATGCTCGATTAACCTTCTATTCAGGTTCAGGATACAAAAAATGCACTCACAGTTTTGTATTCTTATATAGACATATTATATTATGCTATACGTATGTATATGTATATTTATTTAGCATATTATATGAAATTTAACGGTAAAATAGTAATGGTAACGGTTTTCATAAAAACAAAAAAGAAAGAAAATGGTAAATTGTAAATGGTAACGGTGATGATAATAATGACAATATAGTTAGCATCAACATTTTAAAAATCATCATAGGTACTTATACAACTACTGTTATTTTTTGTTATTTGGTCTTTCCAAATGATTGAACATAAAAAGGAAACATGCAAAATAATCAGAACAGTTAAAAAGAGAAAAAAAAAATAATAAAATGGAAGGATAGAAATATACATATATATGTATAATGATACTAGACAGATTCCGATTTAAAAAAAAAACATTTTTGATACAACTATAACAACCATAGCGGTTTTATTAACTATAGATATGTATACTATATTTTATTCAATATGTTGTATGTACGTATATTATATAATATGTACGTATATTATATAATATGTACATATACATAATATATACTTATATAGTGTAATTGCAATGAATGATAAGACAGTTACACTAATTAACGTTTAAATTAGTGGCTACATATACATAATATATATGTATATATATATTTTTTTTTTTTCCTTTTTTAATGGGGATATATAAATTATATGTGTTAATTATATATATATTTTATGTGACCTAAAGTAAACTATATAAAATAAACGATGTGTGCAATGAAACGTGCATTTTTTTGTAAATTTTTTATTCTTCATTTAATGTGTAAAAAGAAAAAATTAATTTTGTTAGAAATAACTAGAGAAAAATAAAAAAAAAATGTCTCCTAATTAATTATTTTATAAAAATAAGAAATTTCAAATAATAAAAGGGAATAATTGTAATTTACAGTTAAAAGAAAAATATTTTTTTTTTTTTTTACATTATTCAAAATAAATTTTGTTTGTGTACCTAATATTGAAATGTTTGTTATCTACTACATAAAATTGCAAGTTGATATTTTAATAAACGTATGTAATGTAATAAAGTATATAATAGGTACAGGTGACTTGTTTAAGAATTATTGTAGTATCTAATCATAGAACGAATATTAACAAAAATAAAAACTTAGTTTAGAGAAAGTTTTGTTTTTCAAATTGGGATTGTTTCCTTATAAAAACTGTCTTTCTAGAATAATTAATTTCACTAAGAATTTTATTAGTCGTTAATTGATTTGTTGATTAGTCGTTAATTTGTAGAAGACTCATATGAGACGTAAAATATATCTTTATTTCTGCACCAGCTAATTATCTTACAGAAGAATTATATTATTATTTTTGTTATACATTACAATATGATATTAAATTAAGATATACAGTCAAAATCGGTTATAACGACATTGGTTATAACAGCGTATCGTTTATTACCACCAATTTTAAAAGTCCTGGTTTTGAGTTCATATAATTTCAAACAAATTGGTATCGGATATAACAACATCGCTTATAACGACATCGCTACGACATCGGTTATAACGACATATTGCTTATAACGACTTTTTTTTACTTAAAAAAGAAAAAAATTATCGGTTATAACGCCGAAAAAATTAAAACAAAATAAAGAAAAATGCATACATAAATTATAATAACTAAGAAAAAAAGCATCAGATTGACCCGTTACTTATTGTCACCTAAATCTTAATTGTCGTCTGACTGTTGTGCGATTTGATATTTCCAATATTTTTATGTATATATTACATAAAAATATTAGAAATTACATTAGGTTTGTTGTTTAAAAACACACGACAAGTATAAAATTATACAAGAAAGTACAGATATGAATGAAACTTTTAGTATGAATAAAAAACGCTGAGTTGTTAGCTGTGGAGAAAAGGCTCTTATTGCGATTAGATCTTATTGCGTAAATAAAACAAGAACCAGAACCAGTAAATAAAACAATAAACATATATGTACATATTCTTAATAATTTTGTGCTATGTTACGTTTTATACATATGTATGTATGTATGTATGTATGGAAAGTAGGTACCTTTATATTATTAAATTTTTTTTTATTTTTGTTAAAATTTGTTTAATAAAGACTCTAATAAATAAATAAAAATAATACCTACTTCTTTTTATTTATAAAAACATTCTAAATTGTTTATAACGACCTATCGGATATAACGACCAAATTTGCTGGTCCACTGAATGTCGTTATAACCGATATTGACTGTATATACTTATTTTCATTTAGTTATATTATACCAATTATATGTCATAAGAAAATTCTATATTATTGTTTATTAATTTATATGATCCAGTAGGGGTTTTAACCGGAAACCTTTGAGTGAAAGGCATCTGTCTTAACAACTACAGCCATTAGCTGCATAAAAAAGTAAATATTATAATAAAAGTAACAAATGACAGGTACGGTATGGATCGTAATCAATTTTGCAATTTGTTCCACTCTATAATATTATATTGTTGACATAGTTTCTTTAGAAGTCTCAAAAGCTTTTCTTTTGACGCCTTTCATTTACTATTAACTTATTGACTCAAAAATAAAAATTTTGGTATTTTTAAACACCTACTGTAACTTAGGCACTTGTACAATTTATTTCAAAATAAAAGACAAAAATTAAACTTTATAATTTTACATTGTGTCTAATGGTTTTTCTTAATTTTGTAGAGTTCTCTTAAAATTAAGAGAAAGTTTCTCTTTATTTTTAAAATGTTTCTTATTATATGAAATTCTAAGAAAATTTTCAAATTTTTGTGCAAGTACTAATTCTAAAAAGTTTATATTATGTTTTGCAATTTCTACGCCCTTAAAAACCATTGATGTTTTTAAGGGCGCACAAATTGCTTTTGCTTTTTTGTTCTTATTGAACAGAAAATTACACACTACTTTGGTTAAATTTTTTTCTTCATTAAAGGAAGTAATCTGTATAGCACTCCTTGTTTTATACTTACCCACATATACATTTTTCTAAATTACTTAATAAGTTAATACATATTTAATAAGTAGCTAAAATTATATTCAATCACTTTCTTTTATAAAATTTAAATGTCCTTACAATATTTCTTGCCTTGAGGCCTGTATGGAATTATATATATAATATATATTTGTCTGTAAATACACAAGAATTTAATATTTCAAATTCATAAGTCTGTTATTTATTTTTAATTTTTTTCTTCTTTAACATCATTCCGCATTATCTAATCTTTTTTTTATGTTTCATAACAACTATAATAGTTGCATTATTTTTTTAATGGAATTCTGAGAATTCCAAAAAAAAAAAAGTTTTATATTATTATCTTTATAAAAAAAATAATTTTCTTAAATCTTTGATCTAGAATTAAAAAAATATTTTCTTAAATAAGTGTTAAGTTCATACTTCCTATATCATACATCAATATATAATATATATTTGTATGTTTTAAATGTTTGTATATAAGTTATATTATATTCAGTTTAGAAGGATCTGTTAACCTTTATATTAGGCCATGTAATTTTTATATCCTTTTAATAAATTTTCTTATTTATTTTCCCTTCAGTATTTAACACATAAATTTGCACTTTAGCGAGGTCATCATCTTCATAAGGTATTCTGAACTTTAGTAATAAGCTTCTAAAAAAAACCAAAGACAAAAAAAAAAAAACAAAAACAAAAAAAAATAAGACAAGGATAAACAGGAAAAAATACAAAAATAAAAGATAAAAATAGGAATGGAAGTAAAAGAAGAAGAAAAAAAAGCATGAAATTTATAATACGCCTTTCATCATTTCTAGAACAGTTTTTTTTTTTTTTCTTTAAGTTGTGTTTTCTTTTCTATTTTACATAAATTGAGTATTGATGATGACATGATGTATAAGATAAAGAAAAAGAAAAGCCCAGAATAAGTCATTATGGAAATAAATGGTGGTTGTAGTGGTGGTAATGGTGTTTCTTGTGTTGTCTCTTTAAATCAGCTTAAATATTTTCTTACGAAAATTTCTGTTGTTGGGTAAATTAAAGTCTGGCGGCAAAATTGCCAATTAAACTTTAGAAAGATACCAACACAAAAACAATAATACTGTTTTGGTTTTTGTTATTATTGTTATCATTGTCGCGAAAAAAAATGTCGCGATTCGATAATGCCTCTGTTTCTGAAGGAAGGAAAAATTATATAAGCTGTGAATAATTTAAATATTCTTTTATTTTTGTTTTTTTTTTTTGTTTTTTCATTTGGTTTTTTTCTTATTTTATTTCATCATTGTTTTGCATAAGTGTTAGGTTAAATGCCAGAAATATCAGCAAAATAAAAAGTTCTGGAATTATTGTAGGACAAAATAAGCCGAACAAATTGAAGAGATTAATTGATAAGAATCGATATTAATGTCACCAATATCGACGACCTAGAAATTATTTACAAGAAAAAAAATTGATTTAAAGAGGAAATAAAAAGAAAACAAAAAAAAAAAAAAGAAAGAAAATAATTTGATAAACAAAGCTGTAAAGATAATAAATATTAATTACAAATCGTGTTTTTATGACATGGAAAATTAGATGATGATAACAGATAAAAATTAAAAAAAATGTTATTTAAATGTTATTTTAAAAAAAATTTAATAATAACAGCATAATGTAAATTTGAATAAAATTATTGATTGAACTAAAGAAAATTACTATAAGCACTTAATAATTATAGATTTAAATAATAATAACAAAATGTTCATTAATTAATTTAATCAACCATAAAGATATTCATAACAGCTATGTAAATACTAGAATAACGAATCTGATATTTTAAGAAATTTTTTTCGGAGTTAATTTATAGGTATGTACCTACTAATTTTTAAACATTTCACGGATAAACTTCTGCAAAAGGGTAACGTGTTATTAAGATGACTTCATCACATAACGGTACTTTATATCTCCAAGTTTTCAAATATATGCATATGCCATTAAGATAGCGCCATTTAGTGGCCGAAAAATGCATTACAAAATGTTCTTATTTCTTTTCTGTATAACTACTGTCGTAGAGAAAACATAATATTGGTTTTATATAACGATATTAGGTACTATAAAAACAAACTGAAAAAGAAAATGATGTTATATTAAACGATTTATAAAATCTAAAGATTCTAACTTATAATTTGACACTTCAGATGAAATATTAAGTAGAACTTAAGTTTTGACCCATCTGAATGTGTACAAATCTTTTTTTGATTTTAGAGGGATTAATACCATAACGAATTGACTGCATGAAAAAATATTCTTCCACAAATGAAGTTTTTAAAATAAAATAAATATAAATTTTATATATATGTATAGCTTTATTTCAAATGGTTTAGGAATCAAAATGCTTTTTTCAAAATAATCACGTTCAATAGGAAGTTCTTCCAACACATGTAAATTAGTAAAAAAATCAGTTAAATAGTAAGGACTAAATTAGAAAAATTTTTAATGTTATAGATATTATTACAAACTGACCAATTATCCTCTTCAAAGTAAAGTGACTTTAAATTCTTGATCTTAATCTTAATAGAAAAGTACCTGAGTTTTGCTAATAATATTATCTATATACACACTAAAATACAGGGTTTTCCAATTTGAGTGATTTTATTTCTAAGTGACGTTTCGGCTATTTGTAGTATGTTATGATCTGTAATTTTTTTTTCATTGTATTCAGTAATGTTTACAATTTCATCATGGACCACCGTTTTAAGAAAATCATCTTCTCCGTTGAGGCTCACTTTCATCAGAGTTGTGTGGTCGAGTTATTGTGAGTTGTGTAATCCAGAGTTGTAAGTTGTGTAATCCACAAATTATTCATGAACAACCATTACACTCATCTAAATTGACAGTTTGGTGTGGTTTTTGGTCTGGTGGAATCATCGCTCCCTACTTCTTTCGAACACCGTTACTGTCAATGGAGAGCGGTATAGATCGATGATAACCAACTTTTTATCGCCGAAATTGGAAGAAGTTTATCTTGACAATGGCTACGTACCACACAGCACGTGCAACAACCGAATTATTGCGAGAAAAGTTTGGAGATTCGATTATATCAAGAAATTGTGACATTGAATGGTCTCCAAGAAGTTGTGATTTAACACCATTAGACTATTTCTTGTGGGGTTATTTGAAGTCTTTGGTCTTTAGCAATAAACCAGACTCTCTTCAAGCTTTAGAAGTCAATATTGAACGTGCTATTCATGACATACTACTTGATTTAGTGGAAAAAGTGCTCGAAAATTGGGTTAATCGAATTCGTTCCTACAAAAGAAATCGTGGAGGCCATTTGAATGATGTTTTATTCAGAACTTAATTGTATTGATTGCAGTTCACATTAAATAAAAACATTTGAATTTCCTTAACAATTAGTGTATTTTTTTTTTTAAAAGAAATCATATCACTCCAATTGGAAAACCCTATATTTTATTCTTTAACAGTTAAATGTTATATCAGTCATTAGAACTGACCATTGTTACAAAATTTAAGATCAGATATTAAGTTACAATTTATTCAAGTTACAATTTTCTTTCTTTAAAACTGTCTGTATTATCAATTTGTATGTATTATCAATATTATCAATCAATTGATTTTTTATTATCCGCATTCTATAATAAATCTCTTTAAAACCGCGTCATAATATAATAAATACTTTTATCGAAACAAAAGTTAATCAAGACAAATAAAATACAATTTAAAATTGTTTTGCATTAATATGAATAGCCCACCCAAATGCAACCCTTCCATTTAATCAAATAATTGAAAAAAAAACTAATACAAACACTTTTTTTTTTATTGCAACATAAATTAAAAAAAAAATTAAAAAAAAACAAAGTCTTAGATACTTTAAATTCTTATTTAACCATTAAATGAAAAATTTTTATGAGTTTCCACCACAAAAGAACATATTTTACATTATTCCTAACATTTTATTTTCATATAAACAATTACTCATACATATACGATACGAACATAAAACATAACTCTCAACAAAACTCCAACTTTGACAAAATATAACAAAAAGAAACCATTAAAAGTCACTCAAAATTCTATTTTCGTATTATGTTCCAGTCTGTCAATATTTCCAAAATATTAACCAAAAAACATATTTCCAATACAAAAAGTGTTATACACATCCAAAACATGTTGTTTTAATTTTGTTGAAGTTAGAAATCTCTACAAAAATAAACACAGTACAATAATACAACATAAATTTAAAAAAATCAGAAATGTTAAAATAACACAATACAATATTATCTGCAAAGTGATACAACTATGGATAACCATATTGTCAATATTTTTCAAAATAAAAATTTATAAAACAAACTGTTGTTGTTTAGTTGCTGTTACTATTTTTGTTTTCAAGCAATTTTATTTTTAGATTTTCATTTCAGAATTATCAAAAGACGAAAAAACAAAAAAGAAGACCCTTTTTCTTTTTAACAGAGAATACATAATAATATTTTATTGTTGATAACTGTAAAGTATAACAGAATTCAACTTAAATACTGTTATTTTTAATTTAAATATATTTTTGTTTACACGTAAATTTGTATGTATATTTTAAATATTTTCAACATGTGTGTGACATTTACAGAATTATATGTTTTGTTTTATATCTTTTTGATGTCGTATTCAAAACCATAACCTAACATAATTTTTATAGCACAATAATAAAGAAAATTAAAATTATACAGCATTATTTACATATTATTTCTTTTTTGTTAAAAAAAAAAAGAAAAAAAAAATTTTCGTTTGTTTTCCTTTTAAGATTTTTAACAGTAAAATTTTTCAATATTTTATTCTTCGTTGTAAGAGAATCGTTGTATTCGGCAAGTTCTGTTCAATATATTTTAATATAATAAAAATATTTTTTTTTTTTTGTTTTTTTAAAAGGTAACTATGCTAAAGAATGCGCAAAATCAAAATAATATTATAATGACAGGAAAACTGTAAATAATAATATGTACTCGTATATACATATATACAAATGTCTTATGCTCTGTATATTATTTTATATCAGCATCTTCATTTAAAAAACCGTTCAAAGTATTGTTTTACTATTTTCATTTCGGTCGTATATTTCTTCGTTTTTACAGTTAAAGAAAATTTGTTTTTGGATTTTTTCTTCTGTATAAAAGATATATAAATATTTTTCCAGTGAGCAGCCAATAAACAAATAATATTATAAAAAAACGAATGAAGAGGACTTTTTCTGAAAAATGATTATTTGACAAAATTTAGTACCAAATCGGTTCCCAATCAAATCAGATTGTCGTATACGGAAAATTTATAGCAAAAAAAAAAAAAAATTAAAAAAATTTTTCAAAATAAATAATAAAAAATAAAAGAAAACGAGAAAAATGATAATTTTTTCTAAAATATCTGTGAAAAAATAAAAAGAAAATTCATTTTTCTCAATTAAAAAATAATTTTTTAATAAAAGAAATTTTAAATAAATGGATAATAAAGTTTTATTTGCGTTTTTTTTTTTTTGTGTATGAATTTTATTAAAATAATTGTTAGCACATGAATATTAAAGAATATAACGTGAAATATAAATTATTTTTTAATAAAAGAATATAACGTGTAAAAAGAGCTTTTTATTAAAATCAAAAGAAATAAAATAAAATTGTGTCAAAATTTTGTATAAGAATTTTAAGAAAATTGACAGTATATTAAAAAAAAAAAAAAAAAATTTATCCTGTATATATATAATTTCTTCTAATTAATCACAAAAAAAAAAAAAGTATTAAATTAATAATTTTTTTATATCTCCAACTAATTGTGTTTTTTGATTTTCCTTTTAAATAAAGTTTTCCAAAGTCTTTGTTTTTTCCTCTTTAAAACTTATTAAAGTAACAAAGAATAAGAAAAATTTATACATTTGGACTGTTGCTTATTCTATACGATTATATACAATGATATAATATTATATATATTACGTTATATTTTTGTAATAATGAGGATTAGTTAATTTATTCTTTTCTTCTTTGTTTTTTTTTCCGTTGTTCTTTTTTTTTTTTTTGCTTTCCATCCACTCTAGTGATGCTCCAGTTTAAAAAAAATATATATATAAAGTAAAAAAAAAGCAAAATACAAAAAGAAAATTTTTAGAACATCATTAATATTTAATTCGTTAGATATTGTTCTTGTATATAAAACACAAAATGATTCAATGAATTTTTAATTAATTTTCGACTTTAAAAAATTATATTTATAAATATTAATATTTTAATAGATGTAAATCTATATAATTAATATATTATGATTATTTGAAAATTTTATAAAAAAAAAAAAAAAAAATTAATAAACTTATATAAATTGAATAAAAAAAAAAAATTTTATTAAATTTAATTAATGTGGTAAAAAAAAAAATTTTATGCAAAACAAATATATATATAGGTATATATGTATATATATAAATTAAATATAAATACAAAATGTTAACGTTCATAACTATATAAAAAAAAAATTGTATTAATATTAATAAAATATTAATAATCTTTAAACATAGTAATATTTAATAACTAAATTACACTGATTGATTCCAAGTATTAAAATAAAAAATAACAAATCTTACAATACTAATATATATATATTTACAAAATAAAAGATTTAAAGAATTTATATATAAATAAATGTATCAAGAGTTAATAGTATAAATAAATTAATATAAAAAATTTTAAATAAAAAGAAAAAAAAAAACAAAACCAATTAATTATTAATATAATATTAATTTAAATGTTATTTTTCATTTATCTAATAAAGACAATATCTTTTTGAAGAGTTGTGATTGTAAATAACAAATATATTATAAAAAAAAATTCTTTTAATTTTTCTTATAAACCTGAATATAAATAAATTTTTTACACTTATATTAATTTATATACCTATAATATAAATATTAGTTAAATTCGTTTAATATTAGGTAAAATTATAAGACAAAGTAAATAAGATATTAAAAAAAAAAATTCTCTAGTTAATTATTTCTGTAATAAATAAATACAAAAAATAAAAAAGGAAAAATTAAAATAATGTATACAGAAAAATAAAAATAAATTAATAATATTTAAGCAATTTATTTAAAATTTATACATACATACATACATAGATTAAAAGATCCAAACTACAGAAGTTTATAACAGGTAATTTTTAGTTTTATATATTAAAATATATATTATAAATTATTGTACATAGTAAATATTATAAATATAATATTATATATACATTTAAATATATATATATATATATATATTTTCCTTTTAGGTATAAATTAATTGGTTTTTATATATAAATATTTATTGTTTTTATATTGAAATTAAGTTTGTTATTATTTAAGAAGTTAATTTGCTTAATTTAAATTAATAATTAATTAATGTTTAAAATTAAATAATTTAAATAAAGTTAATTAATTTAATTAAAATTTTTGAAAATACAATCTAGATACGAAAAATACTATAGGGTATCCTGGATTATAAACAATTTTGATATGATATATTGTATTACAGACATATAAAAATACAATTATATAATTTTTAATGTAATTTTATAATTAACAAAATTTTAAATTTTTCTTAGTTTGTTTCTTACTTCAATAGTAATGCTTATTATCCTTTTTAAATCAGTCATACCCCAGTTACTACAATTTTTTTATTAAATTTTTTTTTATTTTATATGTTTATTGTTTTTTTTGTGTTTATAATATAAATACATTTATTATTTTGTTTGACATATATTTGAAGACACGCAAATGTCAGTTTAAACAGTCAGTCAGTCAGTTTGAATTGAAATTGGAGCTTTAGAAAAATAAATTGATACTATATTTAAGTTAAAAATATTTCAAAACTTCAAGAATAAACACCCTCAAATTAAATGAATTTATCATCATCTGAAAACAGCTCCACGTAGCAGTCACGTAATTCAAGTTAATCACCGACCCCCTTACATGCGTATTAGTAAAAAATAAAAACCTTTTAATAAAATGTTATACAGATGGCAAGTCTATAAGTGAATTGGCTGAAATAGTTGCAATTAAGAAAAAAAGCTGCAATTACAAAAGGTATTATAAATCGATAGGTACATCAAAAATGGTGAGGTCCTGGTAGGAAAAAATCGCCTACTAAAATTATAAATGATAGTGTTACAAAACAGTATTTTCTATTAGGTGAATTGATAAAATATGATTAATTTAATTCACAAAAAGGTTAATTTGAAGTGCAAAAGGATGAATTTCGAGTGCACACCTGTACTTATTCATAAGAATAATTTTAAAAATTATGCTATACAATTTGGCATTTTTTTTCAAGCAGCACGGTTAAATTTAACCAAACTTAAGCGTAACAAATTTAACAGAATCGTTTATTAACAATTGGAAGGAGGATTCCAGACCAACATAATTTATAAATATTTTAATCTCTGCCCTTTCACAGTATGATTCTACTCACGATAGAAAAATTTGGCTTTTCTTTCTTTTGGATAAAATCATATTTGATTCTTAGGAGCTACAGGATTTTTTTTAGATCTTCTATTTTACCTTCTTACTTAGCGAAATCCAGAGTATCTGAAGCTAGTCATTTGAATCCATTGTTGTTTATTATTTCAATTTATGATGTCGTTTCTGTTATTAGTGATAGTGATATAAAAATATATGGTCAAGACAAGAAAATTTTGAAAAGAATCACCAGCATGGAGAATCACAGCAACTCCGTAAATCTCCATAAAGATCTTCAGAACTTTTATTGCTCGTATACTCTAAGAATAACCTTGAACTTAATGTTAAACAAAGCAGAATGTAAACCAACGGTTTTTGAAAGCGCACATTTCCAAAATATAATAACTACAAACTATTTAGAATTGTGACTTGCACCAAAATTTTAAAATTTAATATAGGTAAAAATTTGAAAATAGGATTTTATTGCAATTTTTAAGGGCTGAAGTATGGAACCTTGTATAAATAAGAAAACCCGTCACACGCGTAAAGTTATATTCCTGAAGATTTAATTTGTATGCCTTGCCGAAGAAAAATTTATATAAGTGCCTAAGCTACTGTAACAGGTGCCTAAAAAATGTTTTATGAACAACTTTTGAGGTGATATAAAAAAAATTTCTGAAGAAACTTATATTAATTCTAAAAGTTATTTTTGTCTCATAATTTCAAGTTCATGTTTAAAAGCGTGCCGGAATTATGAAGGTAGAAAAATCATGCAAAATTTGGGTTTCACATAAAGGTAAATTTAGACAGTAAATTACAAAATATTGCATAATTATGGTATTATTTTATAGAGCTAAGAAAATGTCCGGTCTTATGGCGTTTTTATATTGTAAAACCACTACGCAGAGCTTGAGATTTATACATTGAAATTAGGCCTTTTTTGCAATTTTGAGGGATTGTAACTCTGGAAATCTATACAACTAAAAGAAACCGTTAACACACATAAATATATTACTGGAGCTTTATTTTTTTTGTCTTTCCGAAGCAAAATATGTACAGGTGCCTAAGTTACAGGTATTGAAAATTAGCAAATTTTCTATTTTTGATCCCTAATAGCTCATAAACAGGGGGTGGTCCAAAAAAAATTTCTGAGGAAACTTATACTAATTTCTTGCCTCAAAATTTGAAGCCCCTATCTAAAAGCGTGCCGGAGTTATGAAGGTAGAAAAATCAGGGAAAATTTGGTTTTCACATAACGGTAAATTTAAATACTACATTTAAAAGAATTTGACAATATTGATATTGGGTCACAAAAAATTCTGTCGAATGGGGTTTTCAGATTGCAAAAATGTTAAGTAAAACATGAGATATTCCCCTTTAAAAATAGAGCTTTTTCAAAGTTGAAGGGGCTGCATTTCTTTAATGGATGGGATACATGAAAAAGTTATTCTACAACATTATTTTTTTTTATGAGACCTACCCATAGTTAAAATATTTTTTTTTTATCTTTAACGGTGTAGAAGTTTTGTTTGAAGATTATTTAACTTTCAAACAGCATTACAACAATATCTTTTATTTTTTAGCTGTGCTAATGCGCCTAGGTCTGTAGTACACCTTTAAGTTAAGTTTGGTCTCCATTCTATGAAATTCATTGTTTAAGAATAGAAACAAAAAGGTTTTTGAGATTTGCATTATGTCATTTGTTCTGATGATATCCAACAATATTACCACCTTATGAATCTATAGATTCAAACTTATTGATGCCCAATTTTAACTAAGAGACGTCACCATTTCCGGTGTAATATTTATCATCGAGTTGATATAAGGCAATATAAGTCCGTAATTAATTTTGGATAAGGTTCACATTAGTAATAATTATTCACGCTTTAGCTCTTCTAACTATTTTACTATTTGCTTTCACAAAATCAATTATGTTTGTATTAACCAGTAAATAAAATGATAAAACTCTAGGCAATAATAATATCAATCTTTCACTTACTAAAAACATTCAAAAATTACGTTATCGTTAAAAGCTATGCTATATTTATTTCCTCAACTTACGTTTTTTGTAAATTTATTCGCATTAAATTGAAGTAATTAATATTAATTAGTTATTTTGTTTAATTTATAAATTTGTTATTTGTAATCTGATTACAGTTTTAAGAGATATGCCCTAACTTTGGATATGTACATAAAACGTATATAAAATGGATATCCTTTATAATACAGTCATCAAAAATACTTTACCCCATTTGTTTGCTTTATTTTGCTAGCTGTTGTAATGACTAAAAAATGTATATATTTGAAAAAATAAAAGAACGAACCTGACTGACTATCCAGTGAATATAACTTTATTGTTTATCTATATTGATTAGAAATGATTTCTTTTACGCCATATTATATGTAATAATTAATTTGGGATTTGTTATACTTATTGATTACATTATAATTCTTATAAAATATTTTTGAAGCTCAACATAGAAAAATTTCTTCAAAATATCCTAATGAAGTCCAGTTGCTTAATTTTTTTGTATACTATATTATTATGAATATGTATAACCTATTGAATACCTATTAAATATTAGGTATAACACAACGAGGAAGTATAATTTAGATTAAGAGATATAAATTTTCAAAATTTAGTAAAAACTGGATTAATTCATACATGTACCCAGCCCGTTATTACAATGGTTATTACAGTACACGTCATAAAAAAAAAATAGAACAGCAATAATTCAAAAAGTTTTTTTTCAAAAATTACATATAATATTTTTTTTATAGAAAGTTATCCTTATTATTAATATATAATATCTACTATGTACCTATATAATAATGTATTTGTGTGTAGTGTATATAATACACCTATTCATATTGACAAATAAGTGTGATTTTCTAATAGATAGATATTATAAAATGTTTACCTGGATAAAATCTACATAAGTAATCGAATTAATTTAGTATAAAAAAAAATTTAAATTGAATAAAGTTTTTTAATTAAATTTTTTGCTATTATCTATAATTATAATTTAGTAGTTTTCAGCCACACACAACGTATTATGGCATTCCGCTAAGTTTTGAATACAAGTACATATTTGGATACGATTTTTCTATTACAAAATGTACATTAACATATAATATACTTACATTATGCATGTTTAGAATCATGATTTTTTTTTGAAAACAAGAAATTTTGTATCCCATACGAATTTTTTGTAACTTAGATGTCACGGTAAAATATACAGCTACAGGGCCCCTAGTATTTACCAATTCTTTATAGGTTTTTTGTTCTTTTTATTTTGTGATAATAAAAATTTATTGATTTTAAGTTTAAACAAATTATAAATTATATCAACTAATTATATTCGGTCAATTTAAAATTAAAAACCGACAATTTTTTTTTTGAATAATTTAATAGTTTTGTTTCTTATCTATATTTAATAAGATTAATTTTTTTCATATATCTACATATTACCTCCAATTCTCATATTTATACAGGATTCACCTCGAAAGATAGTCACAAGTACATATTATATTACTTCTGACTTGTGTACTACATAATAACATACCAAAATAAACGCGATAGATTAAAACTCCTGTTTATGAATTGGATCAGGAATCGAAAAAATTAGGCGATTGCTCATTTTTGTCCATTCACTACTACCATATCTCAAAAACTAAAAAAAACCTAAAGTCATTAAATTTACCCAAGTTTAGTTGAGACCAAAATTTCGAGTAGCAACTCTAACAATAAACTTTATCAACTTTTCATAGAAAAATTATAAACTATTCAGTTCAATATTGCGGTGGATCTGGTCATATAGATTTTTCTCTTAATACGTAGGTAATTAGTATAATATAATTAAATAAAAAACAAGTATATATATTTTATAATTAATATAATATTGTATATATAATAAAATAATAATAAAAATAATTCTTGTATAAGATAATAGATAGCGTAGAAAAATAAATATTTACGCGTCTCATAGTCTTTCTTGGACAATAGCTACAGCCGAGTATTCAACGGCTTAGTTAAATTAATTATTCCAAAAACTGAAGTTTACCCATTACGGATTACATTCCCTCAATATTTAGAAAAAGCTAAAAACTCCATGCCACAGGATTTTGGTTTTTTGGTTCAACAGGAGGTTGGTTTTTTATAAATCAATAACAAAATTTTATAATTTTTTATATTTTATATAGAAATTTACCGTTATATGCAAATAAAACTTTTCAAAAAAAATTGTGTACTTCATATCTTCGTAACGCTTTTAGATTATACTTTGACTTATTGCTTAACTTTATGTTAAGAAATTTTTTTTTGGAATTCCCTCAATTTAAGACTTATTAGAGATCATTCAATATTGCTTTTGCTTTTGTTTTTTTTCAAAATAAAACGTGTAAAAATTAAAGCTCCAACATCATAATTTCACATCTGTTAACAGCTTATATAATATGGTTTCCTTAAAATTGAAAAAAGTTCCACTTGGTTTTCCAGAATTTTTTCTTATATATAAAACTCTAAGAAAAATTATAAACCTTGGTGCAAGTCACTAGACTGTTTTCATTGTGTTTTGGAAAATCTCCCCTATTAAAAATTTTAGGTTTTCATTCTGTCTTGTTTTGTTTGTATTAAGACTTTTTAAAATAAATTATAAAATTTATTAAGCCTATTCACGTAAAATTGCAAACTGGTATTTCATCGTAGGATGGAATGATCAATTAATCTTTTTAACAGAAATTCTTGTTATTTCATGTATAAAAAATATGTATCAATATTTCATCTATATACTTAGGCTAACAAATCCGAAACCTCAACCCTATTGTATATTTTAAATTGTTACTGTAGCATATTTTTGAAGTTTGTTTTTATTTATTTTGACATTTTTAAAAGATACCAATAAACATTTCCCTCTAAACCAAACAACATTTCTGTAATTTTTTTACTTTGCAATTTATATTTTAGACTAGAAAATCCCCTGTGCAATTGCACAATTTCTATAGAACATTTACGGAACATTTACTATAGAACATCAAAAACATTTACGGTATCATACTGACTCCCTTAATAAACTACCTAAAAATTTCATTTTTACATTAGCACCATTAAAAAAATGTTGAAATCACTTACTTACTTGTAATAGAAAAAAAACATAAAACAAATCTAAATACATAAAATTAAAAATGTTAGGTACAGTTTATTAATTACAGTTTATTAATTTTTGCTTGCCGTTTTTTCGTGGCGGTAATTTTTGACAGTTTTTTAATCATTGAGAAAAAATGGTTCAAGCTAAAAACACATTCAGGGTAAAAGTTCGTGCCGATATCTCAAAAATTTTTTGAAACACATGTATAAAGTGCACAATAAAAACCGGCGAAAAACCAACCAACACCAACCGCTACGACATTTTTTTTTTTGTTACATTTAAAACAATACTAATAATCGAAATAATTTTAATATTTGTTAAAATTTTACCAGACTCTCTATTTTTCTTTAGTTTTAAAAAAAAAATTTTATGTCGATGAAAAACAGTTGTTTTCGCCGCGAAATTACTTCAATTACCAAAACTACTTTCAAGTCTTTTGCGTTTATTTTTTTTGCTTGAAAAAAATTTGCTGAATTTATTTTATTTAAATGTACTTTAGAAGAGGTCTTTGGTATATTTAATAAAAGATTCATGTCTATGATAATGTAATTTCATAAATTTACGGGGCCTTTTTTTTGTGACGGTCGTTTTCGACAGCTTTTTAATTTAATGGTCTAATAATAAATTAGTACAAAATTATGAATCTTTTGTGAGAGATGGCTTCTAAAATGATATTTTCTATGTTTTTTTTTAAGAAAAATATCCGTTTCTATAATATTTAGTAAGTTTCTGACTTCTGTTATGAAATATAATTATTTAAGTCTGCCGAATTTTATATTAATAAAAAAATTTCGAGTATTTTATGTTATACCAGTTCTACCGAAAATTTAGCTTATTTTTTTTTTTTTTTTTTTTTTTTTTATTGAACTTTTATTTTGTTGTTTGCTTACATACTTATGATAACTTAACCTACAAAAATAGTTAACAAAAAAGGTTTTTCGTGCTTTAAAAATTAACATGTAAAAATAAAATGTTTTTTTTTATGTTAAATTGTTTGTCTTAATAATTATTATGAATGTTTACTGACTATCTTAATCATACCTTTGAGTATGTATTAATTCCTTAGTTTTAATTAATTGCAAAAAATTTAAAAAAGGCAATTTTTTTTATACTTTTTTTTTAAATAAAACCTTAACCTAACTTATCCTATTCTTACAACTAATTAAGAAACTTATAACTAAAAATTATTATTTTAATACTAAAATAACACTAATCTAATAATTTAAAGTACTAATCTTTTATACAAATAAATTATTTTTTGTTTATAACGTGCTTAACCACCAATAATTATTTTTTATTGATTTATCTATATCTGGTATCGACATGTCATATTTCATATTATCTGCGTTGATGTTACCTGGATCATATTCAATTTGTTTACATGTAGCCCGTCTACTATAATGAAATAGTATAGGGACATGATTTTGGTTTTGTATATAACCATGCTTGTCTAAGAAGATGAAATGCTCAGGTGCTATGAAGCCCGTGAGCAAAGTCTTCTTGATGTACTCCTCATTGTGGTAAAATATATGTGATATTAAACCATTTTCTGGAGTATTTAATGCTCTATCATAGTGGTTGCGAATTAATTTTATAATAAAATTATCGATTCTTATGATTTTTGATTCCTTGTACAAATATTTATTGGAGTAAAAATGTTTGTACTCGGATTCAGGTTTTCTATGTTTATTGATGCAAACTCTTATACACTTTCTTTCAAACTTGCGGATTTTTTCCATTAGGCTTGCACTGATATTGTACCATATGGGTACACCATATACAAGCGTAGGCCTTATTAATGTTTGGTAGCAAATAATTTTGACTCTGTTACTGATATTTTTGTTGTAGAAGAGATTTTTTGCTGCCATAAAGGATTTATTACCTTTCTCTTTTGTATATTTTATATGATCAATGAAGTTCAGATTTCTATGAAGGTGAACCCCAAGATATTTAACGACTTTTTTATTTGCGAGAGGTGAAATGGGCGATTTAATGGTAAAATTTTTCCAATTTTTTCTAATGTCTGAACTTGTTTTGTCTACCGTGTTACGGAATAACACGGTTTCACATTTACTAAAGTTCACTTTTAATTTCCATATTTTGCAATAATCTTGTACAATGTTAAACATTTTTTGAACAGTATACTGAATGCTATTTACAGTGTCATTCGCAGAGTATATTATTATGTCGTCTGCGAAAGCTAGGGCATAATTATTACCTTTAACTCGGTCTAACCAGAGCAAAAGATCTGCTATGTAGATCGAGAAAAGAATTGGTGCGTTAACAATACCTTGTTGGAGACCATTTTCAATTACAAATGTTTTGTTAGACATATTATTTTGGCTATGTACTAGAAATTTGTTATTGTATAACATATTTTTAATAAGTACTATTAAGCGTAATGGAAATTTATATTTTAATAATTTGTATGTTAAACCGTCCAACCAAACTGAATTGAATGCCTTCTCCAAATCAATGAGACAGGCACCAACGCCGTAGTTTTTATTTATGAACCAGCAAATATCGGAAGTTAATTTAGTTATAGTGTTAATTGTACTGTGTTTGTGTCTGAACCCAAACTGGTTATCAGGTATGAGGTTTTTTGAGTGTGCAATGCTCGAAATTTTATCATTTATTAAAGTTTCAAATATTTTACTTATGTTTGGCATTAGGCTTATTGGTCTATAATTGCTGGGGTTGGTTGGATCTTTGCCAGGTTTCTTTATCAATATGGTTTTCGCTGTTTTCCAATTCTTAGGAAAATACGAATTGTTTATTGCATTATTAAAAAGGACAACGTATTTAGATATTATAAATCTGCTTAGATTTTTTAACACAATATTTGGGATATTGTCGATACCAGAAGAAATTTTGTTCTTGAGAGCTTTGAACTTTGCAGAAAGCTCTACTTGATTCGTAAACTCACCACTCTGTTCAGATGATTTATTTGAGTTAGAGAATTTGGCAATAGAAATATTTTCATCTTTCACCTGTTTGATAAAATTATTGAATCGTTCTACTCTGTTTATTATTTTATTATGTATTCTTCTCTCTGATGTTAATTGTATTTTATGAGTATTTTCTAAATAAGAGCCCATTACATTATATATTTGTGATTGATCTTGTATTACAAATTGGTTTGTTGTTGTTTTATTTAAAGAATTGACATTTATATTATTTTGGGAAAGTAAGTGTATATCATTTTGTTCTACATGTAGTTTTGAAATTTGGTTATAGGATTTTTTACGGAATATTTTATTAATCTCGGGAAACATATTTGAACTATTTTTTGGTGAAATTTTTTGAAGACGGAATTGCCAATATTTATTAATTTCTATTTTTATTTGCTGTTTGATTAAGTTGTTTACGTTATTTAGAAGACTTCTTAGAAGTTGTTTGGTTTGATTTGAAATATTTAATCTTTGTTTATTAATTTTATGTATGTCTTTCATTAGGCTATGTTTTTTATTTAGAAGTATTTTTAATTAGTTCTTAGTAAAATAAATATGTTATAATATTAGAACATCAAAAGTTTTTTTTTTTTGTTTTATATAAAAAAAACTATAGAAAAACTATAAATAAAGTTAGTTTATATGTATTAGCTGCCATTAATAAATAACACTATATTACATTAAAATATGAACCTTCAATGATTTTATTAACTCTTATAATACAAAAATATGTCTTGAATACGTCATTTTATTCGTAAATTAAACACAATTTTATAATGATTATATAAAAAAAAAAAACATGAAGAAAAATAAAAAGAGCCTACATACATGACTTATAAAAAGACTTTTAGGGTGTATAACCTTAATCTAATATTTAATTTTGTGCGTAGCAGCTACTACGAGTAGTATTTATAACTAAATGAAAACACATTTTTTTTATTTCCGATATTATTGTAAAATATTTTTTATAAATACTTAAAGAATTCATAAAATAGGGTATATCTACCTATACTTTACATATTTTAAAATTCATATGAATTTTACTTTAAATTTAAAACTTAATTTATTTAAATTTTTATTTTAGGTACTAATCAAGTTAACCCAGAGTTTAGTTAATTTTTACTATAACATTTATATTGAGTCTCCCAAAAATGAAAATTTAAACTTTAATTAAAATAGACCGAAATTTTTATTTCAATTTTATAAAAATATCATCAACATTTTTTTTTTGGTGTTAGTCCGTTTTTGATTTGGACTTCAGTTAATTTTTTAGTCACTAAAATAAATATAAAATGAACTAAAGTCTAAATATAATGATTATAATAATTATATTAATAATTGGGTATAATTGTATTAATAATTATACCCAAATTAAAAATGAACTATAGTCCAATTTTATTTTTAATTTTTCTAAATCTCCTATTAAGTACATTTTACCACAATAGGTAGACATCATATTACTAATAATGCTTTGAATTCCAGGCTGGATCTTGAAATTGCATCGTTTTTAGTGTACACCTTTCTGAATTTTAACTAAATGATTGCGGCTTCATTTTACCAATATTACTTTAAATTCTAATTTTTCGTACATACTTAACTTGTTGTTGGTGCACACTTTCCTGGATTAAATAAAAATAACAAAGTCTTATAATGACGAGAAAAGTTTTGACTTTAAATTTATACGATTTTAATATTTTTTATTTAGTAGATTTGTTTAGTTTTCATTGATATGAAATTAAGCCTCAGCATCTTCTTTACTATTTCAATACTTTTTGAAAATATCCTTCTTCCATAATATATTAACTCTTTTCCAACAATTGCATATTTCTAGGTACCATTTATTAAGTATTAAGCAAATGTGTTTTTCCGTTTTCGAAAAAAAAAAAACAATGTAATTCACTATTATAATTCAATATGTAGATTATATGGAAGAAAAATATATAGAGATTTTCAAAAGATAATTAATTATAGGTTTATTATATCAAAAATAGTTTTTTTAAAATGTTTGTATTTACAATTAAAAAAAAATAAAAACATGATATAAATGATATATTATGTATGTATATAATATACTCAT
This sequence comes from Poecilobothrus nobilitatus, assembly GCA_947095535.1. Lineage (NCBI taxonomy): Eukaryota > Metazoa > Arthropoda > Insecta > Diptera > Dolichopodidae > Poecilobothrus > Poecilobothrus nobilitatus. The sequence goes on along the minus strand of OX352772.1, from coordinate 299,662,468 downwards.
TGTTTCTGTAAAATATTCGTATATTTTTCTTAATATTATATAATAAATTAAAAAAAAAATTGCATTGATCAAAAAAATATTAATTGAAAAGCAAATATATAATAAAGGTAGAAAATGTATAATAGTTTTTTTCGTATAGTTTCATTTCATTTCACATAATTTCCTCTAGCTGCTTAAGTTATTAATAAAATCGTTTATATAATTGACTATAATTCTATTTTCTTTTTGTTGTGTAGTTTTTTTTAACAAATTTAAGAAAAATTTATAATCTTTTATTGCGAAAATAAATTTACTCGTCGGTTGACCCCTACAAGATTATTAATCTTACACTATAGATTTAGGAAACTATTTCAATTCCTTTAGTGTACACTCCTTTAGTGTACACTCCTTTCTTATTCACTCTATTTCTAAGGAGGTTTTGAAAAACTATAACCGGAAAAAAAAATTTATAGGATCCAGTAAAAATAAACTGAGAGTTCTAACAGGATTCCACTTGGGATACTGACAATTTAACGTGCACTTAAAGAAAATTGGAACAGAGAATTATGGTATATGCAGATTAGGCCAAAAAAAAAGAAGAGCCTCCAGGACAAATACTTCACAAATTTTCTCCGATCAAAGTATGTTTATCTAGAACCATATGAATTTTCAAAGATGAAATGCAAACAATACACTTTCTACAGATCTTTGATTTCATAGAGGAAGTAGGACTGAGAGAACTACTATAAGTGGAGGCAAAATCTACAACGCATAGCAACATAGGAAGTACAATTAATATATCTATTAATATATCCATTTGTTAATAATATAATCTATAAAATATAGACAATGTTATTATCATCACGTTTGAAATCGGTTTAAATTAAACTAAATGCATTAAAAGGTTTTATCCAGTTAATTTATTGTAAATGTTAACTAATAATAGTTGCGATGTTAATAATGGTGCGATGTTAATAATGAATGTGATGGTGAATGTTAATAGCGGAAAGAACTATAAAGTTAAACCAAAAAAAAATTATTTTAAGTTAATTTTAGTTTCTAATAAAAATAAAGTAGAACATAATATTATAACCTATACGAATATACAAAAACATATCTTATGCAACTGATTTTATTTCTATTTACGGAATATTTTATGATCACTTCATTTGATATTGAGGTTAATAAACACAAATTAATGGTAGATTTTTAGATTTCCAATTTAGAAGAAGTCGTTGAATCAGTAAATTTTATAATTTTTAATGGTAGATTCAGTAGTTACCGCATGATAAATTTAAAGAATACTCATAATAGATGAAACAAAGTGAATCATTAAAATATCTACCATATGGCTGATGAATGACAGATTGTCGGATTCCTAATGTATATTTTATGAATAAAATTTAAATTTAATTCAACATTAATTATGATCATGTTTTTTAAAATTCTTAATATTCTTTATTACAAAGAAAAAACAAAATAAAAAAGCTGGAGAATATAATTAAAAGGTTTTATTGAAATCCCTATAGCAGTGCTTCATGCTATATTTTATGGTTCGCTTCCGGGATTAAAATAAGATAAAAACAACTGTAAAAAATTATATTTTCATTATTTTGTATCGTACATATATGTGCATATTATTTTGTATGACCATAATATAATATTATGTATACGTATGTATGTATATATATGCATATCTCCTTTACATGTATTTAAGTTCATATTAATATTGATAGGAAAAAGGAAATTATAAAAAAAACTTAAAAACAAAATAACCGTTGAAAAAAAGATAATTTTATTGGTAAAATGACATAATATAAGAGAGATAAATGAAATTGTTTTTAATTTTTGTGCAATACAAATTTTTGTTTAAAATTAATACAAATTTATGAGATCAAAAAGGAAACAACTGAGGAAAACGTTTTGCAAAAACAAAAAAAACATAAGTTATTTTAATAGTTTTTTGAATTTGACGGGATAAATCGTTACAAAAACTAGGGCAGAAATTTTTTTGTTTTTAATTTATTTTTTTTTTTTTAAGACTAGATACCTAAGTATATGTCAATAATTATATTGTTCGAAAATTACTTTAAAACTTTACTAATGGATCTTTTGATAAAATCATTGAAGGAAAATTCTTCCTTTCATGATTACATGTAACCAACTACCAACTATATGGTCTCAAAGAAACATCAATTTTGTTTAATTGTTTGATTTGTGTTCTATTCATAAAATTAATTTTAGAAATAAATATTTTGGTATTATGCTTTTAGGACATCGAATCGAACTGATAATCAATCTTTTATAATAAGCAAATCAAGTTTAAGGAAAAGTTTTTGAAAGTTAGACAGCACATAAACGTTTTTAAGTGAATGTAAGTTATTATTTTTAAAAAATATGACAATGAAAACAAAATTTATAGGAACTTGTAATTGTTCTTAGAATAACACGATGACACGATAACACGATGACACGATAACACGATTACACGATAACACGATGACACGATGACACGATAACATGTTTATAGTGATGTTTTAATATTTATTAAAAATTATTTAAATAAAATGGAAAGAACAATTTAATTCCCCCTTAAGATATTTACAGCTACACCTGCAAAGGACAGCTGTGTGACATTTATGTTTGGCAAAAATAATAAAAAACAAATCAAATACAAAATTATTTTTTGATTCGTTTAAGTCTATTTAATTTGTACTTATACAACAAAAATAGCTGAAAGCGAGGACGAAGGGACTTTTTAGTCATATTTTTTAATGCCTAAAAAAAGATTTCCTTCGATTTTTTTTATGATTGCTACAAAATTTTATAACACGTTGACACTTATGTATGACGACTAACATTGTCTCGAATTTTTTTTTACAGTAATCGTCATTTGTTTTTATTAGAACTTTAACAATAAAATTAAATAACGATCAGAATGATGTCACCAAATTTTCTTTCAAAACTATTTAATTTTTGACCTACTATTCTAGTAAGAAACTCAAAATAACTCTGCAGATAAATATTAATTTTGTAGCTTAAACTTTGAGTATACTTGTAGTAAGTTTACTATAGCAAGGTATGTACGAGTTAGGGAGCGTGCCATATACCTGTATTTCATTTGCTCGTAGTATCACTTGCACGTATTTCTTGATCATTTGACTGTATTTTATTTGCCTGAATTACATTTTAAATAGAAAGAGATTTTAGAGTTGCATTCAAAAGCAGGACTTAACGCTTTTTTCAGAATATTTATATATAATGTATATGTTAGAATCTGAATTAGGGGGGACTTTAGTGATTTCAAAATCAAAGTTCTACGCCTTTTACATAATATTTATATAATATCAAATACAGGCAAATGAAATACAGTTCAAAAGAAATACAGGTTTTGGATACTAAACCTACGAGTTAACATGTAACTGGCAATGAGAATACTAATAATGGAGAAATAACGTTTGTTATCATTTCCAGATAAAAGTTAAGTAGTTCCTCCTTTTTAATACCTATATAATATACTATTTCCAAATTCAACTTAATATATATGTATACAAAATCTCTCCGTTTTAATTTGTCATATCCTAATTGGCAAATACCGTTAAATATAAGAAAAATCGAATATAGGAGCTGTCAACATCTAAAAGTGAATTGGCGTAGTATAAATATCAGGTATTGTATCTATATAAAATTTATATACTGAAAATCTTATCTTGATTATGACATGCGAATTAAAAAAATTTCTTGATTATTATCAAATTAATTTACAATAAGCTTTAAATTAAATTCTTTTTTTTTTTTTTGTTATTAAAATGTACAAATGAAAATATTAACAAATAAAGAGTCTTGTTTAATTGCAGACAGAAACTTTTTAGCGGTTTCGTAGTTGAATTTTTAATTAACCTTTATTAACCACAACACCTTTTGTTTTTTCTTTAAAGAAATAATAATCTTTTTAATATTCTCACGTGCTTTTTTAAAATTCACATTTTCTTAAATCATAATAAACAATTACAAATTTATAAAATAATTAAAAAATCATTTCACAAACTACGTTTTATTAAAGTAAATTGTCATTTAAAATAGTTTTACTGTATACGCAAAATGACAGTTTTAAATTTTTTTAACTACCTAAATCCATACATAATATACGGTATATATACGAGTAGTGTTAAAATTTATTGTTGAAATAAAATGAAATTACCTTTAAAAAGAAAATGAAGAAAAATATTACTAGATTCTCATATTATAACATATAGCTATAATAATATTATTATGTGTCTCCTGTATTGTCTGCACAGGATTTTTACAACATTTTTATGGTTTGTAACTACTTTACAGGAAACTGAGTATACATATAAAAAAGAAAAAAAAATTTTTTTTTATGTGACAAAAACGTTTTCATAAAATGTGATTCTTAAAAAATTTAATGCCTATACTTTAGATAATTTAATATTACACTTTATATACATATTTATAATATGTAGTAATAGAGGTGCTTATACTCGTATATTGCTACTTTTATTTTTTTTATATAGGTAATATTTTTCTATTTGACTTACACATTTAGTTACATATATTGTTATTTCAGATAAAATTCAGCAATTTAGCAAACAACGATTTTAAGTTTTATTCTTTTAAGTACTGGTTTAATTGAAAATGCTTAAATTAACTCTAATGTACAAAAAGAAAAACAAGGGAGAATGTAAAATCAAAAATTTTAAAAACGTTCATTTTCCAAAAGACAATAAAAAAAAATTACAACAGTATCTATATAAAAAAAAAAAATTGTAAAAGTGTATAAAAATGAAGAGACACAATTTCTTTTTTTAAAGAAACCCTATATAATTAAGAAAATCTGTTAAGACATGTAAAATGTTAATATTGAAGCTTTAAATTTTGTGTTTTACATTAAAAAGTTATGTGCAGCCTAAGTTAAAAATATCTATAAACATACTTAGCAAATATTAAATATTTTCTGTTTAATATATAGATCTTAAACGTATGGGAAAGTTAGTATCTTACACTAACTTCGAAAGCTATTGCTTCTATTAAAATTTCAGAATTCTATTTAAAATCGATCCGAAGATATGAAGGAAGCAAATTATTGCAAAATTTTGTTGTCAAATAACGATGAATTTATACTAAAACGAGGAAGAGTGCAGTAAAGTAGACTGTGTCAACTCTGGGATACCCGTATGAACGTAATATATCCTGTTTCGATAAAACTTGATCATCTTTTAAAAACATTCAGATGTTGTAGTACCGAACTACAGAGATATATTTATGTAAATTGTGGAGTTGTATGACAGCTACCCGAATCTATTTCCCCCAACTTCATTAAGTACCAAGAAATGCAAGAAGTTTGAACCGGCTGCTTTAGAACAATTCAATTTTACAAAAGTTGTTGGCCTGTAACTCGACACCTCTTTACTAAATTTCAGGTTCCTAGCTTCAATAGACACTGAGTTATTCTCATTAAACGGATAAGTTGTATGGCAGCTACCCGAACCCGTCGCACCACCACAACCAAATTTTGCAAAAGTTGTTGCCATAAAACTTGATCGTCATTTGCAAGATTTCAGACGCCTAGCTTCATTAAGTTGCAAGAGGTGCAAGAAGCCTGAACCGGCTGCTCTAGACCAACCAAATTTTACAAAAATTGTTGGCATGTAACTCGACACCTCTTTACTAAATTTCAGGTTCCTAGCTTTCCTAGCTTCAGGTTTCCTAGCTTCCTAGCTAAGGTTCCTAGCTTCAATAGACACTGAGTTATTCTCATTTAAACGGAGAAGTTGTATGGCAGCTATCCGAACCCGTCGCACCACCACAACCAAATTTTACGGAAGTTGTTGCCATAAAACTTGATCATCATTTGCAAAATTTCAGAAACCTAGCTTGAATAGATACTGAGTTATTTCTATATAAAGATAGAAGTTGTATGGCAGCTACTCGAACCCGCCGACCGAAAATGTTGGATTTAAATAGCAAAACTAACAATTTTGCAAAAGTGATGTAACAAAAACTTCAGCCTCCTTGCTCCTTTATTTTTTGAGTTTTCATGCGGACGGACCGACGGACGTGCATGGCTTAATCGACTCAGAATTCGATTCTGAGCCGATCCATACCTTTGACACTATATCTAGCTCGACTCCTTTAAGGTGTCACAAACGTAATGGCAAATTTATTATACCCTTGAACATAGTTCATACGGGTATAATGATATTGATTTGATATTGATTGATATTGATTTATATATAATATTTTTGATATTGATTTATAAAGGTAAAAACAAATTTCTGTCGTTTGACATTAATTCTAGATTGAAAATATATTGAACAAAATCTGGTATATACACATTTAAAAATAAGGGTTTTTTATACTTTACTATAAGAAACTAGTAGTTATGTAATGAGAGGGCTACATAAAAAAAGTAATTCTACAAATAGTTTTTCATTTTTTTAAAAGGATAGGGTTATAAGGGTTATAAGAATAGGGTTTAAAACCATGGATAGTGTTATAAGTTCTACCTAAAATGTTGTAGAGGTTTTGTAAACAGACAGACGGTCGGACGGTCGGATAGAGAAACGGACGGGCGAAATGAAATTATAAAAGCAAATTTTTCAAATTTCACATTTTTTATAAAAAGTATTTTAGGAAAAGAAAAAAATAAAATATTTATACTTCTTAGTGATTCTATTGGTTTTAAATTAAATACAAATTTTCTTTTTGACTATAGGTACTAAAATAATCCATTGAAATTACCGTTACCTTTTTCTAAAAATCTTATATCTTGCTCTTTATGTATGCCTATTTTAATTGAATATACTTTACCCAAAATTTAGAATTGAATAAGTAAAAGCTATAGTTTCAATTTCTGTTTAATTAGTATTTTTCGAAATTTTCCTAAACATTATATTGAAAGAAAATATAGTATATAAAATATCTAATATCAAAGAAAACTATTCCAATGTTTGTCAAGAAGAAAATTTATAAAATTCATTTACTTTACCGAAATGACTTGCCTAAATCATATTATGGTATAAATTTTATCTTATGCAATCAATTTTCTTTTCAATAGATACAGCAAAGAGATGGTGATCTATAAAGTACATTATGGAAATCTTAAACACTAATCACTCAACTATTTCGGTGGTATTATTTTTGAATAGTGAGATTGAGAAATGGAAATATTAACTTATAGAGGGTGGGGAAGGAGTTGAATCAAGTTAAGTTAGTTATGAAGTTGGTAGCATTTGATTTTTGTATATAATGGTAAGAGTGATTTACAATATAAAAAGGCTATGTAAAATTCCATATATTTAATAGTTCAGCCTCAAATAGCCTCTTTTCTATATTATGTATTATATAATACATATATAAATATTATGTAAGAGTGAACTGCATTTAAATTACTACAATGAAAGGTTTGAAATTGTATTCTTGCTTTTTAATCGTTGTAAAACGTTTCAAAATTTATAAACAAATTATGTTCGTATATCTAAAAACAAATTTAAAGCTAACCAAAAATGGTTATGAAAACCATTAACTTAATACAGGTTAAATTGTTGTCATAGTTACGAAAATATATTTCCACATAGTTAAAATAAAAATAGGTGTAAATTACAATTTTATTTTTAAAATAATTATAAAATATTTAATTATATAATTGGATTAAGAATGTCAGTTGGAAATTTATAAAGTACACAGTAGGCATTTGATTGAAGTATGTATGTATTACAATATAACGGTTATTATGCACAATTATATTCATAATATTATGTAGTAATGTATGAAAATGGATATTAAAGTATAATTTAATATAATAATAATTTTTTTTTTACTAAAATAAAATAATTTTATTACTTTCACTCTGTCCGTGTGTCTGTTTGTCTATTTAAAAAACTTTTATACAGTTTAAAATGAAGCAATAAAATCATGGATCATTTTACATGATAGATAATATCATGTAATATATGGGTTGGGAAAAAAAAATTTTTTATCAAATATTTTTTCAATCTAAAAACTTCCAACGGTAGGTACCTAATTTTTTAAGATTTCTAACTTAATATAAAAATTTTAAATTTTTTTTTTGAAATTTAGTATTTGAATTTACAGTTTCCCAAATAGTAAAATTCGCTCCTCCGTATCTCCGGAACATACCTCAAAACGGTAAACGGTGAAAGATTTTTAAGTTTTATCATAAAAAATGCTTATACTTTGTCGAATGCTTAAAAACTAAAAATCAAAAGTTAAGAAATTGAAAATTTAATATATTTAGAAACCTGTAATTTGAACACCTTGTGAAAATTTGACCAAAGTAAAACACCAAAATTATAGATGCAACATTTTCTTTTCACATGATGTGTTAATGTTTGTGTTTTGATTATATAGGGTTTTTTTTTTTAAATGAAAGAAAAATTAATCACAATATTCTAAAATACTTTGTATATAGGCTTTTTAAAAAAGTGTGTACCTTAATAACTATTAGTTTTACATACTGCCTTATTTCTTATTATTATTTTATTATAATTTTACAAAGACAACCACCTTTTTACGAGGTTATTAATTAAAAACGCTTAATAATATAATATGGACTATATGAATTATAATCCATATTATAAATAATATGATATATTTAAAATATATAATATTAAACTTTATATATAAAATTAAAAAAAAAAATTATTATTAATTACATTAAAATCGTTTTACATGTGTGACTAATCGTTTGAAAATTTACTTGTCAATGACTTTTAACCATATTATTATTATTAAAAATTTTTTAAACATCAAAAGAAATTTAAATAATTAAAAATGTAAAATTACTCGTGTTTAATTATGTTTCTTTAATAGATGGTAAACCTTATAATAATAATTATAAATTCATATATTTGTACTTTATACATGTACATACATATCCATAATTAAAAATGAGGTGGAGTTCTTTCTAATAAATAAAATTCAAATCCATCCTAAATTTTTGATGACTATTGTATTAAATTTTTAAATTTTAATGAATATATAATAAATAAAACATATTATTAATCCTTTTTTTTTTTTTATTTTACTTTTACAAATTCTTAAAAAGGTTGACGAGGTGGTATACTGTGAAAATGGCAATGTGTTACGCTTTTTATTCGAAGAATATGTTATAACAAAATTATAATATTATACTATAAATAAATACATACTACAGTCGGCTACGACAAAGTTAAAGTTTGAAAAAATAGATTGATACTTATCCTGATAAAATACACCTGATATCCTGCGACTGACTGATAAAAAAAAAGATTTGATACTTAAAAAAAAAATCTATGGATAATAACAAGATTCCTTGATTCCACAATAAAAAATAAAAATAAAGTATCTTTAAATTTTTCCTGTACGTTTATAAACAGAAAGATCCGGATCATTAGAATACGTAGTCATTTTCGAGTACAGATTTTTGTTTTTCTTGTACAAATATGTACTTAATTTATTTCTACATTATTATTATATAGATCACTCCTATTATTACATATATAAAACTTCAATTAAAAGACCTCTTTCATGTTTGATCCTTCAAAAGTTCTTTCTTATAGGTAAATAATTATTTTTTTACGCAGATTTGAAATCTTCTTTTGATAGTTAAATATTTCATTAAATATTTTTTTTTGTTTTGTTTGGGACGGGAATTTAAAATTATTAACAAAATTTATATAACCAGCTTTTTAATAACTTATTTTATAATAAATTCTTATTACATTCCTTAAAATGAAATTCCACAAAATATATTATTGTTATTATTAAATCACATTGATTAGATCTATTCACATTTTTAGTTAATAAATTTCTAATGATTTTTATTTTTTTTTTTTTCTTATTCAAAAATTTCTTAAAATTCAAAATATGCTATCATCATCATCCCAGACTAGTAATGTGATGTGATATAATAAATAAAAGAATTTTTCCTTCAAGTCTTTTTTAAGCACAAAAAAAAAAAAAACTTTATTTTTTTTTTTGTTTTAATTCGATTTGTTTGTACGTAGATGAAGGCAGGAGTTAGTATTTAAATATTACATTTACATAAACATATAAAATAATCATGATCCTTAATAAAGTAATCTATAAATGAAATATACAAAGATATCTACTATAAAACATTTTTATATAATATATAGCTACATAACATCACTAACACCCTGAATAGGATATATTGGAAAAAAAATACGAGCATATAAATAATATAGTACAGAAATTTTTTTAGCGTAAAAATACATGTATAGCAATAGATATTAAAATACATCCATCAATTTGACTGTCTGTGACACCATTATATGTGTACCTTCTTTTATTTTTTTCCAAAAAAAAAAAAAAAAAAAAATTATTTAAATTATTTCTTTATTATTTTTGGCCGTCGAGACAATTTTCATATTATTCATCATAATTTAATAAAACATTCCTATGTCTGCCTATATATATATATATACATATTTATATTAATATATAAACGTTTATAATATTATGAAGGCTTTTACATAGTGCCTTATTGACAAAATACATATAGATACTAAGAAAAAACAAATGATTTTTTATTATGGATTCGTTCTAATTAATATTTATGGAATCTGTTTATTGACTTATGTTGTGATCAATTTTCTAATGGCTGCTCTTATTAATTATGATTTTGAAATCATTTTTTTTTTTTTAATAAATATAAAAATAATATATATTAATATTTTATAGATATTTATTAGATGCCATTAAGGAGATTTAAATATATTTTGAAAAAAGGATTTCGCAGTAGGTCGTTTCATATAGAAATAAAAATTAAATGAAAAAATCAAAATTGTTAAATAACTTTATTATTTTTTTTCAATTTTTAAATGATAATAAAAAGAGACAATTTTTTTTTTCTTTTAATATAGGCATCTTTAAAATAATCTGCACTTTTGAATTTTTGAATACTTAATTGATTAAAAATGTATGGTTGAGACTTTATACTTGTAATTAATTGTCAAATTAACAATAATATTTAATATATCGTCTGAATTGAGAATTATATTAGTCAATATGCTATTCGGTCTATTTAAAATAGGTACTTTAAAGAATTAATTGAAAGCTAAATAAGATTTTGTTTTGCTCTAGATGATCTTCCCTGAAATGGAAGATTGGTCATATCGAGAGGAACGAAAACTTACATGGGAGGTGTGGCTATTTTCACTATTTTGAAACTTATGGGGCCCTGCTTTTAAACTTATGGGGCGCTTATGGGGCGCTTTTTGAACCATAATTTAGTTTTGCTTCCATAAAATTGAAACCAACTATAAAACAAGGTAGAATGTAAACCAACGGTTTTTAAAAGCGCACATTTCCAAAATACAATACAAACTGTTTAGAATTGTGACTTGCACAAAAATTTGAAAATTTAAGAAATTTTTTGTAATAAGAAAATATGTGAAAAAAGGACTTTTCTGGAATTTTAAGAGGCTGTAAGTGAACCTTATACAATTAAGAAAAACCGTTAACACGTGTAAAAACATATTACTGGGGCTTTAATTTTTATATCTTCCCGAAGAAAAATTTGCACAGGTGCTTAAGTTACAGGTGCCTAAAAATAGCAAATTTTAAATTTTTCAGCCCTAATACCTCTTAAACAGGGGGTGGTGCAAAAAATTTTTCTAAACAAACTTATACTAATTCTAAAAGTTCTTTCTTGTCTCAAAATTTCAGATTCCTATCTAAAGGCGTGCCGGAGTTATGAAAAAAGAAATTTCATACAAAATGTGGTTTTAATATAACGGTAAATTAAAATAGTAAATTACAAAATATAGCATAATTTTAATATTGTTTTATGTAGATAATAAAATTTCCGGTCTTCTGGCTGTTTTATATTGCAAAATTATTACGTAGCGCCTGAGATATATACATCTGAAAATTGGGCTTTTCGCAATTTTGAAGAGCTGTAACTCTTGAACCCTATATAAGTAAAATAAACCTTTAACACTCATTTAAATACATTACTGTAGCTTTAATTTTTATATCTTTCCGAAGTAAAATGTGTACAGGCTCCTAAGTTAGAGGTGTTTAAAAATAGCAAATATTCAATTTTTGAGCCCTAATAGTTCATAAATAGGGAGTGCCCCAAAAAAATTTCCTGAGCAAACTTATACTAATTCTAAAAGTTCTTTCTTGCCTCAAAATTTCAAGCTTCTATCTAAAAGCGTGCCGGAGTTATGAAAGTAGAAAAATCATTCTTCTTCAAACTTTACTAGTAGATACTATATGGAAGCAAAATTAAATTATAATTGAAAAAGCGCCCCTTAAGTACCAAAGCCGTTGAACTAAACCCCCCTTTCATGTATGTTTTCTTCCTCACGATATAAGCAATCTCTCGTTTCAGGGAAGATCATCTAGAGCCAAACAAAATCTGATTTAACTTTTAAGTAATATTTTTCTATACAAATTTTATTAAAATAATCTGAAAATAATCTCATATAATTAAAAAATAATCCAGATTATTTTTACATTATTTTCTAGTATACAAAAATAATTGACAAATAATCCGGATTACTTTTCGATTATTTTTAAGTAATCCAAAATAATATAATAATCTAATAAGTATCATAAATTATTTTTTGATTATTAATAATCGTAATCAAAAAATTGATCGCCATTATTATGGTCTGCTCGAAATATTATTATATCTAATAACAAAAATAAACTTTTTAAATTCGCGAATGTGGAACAAAATTTCAAAAACTGATGTATGAAAAAATGTAAATGTGTTTTATTCCATAACATTCAATGAGTAAATATGGAATAAAACACACATTCAGTACCTATTAACTAATGGAGATGGACAGAGAAAAATGGCCTAGAAATTTAAAAAAAAGCGCATTATAAAGCCTTTACTCAATATATTTATTTAAAAATATTACAAAGTGATGTAAAATAATTTTTACAAAATGACTTAAAATGAAATATATTATAATATCATTCATTTTTTATTGGGACCTCTTTGACCGAATGATTTAGCACATGCCTTATTCAAATTCCAAAGAGTTGGGTTTATGAGTCCCAAGGATTACGACCGTTTTTACTGATCTGTTCTACGTTTGAAGATGCACGACGAAGGTAGAGTCTAATGATTATTAATCTGCCAGCTGAGCTTTCATCAAAAAAAAAAAACAAAAAGTTGTCACTTATCCCATTAAAGATTTCGTATTATATGAAATAAAAACAAGTAAATGTAACAGTAAGTCGATGCAACCGACTCTTATTTACACCCTACACCTAAAAAATTCAAATTGAATTAAAAATCCATAAGTTTTTTTAGTTAGGTCTTTAATATAAGCTAAAAAAAAAATGCTTTTACAACTTTTGTACATAATTTCAGGTTTCTATCTTTTTTAAATTCGAAGATATGCTTGTTAGGTCTTGGGAAGTGTGTGAAGGCACCCAATTCATCCCAAATTTTAGAGAAATTATCAGAACAGGGTAGAATACTCTTATATCAAATTTCAAGTTTTTATATTTATTAATTTCGAAGATATGCTTGTTCGGTATTGGGACTTGTGTGGGATTGGAACAACCATTCCAATTCATATGAAATTTTAGGCAAATCAGGGATTCAGAAAACAACACCCTCGTATCAAATTTGCAGTTTCTATCTTTATTAATTTCGAAGATAAGTTTGTTCGGTTTTGGGAGTTATATGCGAGGTACCCGACCAACTACTCCAATTCATCTCAAATTTTTACGCAAATCAGGGGTTCAGGAAACAGCACCCTCGTATCAAATTTGAAGCTTTATTAATTTCGAAGATATGTTTGTTCGGTTTTGGGAATTATGTGGGAGGTAACCGAGCAGCTCCTCCAATTCATCTCAAATTTTGGAAAAATCAGGGATTCAGGAAATAATACCCTGGTACCAAATTTGTAGTTTCTATCTTTATTAATTTCGAATATATGCTTGTTCAGTTTTGGGAGTTGTGTGGGAGGTACCCGAACAACCACTACAATTCATTCGGTTTTGGAAGTTGTATGGGAGGTACCCGAACCCATGGACCGATTTTGTCCAGAACTTAGCCTTCCTTTCGTAATTAGTAACCTACTATATAAATTTCATCAAGATAGCTTCACTAGTTTTTGAGTTATCGTGCGAACGGATGGACGAACATCGCCAAATCGACTCAAGAGATGATCCTGATTCAGAATATATATTCATGCCATATCTAACTCGCTTCCTTTTGGTGGTTACAAACACCATACCAAAGTTAATATACCCTATACTTAATGTGTAGGGTATAAAAAAAGTCATTTAAACTAAAAATTTGATGAAATCTATATATTTAATTTTTTACCAGAAATGTATATAAATGCAATTCATTTACAGGTGCAGCTCAACAAATTAGCTGACTCACAGAAAATCAAATTGAATTATTGTAAAGAATTTTTTTTATTATCTGTATTTCTGAGTCGACTAAACTTTTATGTAGCTAAGCTATATAGGTATTATTTATTTCTTTCTATAATATCTAATTATTTTTGATACACACAAACTTGTAGTCATAATACTAATACAAATCACAAAAAAAAAATATTAGGTAGGTATATATACCTATTAGTCGAAATCATACTTGCCTACCATTATAATATTTAAAAAAAAAAACCATTCATCTTTTTATTCAATTATTTTATTTCTATACAAAATTTTATTTATTTCAAAAAATGAATTATTATAACATATCTGGGAATTGACACCATTATTATTGTGGGAGTACTAAATTTCAATGACATTTATAGTGAAAATCAATTAAATATTTTTTTTTTTGCAATTTATACAGAAACAGTTATAATAAATTTTCCAATTCAAAATAATAAATTTTCAAACAAGTAATTTTTTTCCCAAAAATTAAATTTAATCTTTTTAACATTTTTTTTAAAAATTTTCTTAAAAAATTTGAAAAAATGTACCCATTTTTTATCCGTCCATCCGTTCGTCTATCCGACTGTTTACAAAACTTCTATACCGTCCAAGATAGAGCATAATTATCATCAAAAATTTTATATTGTAGTTCAACTTTTACATGTAGATCCCACCATTACGAAGCTACAGCCTCTCAAACTTTCAAAAAGCCACATTTTTAAATCTGTATATCTCAGGTTCTGCTCAACATTTTTTCAATTTAAAAACGCCAGTCGACAGTAATTTTTTTACCTTTATAAGTCAATATCAAAATTATACATTTTTTTTTTTAAATTTAGTATTTAAATTTACCGTTATGTGAAAACTAAATTTGGAATGATTTTTCTTTTTTCATAATTCCGGCACGATTTTAGATACGGACTTGAAATTTTGAGGGAAGAAATAGCTTTTAGAATTAGTATAAGTTTCCTTAGAAAAAATTTATTTGTAACGCCCCCTGTTTAAGAACTATTAAGCTATTTTAAATTATTAAAATTTCCCTATTTTTAAACACCTGTAACTTAAATGAAATTCTTTGAACATTCTCAAATTTTGATGTAAGTCAAAATTCTAAACAGTTTGTATTGTCTTCTGGAAATGTGCTCCTTTAAAAACGGTTGGTTCACATTCTGCCTTGTTTGTTTTTTATTTCAATCATTTCTGGACGCATACTTAAATATCCGAGTTCCGACTTTAATATTTCAATTAATAGATTAATTGTGTGTCAAATTCCGAAAATATAAAACTAAAGATTTTATGTTAGTATTGGTTTTTTTGTGATGCAATGCGATTTTAATCAAAGTTTTTTTTATATTTTTGTTAGTTCGCCAATTTTAGATTTGATATCAATAATAATATCGAATATTAATTAAAAATCAGTTTTCAAAACTATTAAATGTCAGAAATACCAATGAAAAATATTTTTTTTTTTATTTCCAGTGGTTTGACTTTTTTGTGTTATTTTAGAAAATATTTTTTTTTTGAAATTCATTTTAAAGTCATGGTTGTCATTTTATATTTATCTTCGTTTTGACCTTCTTTCAAATTTTAAATTGTTTGTTTTTCCTTCACTCAGAATTTAAATCGTTTGAACAGAGTGACAATAAATCTAAATTTTTTAGTTGTATGTCTCGTGCTTTTATACCCGTATGAACTATGTTCAAGGGTATAATAAATTTGCCATTACGTTTGTGACACCTTAAAGGAGTCGAGCTAGATATAGTGTCAAAGGTATGGATCGGCTCAGAATCGAATTCTGAGTCGATTAAGCCATGCACGTCCGTCGGTTCGTCCGCATGAAAACTCAAAAAATAAAGGAGCTAGGAGGCTGAAATTTTTTTTACGTCACTTTTACAAAATTGTTAGTTTTTTTATTTAAATCCAACATTTTCGGTCGGCGGGTTCGAGTAGCTGCCATACAACTTCTGTCTTTATATAGAAATAACTCAGTATCTATTCAAGCTAGGTTTCTGAAATTTTGCAAATGATGATCAAGTTTTATGGCAACAACTTCTGTAAAATTTAGTTGTGGTGGTGCGACGGATTCGGGAAGCTGCCATACAACTTCTCCGTTTAAATGAGAATAACTCAGTGTCTATTGAAGCTAGGAACCTGAAATTTAGTAAAGAGGTGTCGAGTTACATGCCAACAATTTTTGTAAAATTTGGTTGGTCTAGAGCAGCCGGTTCAGGCTTCTTGCACTTCTTGCAACTTAATGAAGCTAGGCGTCTGAAATCTTGCAAACGATGATCAAGTTTTATGGCAACAACTTTTGCAAAATTTGGTTGTGGTGGTGCGACGGGTTCGGGTAGCTGCCATACAACTTATCCGTTTAAATGAGAATAACTCAGTGTCTATTGAAGCTAGGAACCTGAAATTTAGTAAAGAGGTGTCAAGTTACAGGCCAACAACTTTTGTAAAATTTGGTTGGCCCAGAGCAGCCGGTTCAGGCTTCTTGCATCTCTTGGAACTTAATGAAGCTACGCGCAATAGATTCGGGTAGCTGTCATACAACTCCACAATTTACATAAATATATCTCTGTAGTTCGGTACTACAACATCTGAATGTTTTTAAAAGATGATCAAGTTTTATAGAAACAGGATATATTACGTTGATACGGGTATCCCAGAGTTGACACAGTCTACTCTACTGCACTCTTCCTCGTTTTTTTTTTGTTTTTTCTTTTATACCATTTTAGTTTTTTCTGCCAAATTTTCTCTCAATTCATTTAAAATTCTATTTAAGTTTCTGCATAATATTCGTTTGATTTTAAATTCAAAACAAAAAAAAAAAAAATTGTTTTCCATTGAAAAAAATTTGGATTTATAAAAAAGACAAGGCTGTATAAGAAAAGGTTTTTAAAGGCACACATTTTCAAAAAGACAATAAAAATCATATTATAGGATAGTACTTCTTTTACAGTAAAATTTTTAATTTTCCATAGAAATAATTTTTTATATATAACTAAAATAGTGAAAAATCAAAGACCGTTATCTTCAATTGCATGGAGCACTTGTAAATGCACCCTTTGACACAAAAATATAAAAATATAGCATTGGTGCTTTCATTTTTACTTGCGACAAATTTTCACATGTGTCTAAAAATAGCATATTTTCAATTTTCGACCTTCTAACTCCTTATTAACAAAACGAATACAAACATTTTTAGATTCAACATATATATACTAATTCAAAAGAGAAGATATTTCTCTTTTCAGTTTTCCATAACGGTTAGTTTAAATACCAAATTAAGAAAAGATGATATAACTTTTATTTTCATTTACGAAGCTTAAAAAATTGACGTTTTCAATTTGAATAAAATATTAAGCACAGCACAGAGATATAAATACTTGAAATAAAACTTTTTTTTCTAACTATAAGAGCTGTAGAGCTGTAAGAGCTTAGAGCTGTAGCTGAACTCTATAATGAGCGGGGTTCCATAAAAAGTATCATAAGATTAATTTTTTTAAGAAATCCATCTATGATTAAAATTTCATTGTTTCATTTTAAACTGTGTAAATGTATTCTAAACAGACGGACGGACAGAATGAAACTAATAAATTTTTTAATTTTTTGTTTTTGAAAATATTATGCTAAAAAAAAAAAATTTCTTTTTAATGTGGTTGGTTTGACCGTTAAAACTAAACAACAATAATTTGTATAACAAATTGACCTACGAAATATCTATCAAGTTTTAACTATAGTTTAGTTTTCAGTTTTTCTATTTTCTTCTGTAATTTTTGATAGAGGAAATCATATGGAGTTGGGGGTGAATAGTTATAGAATGAAAATTTGAAAAGATTACCGTTTATATAATAAAACTGTAATTTGAATTGCTTTCAGACCCTTTTCAATTTCTTTTTTTTTTTTTTTTATTTGGAATTTTGATTTTAGTTTGGAAATGTTGGAAAACAATATTAAAAAAAAAAATTGAACATAAAAACATGTACTTAAAGTATAAAGGTCTATGTACATAGTGCATATGATGTACATATACAAGAGCAACAATCAAAAATATAATCCGACAAAAGATTTGAATGACCCATAAAATACAATAAAAATGACATCAAAAAAAAAGAGAAATGAAAAAATGTAGAAAAAAAAAACCAAATAAAAGAAAATGGGTACGTTTAACCTAAAGCGATATTTTAATTCATACATGTCTGAAGATAAGCTCGTAATGTCGTCCATGGTCATAAACATATGCCTAGAATTTTTATTTTATATATTAGTATATTTTAATGTGCGTACATGAGAGAATATGTGTGTATGTTTACCTTAATAACAGTGTATCTATAGGTAACATATTTTTTAATACATTTATATACCTACCTACCTACCTATTCAAAGGTATTTATAAAATATACCTATATTGTGTTTAATACCAAAAGCCTAAAGATTTAATATTAGTATTTTTCCATATTAGAATATACATATATGGGACAGAATGGAACACCTATTTAAACGTAGGACTTACGTGATATTGTAAAGAACCAGTGATTATCTGTTTCAAAAAAAATCAGGTTAATTTTTTTTATTTTCTTGGTATTTTTGCGTGGATTACTAAGAAAATATATTTTTTTTTGGTTTATTTTTCTTTTTCGAAATGTACAAAATTTTGTGGCAATAGAGCAATAGTATAAGAAAATTTTGTTTAATAAATTTTCAATTGCTATTTGTGAAAATCATTTTGGGAGTGATTCAATACACAGTAAGATAGGTATCGTTTCAAGAGAAAAAATCTGAATCTTGAGCTATGGTACAAAATTTCTTAGAATTTTACTAAGTCGGAAATATAAAATCAATAGCTCCTTGACAGAGTATAAGAAATAGTATTACTAATAAAATTCAGATGAAACAAGATTATTTTAAAACAGGATTCTGCATTTCAGAAAGTTGTTTTAAGAGATTAAAACTTTCTTTATTAAAACAAAACGAAATGCAATGTGCAAAAAATGTGCAAAAAAAAATGTGCAATTTAAAAAATGTTTTAATGATAACTTTTAAAGCAAAACGAAAAAAAAAAGAAAATCATTCAAATAGAAAGAATTCAAAAAATCAAGTGATTTACTTGTTAATACATATTTGATATTTGTAAAAGGTGTATAAATTCAGTATACATTTTTCGATAAAATTAATTAGACGTTTTATATTCTATTCATATCTATATGCTGATATTCATTTCTATGTCCTGATGATATTGTCATAGTGTACAGTGAAGACAGCTTAACAAATCTCGAAAATTCTGTAAACCAAAACATGGGCAGAATGCATAAATGGATGTGCAAACATAAGTTAACTGTAAATGTGAAAATAAAACTAAATTTATGTTTCTGAAAAGCAAAGGTACTAATATTTCTGCAGTATATATAATGGTGTTAGTATAGAGAGAAATAATAACTATAAATATCTCGGAGTTATTATTGATGAAAATCTTAATTGGAATCTGCATGTTGCTGAACTAATGAAAAATCTAAGAAGAACAGCTAGAATCTTTAGGAGAATCTGTTACAGAGTACCGTACAACAACAAAATATCAGTCTTCCACATGCTGTTTTACAGTATAATAACATATGGTATTGGTATATGGGGAAACATATTTTTGAGAAATATAACCGCATTACAAATAATTCAAAACAAAGCTATTAAGAACTTGTTTGGTCATGATCGACGAACCTCAACTAATACTATATGGTACATCAAAAATATAACATTTTAAAATTGATTGAGCAAAAATATGTAACACAAATACTTCACTTATACAATATGGCTAATGACAACATAAAAACAAACACTCGTCTCATAACAAATCAAGAAGTGCATAGTTACAGCACTAGATCTGCTCAGCAAATCCGCTACATCGTTGGGCATAATTTGAATGGCTTGGAACCGATTATGAATACAGGTATTGCTCTTTATAATAATATACCAAATGCATATAAAGATATGTCTTATAGCAAATTAAAGAATTGGTTAAAACATAAATATATTGACTTATAGCATCAATCAAAATAATTAAGAAATTAAATTTTTTTTTTGTCTTTTTTATTATTTTTTTTTTAATTTAAATTTTGAATTGAGTTCAATTTATATCATCTCTTAAAATAGTTTTGTTTTTTGTTTTCATTTTTTTAGTAATTCTCTTTTTTCTCTCTTTTATTGTTTTTTTTTGCACTGGTATTAACTATTTTGTAACAACCACTTACTTGATAATTAGTTTTGTAAGATAACACATAATTAATTAAATACTCTGTACGAGCTTTAAGCTCTCTTGAGATAAATTATAAATAAAATAAATAAATAAATATAATGTCATATAATATATAAATCGATTCATAATTTTCGGAAGCTGTAAAAACTTTCCGGTAAATATATGAAAAAATCATACGATCAAAAATAAACTAAGAATTCTAATAGCTTCTGGGACATAATGAGCTTTAGTTCAAGAAAATTGGAATAGAGAATGACAGAACATGCAGATTCTGTCCAGAAAAAGTAAAATTTCCAGCACATATACTCAAAATTTGTGGCGCTTTATTTCAAGCCAAATATGTCCATCTAAAAACATATTATTTTACTAAAGAAGAACTGTCAGCAATGAACTATCTTCAATTTCTTAAAAGCTGTAGTGTTGACAGAAGTATTATAAGTGGAAACAAAAACCACAACACATAGTAATAGAAGAAGAACAATAGATGTACAATAAAAGATTACAGTAATGTTACTGATAGCTCTTAAATATAATATAATAACAAAAAATTATTCTAAGTTAAGGATAATTTATCGCACAGTTAAACAAATTTGTAGCCTTCAACCCTGTGAACACCACTTAACATCGTAGTTGAATCACAGCCTTTATTTTTAAAGGTTAGGGTAAAGGGTTAAAGGTGGACCCCTGTTCCAGAGAAATACAAAAAATAATACGTTCACCTAAAGTTAAAAAACAAAGAATACGACTAATGTCAATTACTTTATTTTAGAATTATTGTTAAAATGGTGTAACACAAGTATAATGAAAGCGTGTCACATTTATCGATCATTTAATTCCCTTTATCAAACCATCACTTAAATTCCTTCCAAAAATTAGTAACGGACACACATGTGTAAAATATATCAAAGTTAAAAAAAAAATATTATCTGTTCCAATTCATAAGTCATCGCTTTCCTTTATAATCTCTTAGCATCCTTCAATCCAAACTATATATTAAGTTAAATTCTTATCCTTAAATTATATTTTAAAGGAGTTGATTGTGATTGGTTAAAATCCTCAAGCAGTTCCTCTGGATAATTTTCGATATTTTCTATTCATCCTAGTCAAAAAAAAAAAAAAAAAAGAGAAACATGTGTTGATAGATTGATTAACGCATCAAATTTTTTTTTATAACACTAAAATGTATTATAAAATTATATTTGAATTCTACCAGAGAATCGAAAAGTCAGCTAAATAAATTTTTTTAATAAAATAAAAAAAAAAAAAATCTTATCAGATTTTTTTCTATATTTGAGTAGAAAATAAAGTTAAAAAATAAGAATTTTTATTATATAAAAATTAAAATACTAAAAATGATCTATAAAGAATTTGACGTTCAAAGAAAATTTATTTTAATTTTTATTGCGAAATTTTATTACAAATATAAAAACTTTTTTTTTTTTTTTTTTTTTTGGTTAAGTCCCTATTTTAGATTTAATAATAAAATTGATTCATAAGAAAAAAACATTAAAGAAATTTTCCGTCTATAATATTTTATTTAATTAAATTTTTTATTGACTATTATTAAAAGAAAAATGTTTTATATATTATGTAAATATAAGAGGATTACGTTGCCCAAATTAATTTGATCAATTTTAATAATTTAATTCTTTTGGTTAAAATTTAATAGGATTCTTAAAAATTATTCATAATTTTCTTGTTAATAATATTAAAATTAACTGAAATTAGATATTCTTAAAAATAAAATTTCTAATAATTTATGAAATTAATATTAAATTACCTTGATTTGTTGGATTTTAAATTAATGGATGTTTATACATTAAATTTAACTAATAAAAAAATTAACATTCTAGAAAATTATTTTAATTATTTTATTTTATTTATTTTTTTCTTCTTACTTTTTTTATAATAAAAGATTTTACAAACTTCTAAAGTATTTATACTTATACTTATACTTATCTTGTAGAAAATATACAAAACAAATATTACTGCAATACTAACAGATCATCACTGATGGTAATTAGTTTAAACTAAATCAGCATGCTTAAATGGGTTAATAGATTTTAATTTGATTATGTATATATTTTTTGTTTGATAAGAAGAAAGACGTCTAAAATGTTTAAAGTCAATTAAATTTGTAAGCGAAAAATGAAAAACAAGGTAGAATAAATTCAACGATTTTTAAAGGCACACATTTTTCAAAAATACAAAACAGCTTAGAACTGTTTTTTTAAATAAGAAAAAATTGTTAAAAATCAAAAGATAGTTAGTTTCCTCAATTTTAAGACAATCACAAATAGTTATAGGAATACATGTAAACACATAATCTTGGGGCTTTAATTCTTGACTTTTATTTTGGTAAAATTTGAACAAATATCTGAGTTACAGGTGCCTAATAATAATAATTGTTTGCAATTTTTTTGCTCTAATAGCTCTTAAATGGAGCGTAGTACAAAAAAAAAAAATCTGAGGTAAGAGCTTAATTATTCTTGTGTGCAAATTTCAAAGCTCCATCTAAAAGAGTTGCGGATATAATATAAAGGAAGAAAATCTTTTAAAATTTTGCTTCTCCACAACGGTAAACTTAAATACTAAATTTTAAAAAATTGTAAAATTTTAATATTTATTAATAAGATAAAAAATAAATATGTCGTTTGACGTTTTTAGATAGAAAAAATATTAAGTAGAACCTGAGATATACACATTTAAAAGTAGGACTTTTTCAAATTTTGATGAGCTGTAGCTTCGTAACGGGTGGGGCTACATAAAAAAAAGTTGTTCCACAACATTAATTTTTTAAAAGACTTAAGCATGATTAAAATTACGTTGTTCTATCTTA